>CM051258.1:60681894-60761894 GCA_027921565.1 Artemia sinica | reverse complement strand
CGTAAAGCTCTTTTAAAAGATACAAGAACTACTTATTTAACACAAAAATTTCATTTTTAATGAGCACCAAGTAAAGAAAAACCGTGTTAGAATTGATACATTGCCCCCCTTCCCCGCTTATATTTTTATAAAAACCTCTTAATCATCTATTAAACCCGTTTGCTTTCATCAAATACATTGAAAATAGAATATCTCGTTTAATTTGACAAAAAACAAACTCTTTGTCAACGTGTCTTGAATAACACGAACACATGTGTTATTAATTTATGCGATAACAAAAGCCTGTAAAGTCTGCTTCTAAAACCAATCCTTTTTGTAACATGGATTATAAACACAGATGGTTCTATTTAAGCCGATAAAGAAAGCTCATTTTAAAAGCATGAAGGGGAAAATGACATTTTTTGAACGAAAAGAACTATTTCAAAACAATTACAATCGTAAACAAAGGAGGGGGGGGGAGGAGAGATTTTATTTACATAATAGAAAAAAAAGCGTAAAATGCGTTTTCTAGCGAGAATACTCATCATATTTTAAGGTTTGTGTTGTCGGAGGGGGGAGGGGGGCTAAGTCCCCCTGAAATTTGAATTTACTGGTAAAATGCTTTTTATCTGGAAATAAATTAAGAAATTCGGTATACTATACTCACGTTGAAAATAGAAATATCCATTGTTTCAAAGTTAATAATATTCAGTGTACTATACGATATGTTAAATCATAATGAAAATTAAATTGTAATGCATGAACATTTTATACAGAATTTCAAGGACGAATTGTTATGCAAAGGGAAAATCATATGTAAGCGATTCTCTGATTGGCTCCCTAAAAAACAGATGTCGGCTCGAAAACCAGTCTGGCTGAAAAAACTTAGAGTTGAAACAAACTTGTGTGGGGAATCCCCGTTCATACTGCTATCTTTTTTGCAATGTTTAGGAACATGTGGGGAGTCCCCGCTCGTTTGGAATGGTACCAACGGGGCATAAGCAAATAGCACGTAGTTTCATAACGTGTTTAATCACGTGTAGAGGTCCCATAAAATAACAATGGAAGGAACATAGCACTATAGAATAACAGGGGAGGGAAAATAAACCCTTATAATAGCATGGGAGGGAACATAAAGGCCCCAAATAGCACAGGAAGGAACATAAAGGCCCCAAATAGCATAGGAAGGAACATAAGCCCTTAGAATAACATGGGAGGGAACATAAGCCCTTAGAATAACATGGGAGGGAACATAAACCCTGATAATAGCATGGGAGGGACCATAAAGGCCCCAAATAGCACAGGAAGGAACATAAAGGCCCCAAATAGCATAGGAAGGAACATAGTCGACTAGAATCCATAAGTACATGCTCTGGAAAGACGCCAAGGAGCATAAAGCAAGCAAATCCATAAGTACATGTTCTGGAAATGTTTTTCCTATGGCAGCAAGCAAATAGCATGGGAATTGCTATTGGGCCAAGCAAATAGCATGGGAATTGCTATTGGGCCAAGCAAATCCAGACGAGGCACCCTACTTAGATTATGCCCTGGGGGCATATAAGGTTTATACTGAAAGTTGTTTTAAAAATTTCAAAAAAGGCTAGTTGTTTGGAGATTGAAATGGCCCTTTTTAATAGTCGAATGTGAGTGGAGAGTAATTGACCCCCCACTCACGCCCAACATTTCCCCAAACACATTCAATGAAAGTTTAGAGATAGCCTTTTTGTTCAACGTAGTTGAAAGTTCTGGAAATTATGTATTTAAGGATGACAAACCCCCAAGAGACCCCAGGTTAAAGGTTGTAAGTTAAGATTAAACAAAATGCACTGTGTTAATGCTAATTCTCAATAAGGCATCTCAGCAGTATCCCCAGAACGTCTGAGGGTATTATATTCAACTTTCGGGGCTACTTCTGCTCTTAAAATTTGACCAAATCAAAATAGCGTAAGTGTATGCAAGCTATCAAAGAAAGTAAACATATTTTTTTTGCGAATGGTATCAAGTTTACTATTTCAGGTTAACTAGAGGCGGTATGAAGCTAAATTAAACACTACTATTTGTGTCCAGATTTTTAAAAGGGTGCATGCTGCTAAAAAGTGTTGAAAAATTTTCTCCAGCATACAAATTGCTGGCCAAACTATAAAGTCTTAAAAAAAAGATTTAAACTGTTTTTTTCTTTTTCTCTGAAAAGACTATGTCATTATAAAACGAACAGAAATAAATTTAAAAAAAACTTTTTCCATGAAACAAGTTTTTCAAAGAAAAGTAAACAACTGCATAAAACCAAAAATGAGCAAAAATAAAATCAAATAATCTACCAAGCGTGAAACTATCACAAATCAGCATCGGTAAATAAATGAAACCCAAAACGAACAGAAATTACAATATATAACCGAGTCAAAACTCAAAACGAGCAGAAATTAACATAGGTAGGGCTCAAAACCCCTATGCCAAACCAAGGCCAGAACATAATTTGCACTTTACTGAAAAAAATACAAATGGAATGTGCATTGTCAGTTTAATATACATATACTGATATTTGTTAATCAAAATGTTATTATTATTTGATTTATAAGAGTTATAAAAGTAAAACCATTTCTATTTTTTCAGTAAAGTGCAAGTTATGTTCTTGCCTTGGGAAGGCATAGAGGTTTTTAGCCCTACTCAAGTTAATTCCTGCTCGTTTTGAGTTTGACTCGGTTATTTATTGTAATTTCTGTTCGTTTTGGGTTTCATTTATTTATCGATAGCGATTTCTGGTGGTTTCACGCTTGGTACATTATTTGATTTTATTTTTGCTCATTTTTGGTTTAATGGAGTTCTTTACTTTTCTTTGAAAAAATTATTTTGTGGAAAAAGTTTTTTTAATTATTCTGCTCGTTTTGAGTTTGACTCGTTTATTTATTGTAGTTTCTGTTCGTTTTAGGTTTCATTTATTTATCGATGCTGATATGTGGTAGTTACACGCTTGGTAGATTATTTGATTTTATTTTTGCTCATTTTTGGCTTAATGGAGTTCTTTACTTTTCTTTGCAAAACTTATTTTGTGAAAAAAGTTTTTTCAACTAATTTTTAAAATATTTCTATCTCAAAGTTCTTAACAGATGGGTTTGAGAAAAAAGGCGTGGAGGGGGGTGGCTAGGTGCCCTCCAATCTCGTTTGACTCTTAAAAAGAGAAATAGAACTTTCGATTTCCAGTCAAATGAGCCCTCTTTGAAGTTTATACGAGTCTCCCTTCCATAAGAACCATATATTCCCCCAGGGTATAATTTACAACGCCTGTCACCGGGCCCTGGGGGTTTGTGTCGACACCGGAGTTTTGTTGTATGATCTTTGAACTATTTCTAACAAAATACCTATCTCAAAATTTTTATCGGATGCATTTGGGAAAAAAAGGGCGTGGAGGGCTGGTTGCCCTCCAATATCTTTTGACACTTAAAAAGTGAACTAGATCTTACAATTTCCAATCAAATGAGCCCCCTCTGAACTTTATACGAGCATTCCTTCCATAAGAACCATATATGCCCCCAGGGTATAACTCATAACCCTTGCCCTGAAAACCTTGGGGGGGGTAGTATCATGCTCAAAAATATAACTTCCAGAACTTTCAACTACGTTGAACAAAATGGTTATCTCAAAATTTTGATTGGAATAGTCAAAACACCTACCCATGTGTTTTGGAGGGTTGTGCTGACACTGAAGTTTTTGTTATCTAATTTTGAACAGTTAGATAATATCTAATTGTTCTTTTGGCGATATCTTTTGACGTTAAAAAGGGAACTAGAACTTTCAATTTCAAATCAAATGAGCCCTCTGAAGTTTACAAGAGTATTCCCTCCTTAACAATCATATATGCCCCCAGGGTATAACTTATAACCCTTGCCCTGAAGACTGTGGGAGAAGTGTCCTGCTCAAAGATATAACTTCCAGAACTTTCAACTACGTTGAACAAAATTGCTACCTCAAAATTTTGATTGAATGTCTTTGGGGAAATGGTGAGCATTGAAAGGTTGTTAGTTGCCTTCCAATAACTTTTTACTATTAAAAAAGGCACTAGCCATTCAAATTTCCAATCGAATGAGCCCTTTTTGAAGTTTCTATGACAACCATGAGCGTAGGGAAAGGGAGGGCAGCTGCCCCCCTTGGAACTTTAAATTTACGCTAGACATTAACAAGAACTTTTCGTATGTTGGAATTTTTTGTTGGATGTCACTTGGTAGATGGTTAAAAAAGCTGGAAACAAACAGAAATTTCCAAATATCGTATGCGATATCAACATTTACGTTTCGATCTTCGAAATTGATTTTCGGTCCTATACATAGATAGGAGACTGGCCCACGATTGGCAGATTTTGACTTGTTTAATTCTCTATGAGTTGATTCAAGCGATAAGAAGTTGCTGAGCATGCCAAAGCAAAAGTAACTCATTCAATACCATCCATGAAAAAGACAATTAGAAACACTCCGCCACTTTTCCACCTAGATGCCTCTCTATCCAAGTGGTCAAGAGTGCCAAACCTGGGCCACCCCGGCACTGGTTCAGCCGTCTCTGGCTTGTGTTTGGCCACCGGGCAAAAGAAAAAGACAAATGACCAGGGGAATATTAAAGCTTGTTTTTCGGCTATGAAATTAAAAAAGAAAATGGTGAGCATAAAAAACTACAAAACGAATTTCATTAAGGTTTAAAAAAAAACTAAGAGTATTAATTTCTAATTATGCAATGACTGATCAACACCAAAAGTAAGCCACTCCGCTAATCTTGCTGTTCTACCTGTCAGGGGTGGTAGTTTTATTTCAATTTTTGTCTTTAAGACAATATCCATCTCGTCAGTTAGCGCAAAGTCTCTTGCTCCAGTCTCCTTCCAAAAGTGGACCTTAAGTTCTTCAGTTGCTACTTTTTGAAATGTCTTGTTTCAAATGTCTTGTGGTCTGAACATGTGTTAATATAGGCCTCGCTCAAGGTGGATAAAGAAAGCTCCTACACTGTGATGGTTGAAAGCAGTTGTCCGTCATAGGCTTGTACTTTCGGGCGTTTTTGCTGATAGAGTATTAAGACAATCCATAAAACCACGGTACCAATCTTTACCTGTAATTCCTCCACTGTCTCCAATGCCTTTGCAGTTCCGTTATCCGGTACTTTTATACTCTTAATAATGGCATAAGTGTATGCAAATTTACACGCTTCTGTGGGAATACAGTCGAAAGCATATCAGCTATCGTTTTCAAATAAGTTTTTAGTCCTTTTTCTTGTTCCTCTGTAAATATTTATCATGTGTTGTTACAGGGTGTAAGGAAACTTAGGTTCAGACTTTTTAGAGGGATATTCAGCTTCTCAACTTTTTTATGTAGTCTTGCAGCGTTCCTTTAGGGACAGCCATGGCACTTCTAGAGAATCCAACTGACTTATTGTAGAATAAGACAGAAAAAACTGCTGTTTTATTTTCTTCTGGATCATAGCCACTTTTCTTTCTTTTCTCTTCTGTTTTACTTTTAATCATTTTGTCTTGAATGAAATTTAACAGGAAACAATAGAACTTCAGTTCACCTACTGTTCAGACAGGATTAAACAACGCCAGAATTAACACAGTTTTGGGTTTTAAGCTTGCCTTCAACCTTTAAATATGCTGTTTACACAGCCTTTACAAGCATAGCCCCCTTTTGGACACCTTGGTACGGCATGCGGAATTTACCCCAGGTATTGTGGCCAAACATGGGAGTTCGCTATCTCGCAGGATGAAAAAATACTAACAGCAAACTGGTGAAGATGGCACGTCTCGGAAGCTGCCAAAAACAAGCAAATAATAAGAGAATAGAATGTGAGTTTACAACGCGAGTTTTCTAGCATTCGTATTTAGGCATAGGCTTTCAGACAAAATTGAACAAAATTCCAGAGTTAATCACCTTAAAAACTGATCCAATCTGATATTTTTGGTCAAGTTTTAATTAAGGTAAGACATTTTAAAAGCATACATTGCGATCTGTCAGAGCTTTTATAATCCAACAGAAGCCACATAGGTTCTTATATTGAAACTGTTTGCTTTGGCTAAAAGTGGGCCAGTCTCCCCTATACCAATTTTGATATTTAATTTTGCCGAACTGTAAACTTTTAAATTGAATTCTTAGAAGAAGCTGTTATCTAACCAAAATGTGATTTGTGTCAAATCGCTTTTGTGGTGTTTATGTTTTCTGGAAATTGGAAGTTGGATAGAGGGTCTCTTATATTATACTGTTGCAGGAAAAGTAGAACATGCAAAATGTTAAAGGCCGAGTTTTAGCGAAATATAGAATGACTAGTTTCTAAAGACCTATATTTAAAGGACCTCGGGAAGTATTAGTAAGACCCCTAACCCCTCCATAACAGAATCGGCTGCCTTACTCTACACAAGATGCTGCCTATGCCCATGACAACAACGCTTTCTATAAAAAAAAAAAAACTTAAATGCACCCAGGGTATAACTTACAACCCTTGCCCTGAGGGCTGGGGGTTGTCATCCTAAAAGACCTAATTCCCTAAATTTTCAGCTATGTTGAACAAAATGGCTATCTCAAAATTTTGATTGGATATGTTTGGGGAAAAGTTGGGTTTGAGAGGGGGGTTAGTTGCCCTCTAATCACTTTTGACTATTAAAAAGGGCACTAGCCCTTTGAATTTCCCATCAAATGAGTCCTTCTTGAAGTTTCTACGATAAAAATTTATATAAAAACCTTATATGCCCCCAGGGCATAACTTACAACCCATGCCCTGAGGGCCCTGGGGGAGTGTCTTCCTCAAAAACATAATTTCTATAGGGAAATCAACTGCGCTGAACAAAATGGCTACCTCAAAATTTTGATTGTATGTGTTTGGGGAACTGGTGGGCATGGAAGGAATGTTAGTTGCCTTCCAATCACTTTTGACACTTGAAAAGGGCACTAGAACTCTCGATTTCCAATCAAATGAGCCCCCTTTGAAGTTTCTACGACGACCCATTCCATATGAAGTGCCTTTGGGAAAAAAATAATAATAAATAAATAAATAATAAAGCATTGGAGCCGTATGGCCTTTACTATTGGTAATTCTATAGTGTTGCCTCTGAAACTTGTAGCAGCTCTGCTGTCTGAGCTGTGCTTATGGCTGTTGTGTAATCAGCAAAAAGTGAAACTGTTTCATTTGTCGGGTTTACCGTTAGTTAATTTATTCTGTAGCAAAAATTATTCAGACAATTTGGTAGATTATTAATAAATTTCAAGTATAATATAGGACCAAGAACTGATCCTTGCGGAACACCTATGTCAACACGCTTTTTTCCTGGAGAATAATCATTAAGTTGGACATACTGATAGTGACTACTGAAAAAACTTCTTAAAAAATCTGAAGGTTTTCCCCTTAAACCATACAACTCACACTTCTTAAGTAGAAGTTCATGATCCATAGTGTCGACAGCTTTCATCAGATCTAAAAATACAGCACCTACCATAAAAATTTTATCTAATAAATCATTAATTATAATTGTCAAATAAATAATCGCCCGTTCCGTTGTCCTTTTTCTACGGATCCCAAATTGTGTCTCTACCAGTAACTTATGATCCTCTAAAAAACGCATCATTCTAATACTGAAACCCTTCTCTAGAACACGGGAAAGAATGGGTAAAACAGAAATCGGTCTATAGTTTCCTGGGTCATTTTGAATACCACTATTATGAATTGGGGTTACCCGGGAAATTTTAAACGATCTGGGAATTCTCCTTGATAAAAACACTCATTAATTAATCCACATAAAACTTCAGATATAACAGGGAAAATATATTGAAGTGTTTTTAAAGTAATGTGATTGCTACCAGATGAATTACTACGCAACTCATAAATAACTTTTTTTAATTTCATCGACTGTTACACGTCTAAAATGAAGATATACATCAATTGGGTGCCTCATTAAGGGCTCGAACGTCAGATTGCCACTTATCAGGTACAACGGACATAGCTAGATGGGGACCAATATTCGAAAAATAACTCTGAATTCATTGCATATATAATTTTCAAACTTCAAAGTCTTTCCCAATGCACTAATTAATTCATCAGTTTTAGTCACTTATTAAATAAAAAAAAAAGTTTTTTTTAACTGAAAGTAAGGAACAACGTTAAAACTTAAGACGAACAGAAATTAATCCGTATATGAAAGGGGCTGGCCACTGCTCAACACCTAGCTCTTTACGCTAAAGTTTTTCATAAAAAAATAGAGTTGTGAGAAAGTCAAGCTTTAGCGTAAAGAGCGAGTTGTCTAAGATTCAAATATAAGGGATAGTGCTCTTTTAGTGACATGTATTTCTGAGGTTTCGGCCACCATGCACCAGAAAAATAGTGTCTTTAAACCACCTTTCCGCCTGAAATTGATATTCCTATTGCTTCCAGCCTTTTCTTTTTAAGTCTGTTTTTGTCGTGTTCTCTAAAGGAAAAAGGGAAAAGGAAAGAGATGATGGGAAAAGCCCCCCTCCCTTCACTGAAACTCCTGCATTCTCCTCTTATGTCCTTTCCAACTCTCTCTGGTTCACTTTTCTGTATTTTCTCTTCTGTTCTTGTTTACTCTTAATGGTGTTGTATGATTGATTTTCCCTTTGCATTGTCGACTCACGCATGCTAAGGTTATGAGTCATAGCGTTTACAAGAATGTTGTTTCACCTCATTTGTATAAATAAATATTGGTTGATTGATTCATGAAAAATACACATCTTGCTCTCATAACTCTGTTATAGGTATACTGACCTCCCCCCCCCAAGTGATATCCTGGGCATGTCACTGTTCAGGGATGTAACTAGTTCTTACACTTTTTAACTGGGGGGAGAGGATGGCACGACAAAAATTTCTTGGCCAAAATAGAAGGATTGGAGAGGAGCAGCTTGAATTTGAATTAGTTATCCTATTTTTAATTCTGAAGCTGGGTTCCTGTGGCTTCGAAGGTGTAGGATATGAATTTAAGTCCTAAGAAAATACAGATACTAGACTAAATAATACGGTTTCGAAGTCATGAAAAAGTTAATAGTTTGTTTATCGGTGATCTTGTTGGATCCCAAACCCTTGTCTCCTAATGTCACAATTTTCCGGAAGAATATGGGGGATTTTGGTGTTTTTTTTCCCGTTCTTTTGCTTCTCAGTGATGTTGAAGATTCTAACATTTTGGAAAAAAAAAACTGCTATCTCTTTGAGCTAAAGATTAAAATACAATAAAGCAGTATGAGTATCGATCAAATGGAAAACCTACTATTGGGCAATAATTTACTAGAAACAGCAGAGAAACTGCTAAAAATCAATTGCAACAAGTGAAAACTAAATAATGCTTCAACAACATTGCGGCAAGACGTGTCCAAGCAGTTCATGACTGCATATTTCTTTTACCCCCTCCCCTTCGGGGCCACTTAGGTGGATCTTCCCTAATCTTACTCGAAGCACTCCCCCAAACAAAATTTCTATGGTAACCCCACCTCCCGAACAAACATCCTACGCATGGCCACACCCCCTCCCCTTGATGTTTCAAAACCCTCTTAATCACTCAAATAAGAATATGAAAAAAACGAAGAATTCAAGGAAAAGGGAGACTTCTTTTTGAGATTAAATAAAAAAACAAGTTTTTCAACTGAAAGTAAGGAGCTACATTAAAACCTAAAACGAACAAAATCATTACGTATATTAAAGGGTTGCGCCTTCCTCAAGACCTTGCTCTTTACGCTAAAGTTTTTTTTCATAGAATTTTAAAAAAATCTTATTATTCTAATTAAGCGGACTTTGTGTTTCAGGAGTCGTCCTTAAGGAATTTGGACAAAAGTCAAACTTTAGCGTAAAGAACGAGGTCTTGAGGAGGGGCAACCCCTTTCATATGCGTAATAATTTCTGTTCTGTTTTAGGTTTTGGCGTTGCTCCTTACTTTCAGTTTAAACAAAATTTGTTTGTAATTTTTAATTTCTTATCGTTTTAAAATTATGCCAGAAAATCCGCCCCCCCCCTCTTAAAAATTTCTTTCTCCACGAAATATTCCTCCATGAAAAAATCTTTCCCCTTATATTACCCCCCCCCCCCCTCCAGGGAAATTCAACCCAGACAATTCCGTTCTAGCTGAAAATTCCACCCAAAAAATTCCTTGCCGACGATTCCAGGGGAAACTTTTTCTTAAAGCACTTTCATTTGAAAAATACTTTAATTTCTGATTGTATTTAAAACCATACTGGAAAACTTGTTATCTATAGAAAAGTTTTTCTGCAAAAAGCCCCAAACCCAACCCTATTAGAAAGTTGCCACCACAGAAAGTTCCCAATGGAAACTTTATCCCGTGGAAAATCCTCCTACCCCCTAAGGAGAGGTACTCTACACAATTCCACTTCTGTAAAAGTTTCTCCGGACGATTCTCCGTAATATCTACACGTGTAAAATTGAGTCAGCAACGACATAGTCAGACAAACAAAAATAATTGTGTAAGAACTCTGGCACCCCCCTGTCTAAAATTTCCACAAGAAAGTTTACCCCCCCCCTCTCTGGAAATTTTCCTTCCAACAGAAACCCCCACAGAGCCTGAGTACAAGGGTTATAAGTTTTACCTTCGGGCATATAAGGTTTTTATGGAAGGGTGGGCGCAAAAACTTTGGAGGTGGCACATTCGACTTGAACTCAGAAGTTCTAGTTTCTTTTTTATAGTCAAGAGTAATTGGAGGTCAACTATTCCCTCCGCGCCCTTTTTTCTCCAAATGTAACCGATAAAAAAAAATTTGACAGCAATTATGTTGAAAGTAGTTCATAGGTTAAGTAACTATGCCTCCTGGGAAAACCCCACAACCCTCAAGGCGAGGGTTTTAAGTTGTGCAAGCTGCCCATTGTTAATATTATGTTTTTATGGAAGGGGTTAACGTATCAACTTCGGAGAAGGCTCATTTGATTGGAAATTAGCAGGAATCGGCTAAATGGAAATTCCCATTGATGTGTCTCTAATCTATGAAAATTCTGTTCGCGGGTCTCTGACCTCTGAATAAAAAAAATTCTGTTTGTGTGTCTCTGTCTTTTGTAAAAAATTCCTTCTACTTGTTTCTGGCATTGGAAGAAAAAAATCCATTTTACCTGTCTCATATTCCTGGAAAATCCTCGTTCATGTGTCTCTGACTCTAAAATAAATGTTTCCGCGTGTTTCTGACTTCGGAAAAGATTCTGTTCATTCATCTCAGACTTTTTTAAAGAAAACCCTTGAAAATTAACCTTCATGTGTCTCGGATATTTAAAAAAAGAACTAATTCCTGTGCCAGACATCTGAAATAAAATTCTGTTTTACTCTGACATGGATACAATTCTATTTTGCATGTTTTTTTTCTAAATATGATGTAAACTGATTTAAACAGATCAATGACATAAATGTCTTAAAATGCTTAAGGAATAGTATAAATGGATTGTGAAAACACAAAACCAATGGATTTATAGTACCGTTTTTATTAAGAAAATATGCGAAATTCTTAAGGAATGAAAAAAAAATTCCGTTGTCCTGAAAAATAAAAAAGGGTGCCCTAAAAATAAAAGAAGTATAACAACATATTGCAAATTAAAATTTTATTCAAACGAAGTCACATACATTATTTCATATCATTAATATCTTCCAACAATTTTAAATGATTCAAATCAGCTTCATAAAATAATTCATCTTTATTTCTCTCGAAAGGGTAGTAATTCTCTTCTCTTACTTCGTACCCAGTACAATATTTACTATTCAATTTGTGTCATACACATTTCTTATCGCAGTTTCATGCTCATATTGCATTTTGCCATTGGTATATATGGGTTCAATGACCGTATTTATTGGTACACTGCCTTTAGCACAATTAAGGTTTTCGAGTGCTTGGTTTTTTATCAATTTGATTTATATTTTCTAGTGATATTATCTGCCAGTTTCATTTTTCTTTCAATTTCATTGTCTCTTACCGCATTATTTTTGCATTGGTAACAGTTTTGACATTTAGATAAGATATGGCTTATGATAATGCTTTAACTGTGGGTATTTTTTCTTTCCTTGCTTTAATTTAAATGCTATTACCAGAAATATGACAATTAAGTTTAATAACAAGTAACGAGTTACCAGAACCATTAGCAAGAGTCTTGACTTTATAATCAACTTTTAGTTTTAGACTTTTATTATTGTCAAGCTTGATCATCTCTGGAAATATTTATCTTGCATATCCACCATCACTAGAGTTGAACTTTTTCGGTACTCCAAAGGAATTGAATCTCTCATGTTTTTGAAAACTCACACATTCGTTTCCAATTATGTCTTCATTAGTAGTCGTTTCATATTTGAAATATTCGTCTTTATATGCATTCAATGCGTTGATAATACTATAATGTACAAATACTTTCTTTAAATTTTTCATCATGCATTTCAAAATAAGTTATGTGTATTTATTCTACCGGTGCGTTATTGGTACTGATTGAAAACAGCATTTGCTCGTGGGTTTAGAAGGATGGGGGTGTGTTACCTTTTTAATGGTGCTTGTGCCTTTGCGCTGGATTATTTTCGAAAGAAGACATTGAATATTATGGTGGGAATCATACAAGATGGCATCATAGGAGCTGTAAGGGATTGGCCTTAAAAGTTACCCTGTGAGCTGACCAGAATGCTTAAATAATGCCCCCCGGAGGAGCCTCAGGGGATCAGGCTGGTGATGATATAAAGACCGTGGGTTCTCTCACAAGATTCCCATAGTAACAAACTTACATGTGGGTGATGCTCCTTAGCATTAGACCTAGCATTAACATTGCTTAGAATTTAAAACGTCATTTGAATATATGGGAAGACAACAATTAAAAAATTAAAGGTAAGAAAAGTCGGGGGGAGCTTGGGTTACTCTTTTGGCCTCCCGGTGGGAGAGAATGAGTCAGGACAGCGGAGGAATGGGGAACCAGGGATCCTTTTCGAAATCCCTGCAAACCACTGCTTTTAAAGTACTATTTGTTATAAAGAAAATGTCTGGAAATTATTAAGGAATCATAATAGGTGCCACAGGGTCCCAAGGAGAAGCCAAATAGTGCAACGAGTCATTGACTGAGTGATGAGTGCGACGAGTGCCACCAGTTCTGGATTATTAGAAGGGTTGGGAATGCACTACCCACAGCTTGCTACGGGCCAAGAACAGTCATGGTCCATGGACGGTCATTCAATTTCAAAACCAAGGGGCTCATGTTCGAATCCTATACCAGACAAATATTTCATAAATTCATTGGAAATTTATTAGAGGCTAAAAATAAAAAAAAATCTAAAGTATATTCATCAATGATTTACCTAATAGCAATCAATTTATTCCCATAGGCTTTTATTATCATGTAAAAACTCGGACTTTAAATTTGGAAAACCAACGTCCTTGGAAAGCTCATTTCATAAGAAGGGATTTAATCTCCGTCCTATTACATTCATGTAAACACAGGTGATTTAATTAAAATAAGATTAAAGCCAGTTTGAGGGGCTAGCGACTAAATTGGTCATAGTACAACCCCTATGGTGCTCGTGGGAAGCGTTACATTCAAACTAAAAAGGATCGATAAGATTGCTGACTAGTTGGACAGCTGGAACCAAAAGGGGGTTAGCAATATCTATCAGAATATTCAAACTAAAAGGGATCGATAAAATTGTTGACAAGTTGGACAGCTTGAACCAAAGTAGGTTAGCAACACCAAAAGTCTCTAGTACACCCCCTATGCGTCTGCTAGTAAGACTTATACCTAAGAAGGAAGAAAGTAAAGAATCTTTAAGAAGAAAATCTTGGGAAAACATATTGAAGAACTTCTTGAAGAACAAAATCTTGAAAAAATGGGGTTAAAACTGGTCTGAAGATCTAGCAACTCCTTCTGTTCCTAATATACCACCTTTGGCGGTACTTGTGCTTATAGATCCCATACTAATGATATTTTAGGACTATTGGGTCGATCTGATTACTCTTGGGAAAAATCAAACAAATAAACACGCATCTGTGTTCTGTGCATCTGTGCTTGAAACCTTTACAGTAGGGTTTTCTGATACGCTGAATATGATGGTTTGATTTCTAAATTTAATGAAATTTATATATTTGGATTCAGCATAATCTTTTGATTCTTTTAATATATCTATTGGTATCAAAATTCCGTTTTTAGTTTGTTTACAATTGAGCAGCGTCGCTTCTTACTTACAGTTCGTTACCACGAACTGCTTGATGAGTTTGTTTAATCTAGTGACATTTTCATTTTTACGTTTTTATCCTTTTGATGAAGTACCCCGGCTTTGAAACCAAAATTTGTTATTGTTGTATTTTTGTGAATTTTTTCGTTTTTGTTCGTGATTTTGATTTATAGGAAAACTGTGGATATATGTTAGTACATTGTATAGATGGAAACAACCATCATATACAACCCAATTGGTTTCCCCGATGATTGTTGAAAGATTATGTAAGCGTTAATTTGGTTAATAAATTATTCCTCTCTCTCTCTCTCATTTATTATTATTAGATATACATTGCTATATACAAGAATGAATTATTATTTACAATAATATTTACTATTTCCAAAATGATTTATTATTTACAAAAGAAATTTTCCTTTATTTTGGAAGTTTAGTGGTTTAATGAAAAGTTTTACTCGTTTTTATGTTTTCATTTTATTTAAGCATGAATGAATAAAGGCAATGTGATCCAAAGAATTATCAACCAGCTGAGCTAATAATACAACCCAATTTAGTGAAATTATCCACTTGATAGAATTTCTCGTTACATAAATCATCTGTTTATACTTGTTTATTCATAGTTTATGCGACTTAGTTATCTAAACTTAAATTTACAAACCTGTTCTCGTCCCCCTGAGCTCTAAAAACTTCATAAACGCATTCAGTTAATCAGAATTTATAACTAGGACACTCAGATGGCATTTGAAAGCTTGGAAAAGTTAACCTTCCATTTGATACCATATTCTTCCATAGCAATTGCAGTATTCCTAGGGACGAGTTGCATCAAAATAACCCATATGGTACGTAAGCACCAGTTCTCAGTATTTACTTTTTCAAGAACACTTAAGAGAAAAGTTAGTAGCTAAATTCTTATAATTTAATTTATCAGTTAGCAGAGTATAGTAAAGCATTGTGATTAAATTACATTAAAATTTTAAATCCGAAACATTTGCATGGGGGATAGCTTTCATATTACCCAGGTCTTATTTACTGATTCATCATTTAGGACATAAATTGTTTACTTACTTTCACTATCACGAAAGCTGTGTTTACGCGTCTACAATATGTCTTATCCAGAGAGAGAGTCTACATAACAGGCGTATAATAAGAAAGTCCAGTCTTTTGATCTTTTTACATCTTTTTTCTCTCTTTATACCGAGGCTTAATCTCTTCCCTCTTGGGGGCTTATTATCTTTTATCAATAAGCCATCTATAAGGCTTTCTCGTTCAACATTTTCTCCCTAAATGAACTCTAATGATTCCAGTTTACGAGTTTCATCGGTTGGACCAGACATCTTTCCTCCTACAGAACTAGACTTTTGGAATTGGTATATTCTAAATGCACAAACCTTTTACAAGCCGTGTACTTCTTAATCCTCAGTATTGAGAACAAATGAGTACTTTGACGGGTGGAATTTTTTGCGAGAGAGGAAGTTTACTTATTAATTTTTATTGATAATTACATATTTTGAGCAATTACGTAATTCCTTAGTGATAAAAACAAACAGCAATAATATTAATTATTTATAATAAATAGGGTATTAATAATAATGCTAAAATACAATAATAATAATTAATAAATCACTATAATGAATAATAACGCTGATTAACCAGTAT
This sequence comes from Artemia sinica, assembly GCA_027921565.1. Lineage (NCBI taxonomy): Eukaryota > Metazoa > Arthropoda > Branchiopoda > Anostraca > Artemiidae > Artemia > Artemia sinica. The sequence goes on along the minus strand of CM051258.1, from coordinate 60,746,110 downwards.
TATAATTAACCATTAAATAATATTAATTTAACGGTTAGTAATTAAGTTGCTTAATGTATACTAATTACAAAGAGTTCATAGAAACAAACTGTTAGTAAGGAGTGATTCGGCTCACTAGTAACTGGAACTCTAAAAACGGAAGTTTAGTATTAATTGATACATCAAAACAAATGTTTTTATTATGTTCATTTCAAATATATAAAATTCATTAAGTTAAGTATTTGTCATCAAGGGCTACAAGCCTAAAAACATTTGCCTAAATTTTGAAAAAGGGGAGAGACATTCCCAAAGAGAATCTTAATGAAAATCGCACTATCAGATTCAGCGTATCAGAAAACCCTACTCTAAAGGTTCAAGCTTCATTCTGCAAAAATGTCGAATTTTTGTATTTTTTGCCAAAAGGAAGATCACGGATGCGTGTTGATTTTTGGTTTGTTTTTCTTTTTCTCAGCGCTGCTTGTATTGAAACAATGGTCTTAGAATATCCTGACATGGTTCGTTTAAAAAGAAATTGAAGTTTTCGTTAACACAAGTTAACAAAAAGACGGAAGGACAACTAACCCCCCACCAAGCCTCTTTTTCCCCAAAGTTGTCTAATCAACATTTTGAGATAGCCATTTTGTTCAACATAGTTGAAATGTCAAGTAACTATGCCTTTGTGGATAAAATGAGCCCCCCCCCCACCTACAGCTTCTAGGAAAAGGACTGTAATTCATAAAATATGTCCTTTGTTTATGCATAGTATTTACTATTTGGAAATATTAAGACATTTTGGGGGAAAGATTTCTGATGGGGGGTTTTCAACATGGAGCATTTTCTGTGGGGGAGTTTTCTGGAGTGAACTTCAAATGGGAAGTTTGACACTGGTGAGGTTTCCAGAATTTCTATACGAAATTCTTTTTGTTTGACCTGCTTTCTCTTAGCAGGCGCAATTTTACGTGTGGAAATGTCCTGGGGGAATTGTCGGGAGAAATTCTGATAAGGGTTGGAATCGTTTAACGGATTTTTTTGGGGAGGGGGATCCCTGGGATAATTTGGTGCGAAGGAAATTCCTCATGGGGAATTTTTCGCATGAGAAATTTTCCATGCTGAATTTCCGCGGGAGCAACTTTTCCATTGGGGGTGGGAGGATTTCCAGTAAAAATTTTCCGCAGGGGAGAATTTTTGGTATGATTTGAAATAAGATAAAAACTTAAGTCTTTTTCAAATGAAAGTTTGCTAAGAAGAATTTTTAAGGCTGAATCGTCCGCAAGAAATTTTCCGAGGGGGGTAGATTTTTAGCGATTATGGAGTTATCCGAGGAAAATTGTCCGGGATAGGGGTATTGTACGCAAGAGGAACTTTTCATAGAGGTATTTTCCATGGAGTAGTGATTTTTTCATATGAGTGGAGCCCGGGGCCGGTATTATTTGAAAGATGATCAAAAACTAAATTTAAAAAAATCAGTTGAAAGTAAGAAGCACCATTAAAACTTAAAAGGAACATAAATTATTCCGTATTTGAGGGGGTTTGGCCCTCACTCAATACTCTGCTCCTTACGCTAACGTTTGACTTTTTAACCCAATTCCTTAAGAATGCCTCCTGAAACACATGGTTCGTTTACTTAGAATAACAAGCTTTTTTAAAAGTACTAAAATACTTTAGCATTAAGAGTGAGGTATTGAGTAGGGGACAATCTCATATACACAATAAGTTTTAATTATTGCTTGCGTTTTAATTTTTAATGGTGCTCCCTACTTTTAGTTGAAAAAACACGTTTTTAATTTTATTTAATTATATTTATAACTCACAAGATTTTAGGTGACGAGTCAGCTGTAATATAAATTACCTCAATTATTAAAGAATGTAAGAAGAATAGCTAATTGTATGCAAAAAAAGGTCAGTCAGATAATATGCTTAAAGCAGATTTAGGTCTTGGATATTTAGGTTTGGAGCGACGTTAATTAATTCTTATTGTAATATGTGGTTTGAATTTTGATATTTCAGTAACAAGGAGACAAGAGGATTTTGACTGGTAAAAAAAAAGAAAACATGAATTGTATATCCATTCAGGCTATAAGCCAGATATAAGCTACTCATCAACATACCCTTAAATTGTCTCTTGGGGAACCTAGAGCCAAACACTAGGTGTAGAATTCACCAAATATACTGTTAACATTTTAAAGAAGTTCTGATAATATGAAGTTGTCCAAGACAACGTAAATGAACGGGAAATATCACGTAATAAGAAGGCGTTTGGGTGCATCTCCTGAGAATCACAAATTTTTTGGTAACAGTTCTTCCATAATATCTCTATGTTTTATATCATTATTTGTCATCTTATGTCTCTTTTTGTTCTTAATTTGTGATTTTCTTTTTGAATTCAGCCCCTTTATTAAGTTGTTACCCAATTTACAAAATAAATTCCGTGATGCTGAAACATTCATCAGAAAAGTACCTGTTACAAAATAAAATTGTCTACAAGTACTTTAACTGAGAAATCAAAAACAAATTAGTCCCGGCTGAAACTTAAAATCAACACAAAGCATTCTGTTTATAAGGGGAAACTGTCTTAATCTCAACCCCCCACTATCCAGGTTGAAGCGGTAGCTTGTAACCTAGTAAGAGACGATCATGCCCCATAGTAAAAATGAAATAGGTCATAACTTCTAAAACTAAAACCAGATCGAAACACACTATTAAAACCGCCTTGTCCGAAAACCATATATAGAAACTTATATTCCCTTTGCTTGAACAACAATGGAAATATACTGGCTTGAAAATCAGGAAAAGTGGCTTAAACCACGATATTTTGCATAAAAAAGCATCTTTTTTTCTTCTTCTTCTTTTCCTCAGATAGCGAGCCACTGGAACATCATAGAGAGCTGTTTAATGGTTCATTTTAAAGGAAAGATGGTGTTAAAAACCTTTAGTAATTAAAAAAAAATGTTTTTAATATAAAATCATTATTTTATGAAAAACTGCATTTTGATGCTCCAGATTGATGAATAACGTCATAATCATAATCCGGGTTGCAGCGGTAGCTAGCAACCTAGTAAGAGATATATTAAAAGACGATCATTAAAAGAATAAACCATTGAATATAATGGACTTAGTTAGCTGCCTGATTGTTTGAGGCACGTCTCTTACTATGGTAAAGAAGAAAAATCCGTTGACTTTTTCTTGTTTGTAGTCAGTTTTTTTATAAGTTTAGCCCCCCCTCCCTTAAAGTTTAACCCCCCAGTTTAACCAATATATCCCATAGTAACTTTATTAGTCAAGACAGTAGATGCCATCTAATAGTTATTAATAGAAGTTTTCTTTAAATTTTAATACAATAGAGAACAAACTCTTGCCTATAAAAACTTGTATAGTTGTTTATAAGGGATCAATCGTAAATGGTGTTAGTCAAAATGATCTCGTATAGCAGTTATTCTTAGAAGTTTCGTTTAGACTTTAACTTAAAAAATGTGTAAAAATTCCCTTTTGCGCTAATTGAACCAAGAACCATCGGAGTAGATTTCCCATAAGCTATCCACTATGTCACGTGGGTTTTGAAGGAACCAATTTTAAAATTGTTTCTGTTACACTTACATGATGGTATTTTGACTAAATCTGGGTTACAGTGGTAGCTAACAATCTAGTAAGAGAAGGTCACGTCCTATACTAAGAAACACAATAACCCATAATTCCTTAAAAAAGGGTCTCATCGAAACGCAAAGTACACTATTAGAACCACCTTGTCCGAAAAAACAATAAAAGTGGCTTGATCTACGATATTCTGCATCGACGGCATCTTTTTTTTCCCGTTGTTTTCAACTCAGCTACCTGGGCACTGGAAAATCAAAGAGAGCTGTTTCATGACTCATCTTAAAAGAAATTGCTACATATAGCGCCTTTTTTAGTGAAAAACAAATAGTTTTTAAAATAATTTTTAAAATGCCTTTATCAACTTTTAGTTGCAATGGGCTCTGGATTGCCTATTACTAGTTTGCAGTAACTACTGTAACCACATTTGATATATAATAATTGGGGCCTTTTATAAAAATACGTTTTACCCACAAAAAAAATTCAGGGTTCTATTTTTGCCGATTTCTCTATGGCTCCATAATAATCACAAATTATACAAGACTCAGAAGCTTTCTTTCAAATACAGAGGATGTGGGTTCGAACCACTGTATGGTAACGCATAATAGGTAACTATGGCCACAATTAAGATCCACTGAGTACTTGGGCTCACTGAAATTATACAAAAGTGAGATGCCCTGGCAACCAAGCGCGTCCCCAGGTGGCAGACAGGGGAACGTCCTCCAGTAGGATACCTTCGAACAAAATAAGAAAGCGTGGACCAGGGTACCAATCTAAAGACAATCCTTATAAAGCAATCATCTGTAATTAGCTATAATAAGAGACGTAGAAACTTTTAAAAAGCCCCTAGTTATCAGCGCCATGTATAGCACCATAGAGTAAGCCTCAGGAATTAACTCATGACTTCTCCTTATTGTCCAAAGCAATCTGTACTCAGCTACAAGGACAACTAACATTAAATATTTAAAAAAATCCAATGCTAGTTATCAGCAGCATGTCCAGCAGGGCCAAGAAGAACAGAATAAACATTCTCTTGCTAAGACACCATAAATATTTTTGCATTTTACATAATATATTTAATATTCTGAACTGAGAACTAAAATAAAATTTATTTTAAATTTGTATTTGTGTTACAAGTTTCAATTGAATAGTAGAATTGTTCTTGCTATGATACTTCAAATATTTTTGCATTTTATAAAATATCTTGAAAGTGAGAAGTGAAATAAAAATCATTGATTTAAAATTTTCTGGAATTTTTCTCGTTTTAATTCGAAAGGCAGATTTTTTGTTAAAACATTACTGCATTTTGTATAACAATATCTACGTACTTTTTATAATTTTAAGATTATTCATTTTATGTAACTATTTCTACGTAATTTTTATAATGTTGAAATCCTTTTTTAATCTTCGCATGCAAGGCGACGCTAATAGCATTCGTCACCCCAGTACCATGATCATAATAATAATCTGTATTTAAGAGTCTTTTAAGACCATATACAAAAAAAGACAAATATTAAAGAAAAATTACATTCCATTTGCATCCTTCCCATCAATACAAACTTTCCTACTGCCACAATGTAACGAAAATGCAGCTTTTCGTAAAAAAAAATATCTAAAAAATATTTTTGTTAATTACAAGACGCACTAGATGTAGCAATTTACTTTAAAATGAGCCATTAAATAGCTCTCTATGATGCACCAATGCCCCACTAGCCACAGAAAAAAAAGAAAAAAAAAAACGAAAAAAATGTGTCTGATGCAGAATATCATGGTTGCATGATTTTTTAAGCCAATTGATTTTCCTATTTGTTCAAGCCAAGGGACTGCAAATTTGCTTTATAGTCAGGGTGCCATGCTTAGCTATCTTGCTTATTTCAAGAAGGGGGTACGACTGAATCGGGTTATTATTAAACTTATACCAAAAGATAGCCTAATAAACACTGATACCGAAAATAAAAACGGCACTTTACAACAGGGGGGGGGGGGAAGTCTATTAAATTTGGATCTGAACTTCAGATTTCTCGAAAAGTGTTATCTAGCGAGCAAAAGCCACAAACGCTGGTTTCAGACGTCATTTTCTGGTGGCCTTTAGAACAAAAAAAGCAATATTGGTGTTGTTTTGACTGCTGTTGTTTTAGTATATAGACCAAATCAAGACAAAAGAAGTGGAAAAAGAAGTCCATGGCATTAGTTTTTGGCTAATTCTGCGGAGGTTGCATACCATGTGATGTTATTTATCAGTAAGGTTATTTTTGTATGTCATCACTTGGTCTCATTGGTAATTTCTCTATTAACCAAAAAGTCTTGAGTAAAAGGGTATTCCTCAGAAGCTGATATTAGAATTCTCTATATTTAAGGCCCATATCACGCCAGTTTGTTTTTGTTCTCTTGATCCATGAACAAACCATTTTGATTGGCAAACCAATAGCTGTATTTTGGCGCCTACTTACCAGGCATCAGAACTGACACAAAGTTGATCATGAATCTCAGTGGAAAGGATTTTCCTATGCACAGCATGGATTGCATCCAGTCGGGCCATAATGAGATAGATATGAAATGAACAGACCTTGTGATTCATAATTTAATCCTCTATCTGAATACAACAATCGTTTCACATAATTTATAAAATTCGAGATTTTCAGTTACCAGAATTTGAAAAGCCTGATTTCGTTTTAATTTTCAGCTTTCTCGGAATTTGAGGTTTAAGCTTCCCCACCCACAACCCTGTAGACTGGTCCCATATCCCGTCATCTCCCCAAAGGTCTGATTTATACAATCTAGAAGATGTGCGGAGTCCCACCATTGACATATCTAGTATAAATGTATGACCACCATTCCACTACATAAGGATACATGTTCAAAAAACAATTCTTACTTCACAAAATGGAAAATAATCCTAGTTGAAATATTTTCCTGGAGTACAACCTTTATCATCACTTCTTTCACTGTTGTACAATTTTTTTTAACAAAATTGTGAAAAACAAACATACAAGATTTGACTGTATTTATCCGTTTATAAATAGTCTATACATGAAACTTAAACACCCTCACTGCCATCTACCAAAAATTTATTAATAGGCAAATATTGATAAATTAGGTTAAGTTAGGTTAGATTAGCTAGATGGCTCTTGAATATTTGTTTTATAGGCGATTTTCAAGACTTGGAGAATAGATATAAATATTGAAAAACTGGAAATACAGTGAAAGAACTGAAGATAAAGGTTCTTCCCCTGGAAAGTATACTAACTAGGATTATTTTGCATATTATTAAGTAAGAATTGTTTTCTTAACATGTCTCCTTATGCAGTGGAATGGTCATACATTTACACCACATATTTTCTAAATTTGGTAACTCAAAACGAGCAGAAATTAACATAAGTTGGGCTCAAAACCCCTATGCCTTCCCAAGGCCAGAACATAATTTTCACTTTACTGAAAAAAATATAAATGTTTTTACTTTTATAACTTTAATAAATCAAATAATATTAAGATTTTGATTACTAAATATCAGAATATGTATATTAAACTGACAATGCACATTCATTTGTATTTTCTTCAGTAAAGTGCAAATTATGTTCTGGCCTTGGGAAGGCATAGGGGTTTTGAGCCCAACTTATGTTAATTTCTGCTCGTTTTGAGTTTGACTCGGTTATTTATTGTAATTTCTGTTCGTTTTGGGTTTCATTTATTTATCGATGCTGATTTGTGGTAGTTTCACGCTTGGTAGATTACTTGATTTTATTTTTGCTCATTTTTTGTTTAATGGAGTTCTTTACTTTTCTTTGAAAAACTTATTTTGTGGAAAAGTTTTTTTAATAAATTTCTGTTTGTTTTATATTGACATAGTCTTTTCAGAAAAAAAGAAAAAAAATACTTTAAATCTTTTCGTTTTTTTAAAGATTTATAGTTTGGCCTGCTGTTTGTATGCTGGAGAAAAATTTTCAGCCATTTTTAAAAACGTACACCCTCTTAAAAATTTGGACACAAATAGAAGTGTTTAATTTAATTTCATACCTCGTCTACTTGCCCTGAAATTGAAAACTTGATACCATTCGTAAAAAATCTGTTTACTTTCTTTGATAGATTGGATACACTTACGCTATTTTGATTTGGTTAAATTTTAAGAGCAGAAGCAGCCCCAAAAGTTTGAAAATAAAACCCTCAGTCGTTCTTGGGATACTTCGGAGATGCCTTATTGGGAATTAGCATTAAGACAGTGCATTTTGATTGCATCTTATGGCAACATTTAGTTTTTAAACATAAAGTCAAATGGGAGGGTGGGCGTGGGAGGGGGATTAGTTTTCCTCCAATCACTTTCGACTATTAAAAAGGGCATCAGCCCTTTCTATTTTCAATCGAATGAGCCCTTTTCGAAGTTCCTACGACAACCCCTTTGATACAAAGTGTTCTAAATAACAACAACAATAACAAAAAAATAATACATTATACCCATATCGATCTTTACTATAAAAATATCAAGCCTTCCAATCACTTTCGACTTTTAAAATGGGTCCTAGGCCTTTCGATTTCCTTTCAAATGAGCCCTTTTGAGTTTCTACGACAACACTTCCTATAAACACCTTATATGCCCCCAGGTCATAAATTACAACTCTTGCCCTAAGGGCTGTGAGGGTGGTTGTCATCCTCTAAGACCTAATTTCCAGAACTTTCAACTATGTTAAACAAAATGGTTATCTCAAAATTTGATTGGATGAGTCTGGGAAAATGGTGGGCGTCAGAGGGCGTTAGTCTTTCTCCAATCACTTTCAACTGTTAAAAAAGGCACTAGCCGTTACAATTTCCAATCAAATGAGCCCTTTTGAGTTTCTACGACAACGCTTCCAATAAACCTTATATACCCCCAGGGGATAACTTACAACCCTCACCCTTAGGGCTGGGGGGGAGTTGTCATCCTCACAGACCTAATTTCCAGAACTTTTTACTACGTTGAAAAAAATGGCTATTTGAAAATTTTTATTGGATGTGTTTGGGGGAATGGTGGGCGTGAGAGAGGGGCTAGTTACCGTCCAATCACTTTCGACTATTAAAAAGGGTCCTAGGTCTTTCGATTTCCAATCAAATGAGCCCTTTTGAGTTTCTACGACAACACTTCCTATAAACACCTTATATGCCCCCATGTCATAAATTACAACTCTTACCCTAAGGGCAGTGAGGGTGGTTGTCATCCTCTAAGACCTAATTTCCAGAACTTTCAACTACGTTAAACAAAATGGTTATCTCAAAATTTGATTGGATGAGTCTGGGAAAATGGTGGGCGTCAGAGGGCGTTAGTCTTTCTCCAATCACTTTCAACTATTAAAAAGGCACTAGCCGTTTCAATTTCCCATCAAATGAGCCCTCTTGAGCTTCTACGACAACGCTTTCAATAAAACTTTATATACCCCCAGGGGATAACTTACAATCCTCGCTCTTAGGACTGGGGGGGGGGGGAGTTTTCATCCTCACAGATCTAATTTCCAGAACTAATTACTACGTTAAACAAAATGGCTATTTGAAAATTTTTATTGGATGTGTTTGGGGGAATGGTGGGCGTGAGAGAGGGGCTAGTTACCATCCAATCACTTTCAACTATTAAAAAGGGCACTATCCCTCTCAATTTTCAATTGAATGAGCCCCTTTTGAAGTTTTTACGACAACACTATCATTAAAAACCTCATATGTCCCCAGGGCATAACTTACAACCTTCGCCCTGGGGACTCTGGGAGGTTTGTCATCCTTAAATACAGAATTTCCAGAACTTTCAACTACGTTGAAGAAAATGGATATCTCTAAACCTTGATTGAATGTGTTTGGGGAAATGGAAGGCGTAAGAGGGGGGTTAATTACTCTCTACTCATTTTCGACTATTAAAAAGGGCAATTTTAATTTCCAATCAATTGAGCCCCATTTGAAATTTCTACAAAAACTTTCTATACAAACCTTATATGCCCCCAGGGCTTAACTTACAACCCTTGCACTGATAGCTCTGATGGGGTTATCATCCTAAAAGACCTAATTTTCAGAACTTTCGAATACGTTGAACAAAATGATTATCTCAAAATTTTGATTGGATATGTTTGGGAAAATGGTGGGCGTGAAAGGGGGGTTAGTTGCCCTTCAATCACTTTCGACTATTAAAAGGGCAATAGCCCTTTCAATTTTCAATTGAATGAGCCCTTTTGGATGTTTTTACAACATCAATTTCAATAAAAACCTTACATGCTCCCAGGGCGTAACTTAAAACCTTTGCCCTGAGGGTTGTGGGGGGGGGGGGTTGGGTTGTCATCCTTTAAGACCTAATTTCAACTGCGTTGAATAAAATGACTATCTAAAAATTTTTATTGAATGTGTTTGGGGAAACGGTGGGCCTGAGAGGGGGGTTAGTTGCCCTCAAATCACTTTTGACTATTAAAAAAGGCACTAGACCTTTGAATTTCCAATCGAATGAGCCCTTTTTCAAGTTTCTACGACAAAGATTACAATAAAAACTTATATGCCCCCAGGGCATAACTTATAGCCCTTGCTCTGAAGACTGTGAGGGGAGTGTCCTGCTCAAAGGTATAATTTCCTGAATATTTACTGCGTGGAATAAAATGGCTATTTCAAAATTTTTATTGGATTTGTTTGGGGAAATGGTGGGCGTGGAAGGGGTGTTAGTTGCCTTCCAATTACTTTCGACTATTAAAAAGGGCACAAACCATTTCAATTACCAATCGAATGAGCTCTTTTTCAAGTTTCTAAGACAAACATTTCAATAAAAACCTTATATGCCCCTAGGGCAAAACTACCCTTGCCCTGAAGACTGTGAGGGGAGCGTCCTGCTCAAAGGTATAATGTCCTGAACTTTAACTGCGTGGAACAAAATGGCTATTTCAAAATTTTGATTGGATTTGTTTGGGGAAATGGTGGGCGTGGAAGGGGTGTTAGTTGCCTTCCAATCACTTTCGACTATTAAAAAGGGCACTAGCCATTTCAATTTCCAATCGAATCAGTCCTTTTTGAAGTTTCTGCGACGACGTGTTCAGTAAAAACCTTGTATGTCCCCAGGGCATAAATTATGACCCTTGCCCTGAGGGCTGTGGGGGAGTGTCCTCCTCAAAAACATAATTTCTATCTGGAAATCCACAACACTGAACAAAATAGTTATCTAAAAATTTTGATTGGATGTGTTTGAGGAAAAGGTGGGCGATAGAGGGGGGCTAGTTACCCTCAAATAACTTTCAACTATTAAAAAGGGCACTAGACCTTTGAATTTCCAATCAAATGAGCCCTTTTTCAAGTTTCTACGACAAAGATTTCAATAAAAACTTATATGCCTCCAGGGCATAACTTATAACCCTTGCTCTGAAGACTGTGAGGGGAGTGTCCTGCTCAAAGGTATAATGTCCTGAACTTTAACTGCGTGGAACAAAATGGCTATTTCAAAATTTTGATTGGATTTGTTTGGGGAAATGGTGGGCGTGGAAGGGGTGTTAGCTGCCTTTCAATTACTTTCAACTTTTGAAAAGGGCACAAGCCATTTCAATTTCTAATCGAATGAGCCCTTTTTGAAATTCCACGACAACGCTTTCAATAAAAACTTTATATGCCCCCAGGGCATAACTTACAATCCTTCTCCTTAGGGCTGTGAGGGGGTTGTCATCCTCAAAGACCTAATTTTCAGGACTTTAAAGTACGTTGAACAAAATGGCTATCTTAAAATTTTGATTGGATGTGTTGGGGGGAAAGGTGGGCGTAAGAGGGGGGCTTATTACCGTCCAATCACTTTCAACTATTAAAAAGGGCACTAGACCTTTGAATTTCCAATCGAATGAGCCTTTCTTGAAGTTTCTACGACAAAACCTTCTATAAAAACCTTATATGCCCCCAGGGCATAACTTAAGACCCTTGCCCCGACGGTTGTGGGGGAGTGTCCTCCTCAAAAACATATTTTCTTTCTGGATATCAACTACGCTGAACAAAGTGGCTATCTCAAAATTTTGATTGTATGTGATTTGGGGAATGATGGGTTTGGGGGGGGCTAGTTGCCCTCCAATCACTTTCGACTATTAAAAAGGGCACTAGCCCTTTAATTTCCAATCGAATGAGCCTTTTTTGAAGTTTCTACGATAACACCTTCTATAAAAACCTTATATGCCCCCAGGGCATAACTTAAGACCCTTGCCCCGAGGTTTGTAGGGGAGTGTCCTCCTCAAGAACATATTTTCTGTCTGGATCAACTACGCTGAAGAAAATGGCTATCTGAAAATTTTGAATGGATGTGTTTGGGGAAATGGTGGGCGTGGAAGGGGTGTTAGTTGCCTTCCAACCACTTCCGACTATTAAAAAGGGCACTAGCCACTCCAATTTGCAATCGAATGAGCCCTTTTTGAACTTTCTACGACAACTTCTTCGATACGAAGTGCCCGGGTATGGAGAAAAACCAAAAAAAAAACACATTGTGCCCACATCGTTCTTTACTTAGGCAGCGCTATATTCGACTCCGTCTCAAGTCATCCACATAACTTTCAAGCCAAACATTCGCCAAAGGAATTTTGACCTGCTTCTGACGTTTCCGCATTTTCCACACATGCATGCTAACACTTGTCACTAACAAACACAGCGCATAATTCCTTTGCTTAACTTTAACACAAAATGACAGCTTTAGAGCTTTTTTCTTTTCTTTTACAGACGTTGTTTTTATTCCTTCATTTTCTAATATTTCCAATAATCTTTGGGGTAATCCACCGTTCAAGGGGCATTGAATCAATTCATACAATAGTCCGTCTTTCGTCTCCACACATCAAACAAGTAGGCGTTTGAGTTTTCAATATGCGACTAACTCTATCACTAAAGGGTAATATTCCGTGAATCATGCAGTACACAAACTCTTTCTGTTCATTACTAAACGGCAATTCACTTAGATTCTTAAAAGGTAACTGAAAATCAATGAACGGCTCCTTTTCTCTAGCTCTATAATTCGGTTCTTTCTCACTTCTAAAAACATCCCGCGATACCTTCTTTAGTTCCTCCTTTCCCAAGTCACATCTCAGTGCTCTCAATTCCTTTGCTTTCTTCAGGGGGCTGACAATCCATCGCAGAAGGGTCGGAATTTTTTTGCTCAATTTTTTCACCTTTTCCTCTGCATCCTCATTTATTATAGGGAGAAACCAATGCCTCAAAATTGCAGTTGATGGCTCCTCTTTAACCACAAGTTCTACAAATATTTCTGAGTAAGAGCGTCTTGCATATAACCCTGAAATCTGCTACCCCATTTCCGCCCGATTCCACAGGAAGGTATAGCATTTTTATTTGTAGCTTTTCAAGTTTCCCCGTCCAAACAAATCTCCAGATGGCTCTTTCAATTTGTTTGGCAATGTTTTCAGGTAATGCGAAAACAGGAGAAGTGTAAAATAATAGCGTGAGGCAATATGTATTGACATACAGAACTCTTTCGAACATCGTTTTGAAAAGGCTTTTTCTCCGGTGACTCAATATCCCGACTATTTTATTTACTTTTTCCTCCCAAATTTTTTTTGTGTTCAGCACATTCTCAAAAGTCAGCCCCAATACTCGCGCTTTTTCCGCAAACGGGAGCCAACAGTTTCTTTCTATGTCGTCGTAATTTGCCGATTTGTTCAAGGGTAGAACATTGCTCTTTTGTCTGTGTATTTTCACTTGAAATCTTTGCTCGTACCAATGCAAACCCTTCCACACAGTTTTCACATTATTTTCACTTCCAGTGAGAAAGCTGCACTTTTCAGAAACTTGAACACCGCACATTCTTTCTTCTACATACCGAAAGAGTGGGTCGAGATATATTTCAAATACCGTTCCAGAACAAGGGTCCCCTTGCAGCAGACCTCTTTCTAGGTTTATTATTGTCGTCAGTTTTCCATTCACTTTTATAACTACTTTCGGTGCAGAATATATTCTTTCCAATTTATCTATGACATTCTTTCCGAAATTCATTTTTAGTCGCATTAATAACCAGAAATCTCTCTTATTACGGAATCATAAGCCTTCACTATGTCAGCGCCAACTAGGGCTAATAAGTTCCAACATAACACTTTTTCCACCGTTTTTTTTTATCTCGCCGAAGGCAAAGGTCTCTGAGAATTGTCAAGACATGTTGGGCTTTCCTGCTTTTTATTTCACCGTACTGGTAATCTCCTACTATTTTCGCTGCGCTTTTCTACAGTCTTTTACACCATACTTTAGTGCATATTCTAAAGTCGCAGTTTGTTAAGGAGATTGGTCGCCAGTTTCGGAGGTCTTCTCTAGGTCCGCCCTTGTGCAACAGTGATATAACTGACAGTTCACTTTCAGGGTATCCTCTTGACCCAAATTCATTTAGCACTTTTATTAAAAATTCCCCGATTTCGCTCCACGTTAACTTATAAAAATCATAGCTTTGCCCCTCCATTCCTGCCGATACTCCATTTTTTAACCCGGATATCACTTTTCCTTCTTCATGTCTCGTAATTTCTTCCCCTATTTGCGCATTTTCTTCTTCTGTAACCTGGTATCTGGACTGGAAATCACCGAAGCAGTTCTTTTGTTGTGTTTCCTACTGGAGGTTTTATATACAACACCCTGTAAAAGGAAGCGGTTTCATTTAATATTCTTGTTTGATCCGAGGTTGTTCCACCATTTTCGGTTCTCACTTTCCCGATTTGGTTTTCGTTTCTCTTTGCTTGCGCTTTAACTTTTTCTGACAACTTTTTCTGAAATAGCTTTTGGTGAGCAGGTTTTAAAATTGATAAATTTCGCAAATTTTGGATCAACATATGTAACTTAAAAATTTTGTTCTTTAACATTTTAAAATCAAAAATTTATTTATTAGACATTTGTTTTCCATTGAAAAGTATCGCTCTCTACTTACAGGTTGCTGCTGTTAAGGCTGGACGGAATGAAAACCGAAAATTAGCTATGCAAAAGAGATTTTACTGTGCAAAAATGGGGCGGTTATCTTTTGATGAATGCAAACGGGTTTAGAAGGCCGTCCTTAACTTGACTCTGCAAAATTTGAATATCAGGGTTTCAAGCTCTCACCTGATTTTAAAAGACAAAATCGCAAAAAAGGTGAATGGCGGACAAATATGTAGTATTTTGTTTCCCTCTCAGCATTAGCCTTTAGTAAAATTAAGAAAAGACTAGACATTTAAAAAAGAAGAATGATCAATTAAAGAAAAACGCAAGGACGTTTGATAAAACATTGACAGGAAAGAATACACTTATTTAGCAAGGGCACCGACAGAAAATTGTCCAGGGGGGGGGGGGGGCAGACGCCAAAACAGCAGTGGTGGTTGGGGGACAGGGAGTATATTTCAGGACATTTATTTTTGTAGGAATAAGTTTATTTATAAATACTTTTAGTGGAAAACTCAAATAAAAAGAGCAATTAAATTGCATTCAAAATGAAACAAAATACAGTAAATTTTAAACAACAAAGATTCCTGGCAAAGAGATCGCTTTATTTAATCAATAATATATGTAATTATTAGGTATTTAATCTGAAAAGAAAATCAGTCTCTAACCAAAATTACAGAAAGATTTATTGCTTCCATATATTATAACAGGTGTAGGCTTGTCTTTATGCAATTTCCTACTCCTTAGAATAGTTTAAAGAAAGAGTAGAGATACTCAAAAATCATCCTGCCTGCATAGATACCACGTCTTGATTTTATAGCGGCCATGTAAAATGTCAAAAAACCAAACAAAGAGACAAATCTTAGTGAAAAAAAAAAACAACAAACGAGACTGCGGCCAGTGAAGAGAAAAGAAACTACAAACGCAAAACAACGCAGATATTTCGCCTGTATCCAAACAAGGCGTCTTCAGCACGAGAGAAACAGAAGAGGAACAAGATAAAAAAAAGCTAAAACTAAAAAACCAATAAAACCACCATAAAAAAAAAATATACAATTGGCGCATACTGATCCACGTAGGGAAAAGATGCTATTATAGAGTATCTTTTTTCTCTATAATCGCATCTTTTCCCTACGTGGATCAGTTTGCGCCAATTGCATATATATATATATATATATATATATATATATATATATATATATATATATATATATATATATATATATATATATATATATATATATATATATATATATATATATATATATATATATATATATATATATATATATATATATATATATATATATATATATATATATATATATACTTTTTTTGGTGAGGGTTTTATTTGGTGAGGGTTATATATATATATATATATATATATATATATATATATATATATATATATATATATATATATATATATATATATATATATATATATATATATAATATATATATATATATATATATATATATATATATATCTATATATATATATATATATATATATATATATATATATATTATATATATATATATATATATATATATATATATATATATATATATATATATATATATATATATATATATATATATATATATATATATATTTGCATAACTCTTTACTTCTCAAGATAGTAAGAATCCTGATATAACTTAGATAGGCCTAGTCAGTGAGTTACACATATTATAAGTAGTAGGTTAAATATGTCACTGAGTTATATATTTCTGTATATAACTTATATGCCTAGTCAGTGAGTTACACATATTTATAAGCAGTAGGCTAAATATGTCACTCAGTTATATATTTCTATATATAACTTATATAGGCCTTGTCAGTGAGTTACACATATTTTAAGTAGTAGGCTAAATATGTCACTCAGTTATATATTTCAGTATATAACTTAGATGGGCCTAGTCAGTGAGTTACACATATTTATAAGTAGTAGGTTAAACATGTCACTGAGTTATATATTTCTGTATATAACTTATATGCCTAGTCTCTGAGTTACACATATTTATAAGCAGTAGGCTAAATATGTCACTCAGTTATATATTTTTGTATATAACTTATATAGGCCTAGTCAGTGAGTTATACATATTTTAAGTAGTAGGCTAAATTTGTCACTCAGTTATATATTTCTGTATATAACTTAAATAAGCCTAGTCAGTGAGTTACACATATTTATAAGTAGTAGGTTAAATATGTCACTGAGTTATATATTTATGTATATAACTTGTATGCCTAGTCATTGAGTTACACATATTTATAAGCAGTAGGATAAATATGTCACTCAGTTATATATTTCTGTATATAACTTATATAGGCCTAGTCAGTGAGTTACACATATTTATAAGTAGTAGGCTAAATATGTCACTCAGTTATATATTTCTGTATATAACTTAGATAGGCCTAGTCAGTGAGTTACACATATTTATAAGTAGTAGGCTAAATTTGTCACTGAGTTATATATTTCTGTATATAACTTATATAGGCCTAGTCAGTGAGTTACACATATTTTAAGTAGTAGGCTAAATATGTCACTGAGTTATATATTTCTGTATATAACTTATATGCCTAGTCAGTCAGTTACACATATTTATAAGTAGTAGGCTAAATATGTCACTCAGTTATATATTTCTGTATATAACATATATAGGCCTAGTCTGTGAGTTACACATATTTATAAGTAGTAGGTTTAATGTGTCACTGAGTTATATATTTCTGTATATAACTAATATAGGCCTAGTCAGTGAGTTATGTATATTTATAAGTAGTAGGTTAAATATGTCACTGAGTTATTGCCTTTGCAAAACAAAAGTGATCCGTTTATCTGGCCTCCCCCAGGCCATTCAGCATGTCCCCAGGTGGCGATAGGGGAACACTCTACAGATATGTAGGGTACCTCCATAGGAGGCATGGACCAAGGGGGGACCTTGTCCCTGGGGGTCCATAATAGAATCTGGGGCACCCTTGCCCGGGGTCATAAATACAGGCGGAGGAGGAAGAAGGCCCCTCAAATGTACACTCAAAAGGGCCCACTTGTTTATCCACAAGTTCCATGAGTTGCAAACCTTCTCCCAGCAATGGGTTAAATTGCATGGTGATGCAGAACACCATCGCGGGAGGATCCTCTATAGGAGGACAACTGTGGCAGGGCGTAAGATCCAGATCTATGGACAACGGCCTCTGCAAAGGGCTGCCTCGACCTTTTCGGGGTACCTGCAAGACTGGGGACCTTGCGGTCAACTCTATTCCCACTTGAGGAGTGGCGCCCCTCGAGGAAATTATAGCCTAGTAAACAACACAGCATTCGCACGGGATTCTGACTAATGGACAATTCTTCTGGGATTGGTATGTTTTGATGGGCGTCTTTGGGCTGAAAAACCTCTTCCTAGCTAATTTATCTATTACGGGTTGCCTCCCCGTAGTAGCATAATATTTGTAGGCATGAATATATAATGAGTCGGAGGTAATAGGCTTGAGATTGTCTGTGCAGGATTTCGACTCTTGTTGATAGAAGAGCATCGCCAAGCGCTGAAAACCATGTTGTGACCAAGATGGGCCCAGGATTGCACAAAGCCTCCATTCATGGAGGTCCCAGGGACTTCTTGCTGTCCGGTTCTAAGCCGGCTTAAGCACTTCGGTGTAGACTTGAGAAGATATGTGATCCCCGTCCTGCACTGGTATCCGGGATCATTGCTTTTCCTGAGGCGAAAAAAATTTCAATGATTTAAAGAACATGAAAATTGGAACTTGGAATGTTACGACATTAAAAAATGACTATCGTATCGACATTTTGACTGACGAATTCAGACGATTCGAACTGGATCTATTAGGAGTTTCAGAAACTCATATCCCAGGGGTAGGAAGCATGAAATTAGGTGATATAGAATTTGTTTACTCAGGCAGGAAGGATGGTTTACATAGACAGGGAGTAGGGCTCATGATGAATAAGGAAGCTGCTAAGTCTTGTTTAGGCTGGGAAGGTATTAATAATAGAATACTAATTGCTCATTTTATGACTAGAAAGTTCAAGGTATCAGTTATAGTAGTATACGCCCCTGTAGAACCGACTGATGGAGATACTAGTGACTCAGATGAATTTTACTTACAGTTACAGGAGCAAATAGACAAGGTCCCAGGTAGAAATATGATGTTAATGCTGGGAGATTTTAACGCCCAGGTTGGTAGAAATATGGATAGATGGTATCCCAGCTTAGGTAAATTTGGTGTAGGAAAAGAAAACAGTAATGGATACAGACTTTTGCAATTTTGTAGGTATAACAATCTAGTTATAACCAATACGGTGTTTGGTCATAAAATGGCTCATAAGCTAACATGGTATTCACGTGATGGTAAGACAGCAAACCTTATTGATTATGTTATAGTAAATCGAAGACTGGCAGGATCAATACAAGATACTAGGGTATATAGGAGTGCTGTTATTGATGTTAAAAGTAAAGATCACCATCTAGTAGTGTCAAGGGTTAATTTAAAGCTGAAATATCGGAAGGGTAATTACCTCCCGGGAAGTTATGATGTTAGTAGACTCCAGGATGAGAATTTGAGAGAAACTTTCCAGGAACAGTTGAATACTAAACTTGAGAGCTTAAAATTTGATAATGTGGAAGATGGTTGGAATAATTTTAGAAAAATAATTTGTGAAGTTGCTGAAGGTGTATTAGGGAAGAAAGCTAGAACTGCAGCTAAGAATATTAGTGAAAAAGCTTTAAGTTTAATAGAAAGGAGAAAGGACTTGTACAAGAATTATCTGAGTGATAGATCACATGAAAACAAAAGAAATGTAAAGAAAGTGGAGAAAGCATTGAAATATGAACTAAGGAGGTGTGAAGTGGAGGCCATGGATAAAATTGCCGAGGATTTAGAAGATGCAGCTAGACGGCATAATAGTAAAATATTGTACTGGCACGTTAACAAATTGAGAGGTAGTAGTCAATCCGGACTTGTCCCAGTTAAAGATAGGAATGGGGTGGCAATTAGCGATAAGACAAAAGCTAAAGCGAGATGGGCCGAACATTTTGAGAATTTGCTTAACCGAGATAGAGTTGCAGGAAAAAATATAGAGGAAAATGAAAAAGTTTGTGATACCTTGGATGTGAAGGAAGATTTGTTTTGTGAGGAGGAATTAGAAACAGTACTAAAAGGATTAAAGAATAATAAGGCTCCAGGTGCTGATAGGGTAGTAAATGAGTTTCTTAAATATGGTGGCTCTGAGGTTAGAAATAAGTTATTGGAGATTATGAATATGATTTTTGAAAAAGGGGAAGTACCTAATGATTTTAGGAAAACCTTAATTAAGCCACTTTATAAGAAAGGTGATAAAAGTGAGTGTGGTAATTATCGAGGCATTAGTCTGGTCTCTGTAGGTAGCAAATTGCTTAGTAATATGATACTTTTTAGACTGAGAGATGCCGTAGACAAAGTTTTAAGAGAAGAGCAGTGCGGTTTTAGAAAAGGTAGAGGATGTGTTGACCAAATTTTCACTCTTAGGTTAATAATTGAGAAGTGCCTAAGTTTTCAAACACCTTTGGTCCTTAGTTTTATAGATTATGAGCAAGCGTTCGATTCTGTTGATAGAGGAGCTTTAGTAAAGGTTTTATCCTTGTATGGTATACCAGACAAATACATTAAAGTGATTAGTGCTATGTACAAGAATAACACTGCTGCGGTTAAGGTAGGAAATGAGGTTAGCAGCTGGTTTTGTATTAAATCAGGAGTTAAGCAGGGTTGTGTTCTATCCCCCTTTATATGGATTATTTTGATGGGCTTTGTTTTAAGGAGCACAGGAAAGGCAATGGGAGACCACGGAATCAAATGGGGAGGAAAAAGTCTCCTGGACTTGGATTATGCTGATGATTTAAGCATCCTAGATGAAAGTGTGAGCAAAATGAATGAAGTTTTAGAGGTTTTGCGAGTTCAGGGTGCTAGTATTGGTTTGAAAATTAATGTTAGGAAGACCAAGTCACTAAGGCTAGGAATA
Source organism: Artemia sinica (assembly GCA_027921565.1). NCBI lineage: Eukaryota > Metazoa > Arthropoda > Branchiopoda > Anostraca > Artemiidae > Artemia > Artemia sinica. The sequence continues at coordinate 60,725,678 of CM051258.1, read as the reverse complement.
AGTGAAGATGAAAAGGTGACGTTGGGTAAGGAAAAGATTGATCAGGTGGGCAGTTTCACTTACCTTGGTAGTATTATTAGTAAAGATGGTGGGAGCAGTGAAGATGTTAAAAATAGAATAGCCAAGGCTCAGGGTGTTTTTTCACAGTTAAAAAAAGTCTGGAAGAATAGGAAGATAAGTCTGCAAACCAAGATTAGAATCTTAGAAGCTACAGTGATGACAGTGGTCAAATATGGCTCTGATGCATGGACGCTCCGAAAAGCGGATGAAGATTTGCTAGATGTTTTCCAGAGAAATTGCTTAAGGATTGTTCTGGGTACCCGGCTGACTGACCGTATTTCAAACAATAGGCTATACGAAAAATGTGGTTCAATACCACTTTCTAGGTCTATAATGAAAGAAAGGTTGAGGTGGTTAGGGCATGTTGTTCGGATGAAGGATGACAGATTGCCGAAGATTGTTCTTTTCGGCCAACCATCTAGGGCTAAACGGAAAGCAGGTCGTCCCCGTCTGGGTTGGGAGGACGTCATAAAGAAAGATTTAAAGGAAATGGGAACTTCGTGGGCGGGTGTAAAAAGGGAGGCTTTGAATAGATTGGGGTGGAGGAGGAGCGTGCGTAGCTGTGTTGGCCTCAGGCGGCTTGGTGCTGCGATGAGTTGTTAGTAGTAGTAGTAGTTTTATTGGTTTCTTAGTTTTAGCTTCTTTTTTTTTTTATCTTGTTCCTCTTCCGTTTCTCTCGTGCTGAAGACGCCTTTCTTGGATACAGGCGAAATATCCGCGTTGTGGGGGTTTTATTGGTTTTTTAGTTTTAGCTTCTCTTTTTTTATCTTGTCCCTCTTCCGTTTCTCTCGTGCTGAAGACGCCTTTTTTGGATACAGGCGAAATATCCGCGTTGTTTTGCATTTGTCGTTTCTTTTCTCTCCACTGGCCGCAGTCGCGTTTGTTGTTTTTTTTCACTGAGATTTTTCTCTTTGATTGGTTTTTTGTCATGGCTGGCCAGCTCAGCTTAATATCTTTCATGCAAAATATACCTATTTCATAACAGGACAATTCCACCTCGAACTTAAATCCCTTTTATATTCAGACATTTACAAAATTTACAGAACAACGAAAGAAAAACTAAATTTAAACTTACTACCCAGCTGTCAAATTGATCATCTTTCTTTGTATTAGACTATTCAACTTGATAAAATGAACAGGTAATAAAAAAGTCACAGGAGAATCTTATCAAATAGTTCGTCATAAAAAAGACTAGAAGTAAAAAGTGACTTGGGCCAATATCCACCAAAACTAAAAAAAGAATTCTCTTGACAATTGCTAGACCAACAGTATTGGCTTTTTATGCTGATTCTAAATCTATAAAATTATTTCAGTTTATTGTTACCTACCCACATCTATAAATTTGAGAAAATTTAGCTAGTTTCTGAAAAAAAGGGGAACAACCCCCAGAAATGTGAGCGATCATATTTAAAATCCCTTAATAAAAAAATCATATCAGACACTCTACGATAGAAGTTTCAAGCTCCAATCTTCAAAGTGTGGAGTTTCGCATTTTTTTTTTTTTTTTTTTTTTTTTTTTTCAGAAGAATCATCGTCAATGCATGTCTGTTTGTTTTTCTTTTTCCTAGGGGTGATTGTATCAAAGTGAATGTCCAAGATAATTGGGGGGGGGCTCATTCAAACGCAAATTGAAAGCTCTTTTTAATGACGTTGGGCACGTTGGGCCAGAGGAAAGTCTAGTTTTCTGCCTTTTTATGGCACCAAACTACCACTTTACTCCAAAGAGGACGAATTTACAATCAACTTAAGATTATGAGAAGTTAATTGATTTAAAAGTACCAATAACTATATTTTATACTTCCCAGTTGCAAAAGAAGTATGCTAAACGGTGGCAGTACTGGCTTCAACCAGGTTGATTCACTTTATTTGTAGTAAAATTAGGCTACGTTTGGTGATCTGTAATTGCGTATCAGCTACAATGAGCGGGGGGGCGGGGGGTTGAGTCATTCTTTAGGTGGGGATAGGGTAGATTCCTAAAAAAGTATATATTAATGGACACACTGCTTACTCTTCATGAGACTTCAGATAAATGTTAAAAGAGGTTGAGAGGAGTCGGAATTAATTAAAATGTTTCTCTATACAGCTAAAATATTAAATTCCCATATCTACCAGCACAGAGGGGGAGGGGGAGCAAGGCAGGCCATCATCAGCCCAGCCAGAAAATTTCTTTGGGGTGGCAAATACTGCTAGGAACTTAGTTTTCAGCAATTTCAAATGGTATTATTTTTCTTGTTCTATTTATATGAATTACTTCAATGTATTTAAGCAAATGAATGCAATTTTGCTGTATAGAGCAATTTTGGTTTCAGTTTGATTTTCTTTAAAATTAATTTCATAATAATTAAATACATTATTGATTAAACAAATTGATCCTTTTACCAGGAATCCTTGCGGTTTAAAATTTGCTGTGTTTTGTTTCATTTTGCAGGCAATTTAGTTGCTCTTTTTATTTGATCGTTCTTTTCTATAAGTATATAAAAATAAGCTTATTCCCACGACAAAAAATTCCTGAAATATATTCCATGTCACCCAACCACCACTGATATTTTGGCGTTTGCCCTCCCCCCGGAAAATTTTCTGCCGGCGTCCTTGTATTTCAAAAAGCACTTTTGTGAACTAACTAGGCCAAGTCCTTCTTTAATTGCCTTTCTCTTCTTTCAAAATCTTGGACTGCAACCTAATTTGACGGAGCATTCCATTTGCATAATATGTTGAAACATTCACTTATCATGCCAGCCGAGACAAGTTGAAACCCTGACCGTTTATCACCTGAAGACTGGTATTTATGCCCGCCTATTGAAACTAGATATGCAACAGCTCAGGAGTTTCTAATATAAAACTGACGGTAACAACTTTTAGTAGAAACAAATAAACTTATGAAAATGTCTGTTTTGAATTAATTATGAAAAAAAATTAAAATTCAAGTTGTTCCTTTCAAAATCGTCTACAAGTTTATGTTAATTTTATTAAACTTGTATGTACCGTTCTTTTAGATAAGTTGAAATGGAATTTGCACGAAAAAGCCTAATTTAGAAAGCCCAGAAAAAAAATAAAAAAATAACAAACTCAGATTATGTTGCAAGATCAGGGGAACAGAGAGAAACCAAAATTGATGCCTTTATGCGCCTGTTGTCACCAGACAAGCTATAAATATTTAACATAGAAGAGATAGCCGGGAATTTTTCCAATTCCGTTCCCCCTTAACTCTTTGATCCAATGCTTTCTTAAATGTAAGATAAGTTGAAGTCTTCTTAAATGAAGACTCTCCCGCCGTTACCTCTTTTGTACTCGTTGGCATCTGTAACCCGTAGGGAAATGTATCACCCTGTAGCACTCGTATTAAAGGCTCATTCCAAATATATGCCTTGGAATGAAGTGAGATTAAGGATTAAATTCTATCTCCCCCAGCCCTCCTTCTATATTTATTTTAAGGCTCTCTGAAACTTAGAAAACTTGGATACTAAAAAATACACTTTTAGAGGATCCAGAAACCTCTCAACCAACAGAAAGATCCATTAACCCTGCTACGTAGCTGATTCACGAATATACACCATAATATACTTTTTATATGAAGCCTAAAATGATTCGACTTAGTTAAATGAAGCTTTAAAATGAGTATATATATTAACCATTTGAAATCAATCAACATCTCAGGATTCTAACTTGATAGTACTTTGGCCACCTCTTGGCCAAAAGTGTGGTTTTGCACTGCTAAAGGGCAGGATATGCAACTTCACTAAGCAACGATTTTTTTTGTTACTCAGAAAAAGAGCACTGAAATTTAATTTTTGTTTGAGTCAGGGCTCTCTCGAAATTATACGACCAATAATTCAATAAAATAATTCTTTAGACAAAAAAAAACAAATAAAAACTTATCTGTAATAACCCTTACAGAAAGAAATTCCAAATTTCGCATTTACTAGATATGGGATTTGAAAACAATGCAATTGTTTCTCTGAAATGCTGAATTTGATAGTTTAACCTTAGTAGCGATCAACCTTGGTTAAAATTAAATAAAAAAACAAGTTTTTTAAACTGAAAGTAAGGAGCGACATTAAAACTTAAAACGAACAGAAATTATTCCGTATATGAAAGGGGTTGTCCCCTCCTCAACGCCTCGCTCTTTACGCTAAAGTTTTTTATTGTTTTAAAAAATAAAGTTGTGAGACAGAGTCAAACTTTAGCGTAAAGAGTGAGGCGTTGAGGAGGGGACAGCCCCTTTCATATACGGAATAATTTCTGTTCGTTTTAAGCTTTAATGTCGCTCCTTACTTTCAGTTTAAAAAACTTGTTTTTTTTTAATATAATTTCTGATCGTTTTTTGGTTAATGCAGCTTTTATTTGCATAAAAATTTTACTTTTCTTTTGCTAAATGTGATGTCTTTACAAATTAACTTACGTAACTAACTTCTATATTCGTATATTTTTCTTCTGGCAAAAAATACAAAGTTGCAGATTTTTGCAGATATGAGCTTGAAACCTATGTAATAGGGTTTTCTGATACGCTGAATTCTGACGGTGTGATTTTCATTAAAAAAAATAAAAAGATCGATTTTAACGTTGGCTCCGCCTCTCCTGCACCGCAAACTTTGGCAAGTAGTTCCCATTATTTGAGCCAAATTCTTAGCCTGTCTCGTTTTTTTCTTCTAATTATGACAGTTATAGGTCTATTTACACGGCAATTGTCCATACTTAAAAGTGAAAAAAAAGGATTGGAAGTAAAAGAAAATGAAAATTAAATGAAAATTAATGCAACGATTAAGTTGACTATGAGTTACACTGCTCTATAAACAATGTCTTTTTCTTATAAATGTCTTTATCTTAAAAAAAATATGTATGTTTTACTTTTTTAACTTTAATAAATCAAATAATATTAACATTTTGATTACTAAATATCAGTATATGTATATTAAACTGACAATACAATTTCATTTGTATTTTTTTCAGTAAAGTGCAAATTATGTTCTGGCCTTGGGAAGGCATAGGAGTTTTGAGCCCTACTCATGTTAATTTCTGCTCGTTTTGATTTTGCTTGGTTATTTATTATAATTTCGGTTCGTTTTGAGTTTCATTTATTTATCGATGCTGATTTGTGGTAGTTTCACGTTTGGTAGATTATTTGATTTTATTTTTGCTTATTTTTGGTTTAATGGAGTTCTTTACTTTTCTTTGAAAAACCTATTTTGTGGAAAAAGGTTTTTTTTAATTAATTTATGTTCGTTTTATATTGCATACTCTTTTCAGGGAAAAAGAAAATGATACTTTAAATCTTTTCGTTTTTTAAGACTTTACAGTTTGGCCAGCTATTTGTATGTTGGAGAAAAATTTTCAGCAATTTTTAACAACATACACCCTTTTAAAAATCTGTACACAAATAGTAGTGTTTATTTTAGTTTCATACCTCCCCTAGTTGACCTGAAAAAGAAAACTTGATACCATTCGCAAAAAAAAAATCTGTTTACTTTCTTTGATAGCTTGGATACACTTAGAACGCTATTTTGATTTGGTTAAATTTTAAGAGCAAAAGTAGGTCCGAAAGTTTGAACATAATACCCTCAGTCATGCTTGGGATACTGCTGAGATGCCTTATGGGAATTAGCATTAACACAGTGCATTTTGATTTAATTTTAAGGCTTCATTTAGTTGTTAAACATAATGGGCAAATGGGAGGGTGGGCGTGGGAGGGAGACTAGTTGACCTCCAGTCACTTTCGAATATAAAAAAGGGCATTAGCCCTTTCTATTTTCAATCGAATGAGCCCTTTTCAAAGTTCCTACGACAACTCCTTCGATAAAAAGTGTCCTGGTCTAAACAAAAGAAAAAAAAATAATTATACATTGTACCCACATCGATCTTTACTATAAAAATGTCAAGCCTTCCAATCAATTTCGACTATTAAAAATGGCACTAGCCCTTTCAATTTCCAGTCGAATGAGCCCTTTTTGAGTTTCTACCATAACGCTTTCTATAAACACCTTATATGCCCCCAGGGCATAAATTACAACCCTTGCCCTGGGGGCTGTGAGGGGGTTGTCATCCTCAAAGACCTAATTTCCAGAACTTTCAACTACGTTAAAAAAAACTGCTATCTCAAAATTGAAATTAGATGTGTTTGGGGAAATGGTGGGAGTGAGAGGCGCGTTAGTTGCTCTCCAATCCCTTTTAACTATTAAAAAAGGCACTAGCGCTTTCAATTTCCAATCAAATAAGCCCTTTTGAAGTTTCTATGAAAACTCTTTCAATAAAAACCTTATATACCCCCAGGGAATAACTTACAACCCTTTACCTGAGGGCTCAGGGGGGGGGGGTGTAATACTCAAAGACCTAATTTCCACAACTTTCAACTACGTTGAAGAAAATTGCTATCTCAAAATTCTGATTGGATGTGTCTGGTGAAATGATGGGCGTGAGAGGGGGATTAGTTGCCCTCCAATCACTTCCGACTATTCAAAAGAGCACTAGCTGTTTCAATTTCCAATTGAATGATTCCTTTTTGAATTTTCTACGACAACGCTTTCTATAAAAAAAAACTTATATGCCCCCAGGGTATAACTTACAACCATTGCCCTGAGGGCTGTGGGGGGAGTGTCATCCTCAAGAACAAAATTTCCAGGCTTTTAGCTACGTCGAACAAAATGGCTATCTCAAAATTTTGATTGGATGCGTTTGGGGTAATGGTGGGCGTGAGAGGGGTTTTAGTTATCCTCCAATCACTTTCGACTATAAAAAAAAGGGCACAAGCCCTTCTAATTTCCAATCGAATGAGCTCTTTTAGAAGTTTCTACAACATCACTATCTTAAAAAACCTTATATGCCCCAGGACATAACTTACAACCCTTGCCCCGACAGTTTTGAGGGGGTTATCATCCTCAATGACCTAATTTCTTTCACTTTTAACTACGTTGAACAAAATGGCTATCTAAAATTTTGATTGGATGTGTTTGGATAAATGCTGGGCGTGAGATGGGAGTTAGTTGCCCTCAAATCACTGTCGACTTTTAAAAAGGGCACTAGCTCTTTGAATTTCCGATCGAATGAGCCCTTCTTCAAGTTTCTACGACAAAGATTTAAATGAAAACCTTATATGTCTCAAGGAAATAACTTATAACCCTTGCCCTGAAGACTGTGGGGGATTGTCCTGCTCAAAGATATAATTTCCAGAACTTACAAATACGTTGAACGAAATGGCAATCTCAAAATTTTGATTGGATGTGTCTTGGGAAATGGTGGGCGTGGAAAGGGTATTAGTTGCCTTCCAATCACTTTCGACTATTAAAAGGGCACTAGCCATTTCAATTTCCAATCAAATGAGCCCTTTTTGAAGTTTCTACGACATTAAATTCTATAAATACTTTATATGCCCCAAGTGCATAACTTAAAACCCTTACCGTGAGGGCTGTGGGGTGGTTGTCATGCTCAAATACCTAATTTCCAGAACTTTCAACTACGTTGAACAAAATGGCTATCTAAATATTTGGATTGGATGTGTTTGGGGAAAAGGTGGGCGTGAGAGGGGGGTGAGTGCCCTCCAGTCAATTTCGACAATTAAAAAGGGCACTAGCCCTTTGAATTTCCAATCGAATGATTCTTTTTTTAAGTTTCTACGACAACACTTTCTACAAAAACCTTAATGCCCCCCAGGGCATAACTTACAACCCTTGCCCCGAGGGTTGTGGGGGAATGTCCTTCTCAAAAACATAATTTCTATCTGGAAATCAACTACGCTGAACGAAATTGCTGTCTCAAAATTTTGATTGGATGTGTTTCATGAAATGGTGGGCGTGAAAGGGCTGTAGTTGCCTTCCGATCACCTTCGACTATTAAAAAGGGAACAAGCCACTCCAATTTCCAATTGAACGAGCCCTTTTCGAAGTTTCTACGACAACGTCTTCGATAGAAAGTGTCCTGGTCTAAAGGAAAAAATAATAAATAATAAGAACATCGTTCTTATATGCCCCCAGGGTGTAACTTAAAACCCTTGCCCTCAGGACTGTGGGGGGATTGTCCTGCTCAAATCTATAATATCCAGAACTTTCAACTACGTTGAACAAAATGGCTATCTCAAAATTTTGATTGGATGTGTCTTGGGAAATGGTGGGCGTGGAAAGGGCGTTAGTTGCCTTCCAATCACTTTCAACTATTAAAAGGGCACTAGCCATTTCAATTTCCAATAAAATGAGCCCTTTTTGAACTTTCTACGACAAAGCGTTCTATAAAAAACATTATAAGCCACCAGCGCGTAACTTACAACCCTTGCCCTGAGGGCTCTGGGGGGGGGGGGGAGTTGTTATCCTCAAAGACCTAATATCCGGAACTTTCAACTACCTTTAACAAAACGACTATCTCAAAATTTTGATTGGATGTGTTTGGGGAAAAGATGGGCATGAGAGGGGGGTTAGTTGCCCTCCAATCACTTTCGATTATTAAAAAGGGCACTAGCCCTTTGAATTTCCAATCGAATGAGCGTTTTTTGAAGTTTCTACGACAACGCTTTCTATAAAAATTTTATATGCCCCCAGGGCATAACTCAAAACCCTTGCCCTGAGGGCTGTGGGGGATTGTCCTCCTCAAAAACATAATTTCTATCTGGAAATCAACTACGCTGAACAAAATGGCTATCTCAAAATTTTGATTGGATGTGTTTCAGGAACTGGTGGGCGTGGAAGGGGTGTTAGTTGCCTTCCGACCACTTTCGACTATTAAAAGGGGCACAAGCCACTCCAATTTCCAATTGAACGAGCCCTTTTCGAAATTTCTACGACAACTCCTTCGATTCAAATTGCCCTGCTCTAAAGGATAAAAATAATGAATAATACATTGTGCCAACATCGTTCTTATATGGCCGCAGGGAATAACTTGCAATTTTTGCCCTGAGGGCTGTGGGGGAGTGTCCTCCTCAAAAAAAAAATTATATCTGGAAATCGACTACGCTGAACAAAATGGCTATCTCAAAATTTTGATTGGATGTCTTTCGGGAAATAGTGGGCTTGAAAGGGATGTTAGTTGCCTTCCAATCACTTTTGACTATTAAAAAGGGCAGTGACCGTTCCAATTTCCAATCGAATTAGCCCTTTTCCAAGTTTTTACGACAACTCCTTCGATACGAAGTGCCCTGGTATGGAAAAAAAGAAAACAAAAAAAATAATAATACATGGTGCCAACATCGTTCTTTACTTAGGCAGCGCTATGACGCTGCCTATGATTGAGCAATATAAGTCATGTATTTTTCTTTGCGTTTGGATTAGTTTATTCACCAGGATAATTAAATACAAAAGAACAAGTTTAATTTAACTGAGAGTAAGAAGCAACATTAAAACTCAAAACGAACAGAACTATTCCGTACATGAAGGGGTTGCCCCCCTCCTGAATATCTTGCTCTTCATGCTGAAGTTTTTAGCACTTTTAAAAAAGCTTCCTATTCTAATTAAACGAACATTCTGTTTCAGGAGCCATTCTTAAAAAAAAAATTAGACAAACAGTCAAACTTTAGCGCAAATTGCAAGGTATTGAGGAGGTGGTTAACTCCTCCATATGCGAGATAATTTCTGTTCATTTTGAGTTTTAAAGTAGCTCTTTACTTTCAGTTAAAACAAACCTGTTTTTTCTGATCGTTTTTCAAATAATTGCGGTAAATCTGGCTCATCCTCCATGAAAAATCACTCCCTTACGGGAAGTTCATCCGGTGAAATTTGTTCCCACGTTAAATACACCCCTCCCTCGTAAAATCAGCTCTGAATAGTTCCATCCTCACTGAAAATCCTCCCTCCTGTAAAATTTCTTGCGGACACTTCAGCATGAAAAATTCTCCTTAGAGATTTTTATTTCCACTCGTTTTATCTATCACTTCAGAAATCCCCCCTTCCGTGGAAACTATTCCCCGGAAATCCAAACATGCTGAAAAATTCCACAGATAATTCTTCCAAAACATCTCCACATGAAAAATTGAGCTGGCAAAGAGAAAGCAAGACAAATAAAAACAATTTCGTATAAGAATTCTGTCAAATCCCCCCAGTATAAAATTTCCCCTGGAAAGTTCCCCCTGCCCTCAGAAATTTCCCTCCCCACGGAAAAAATTTCACTATGGAAACCTACCCCAAGCACAAATTCCCCCCTCTCAATAAATGCCAGTAGTTTATACTTTCCAATAACAAATACTATACATAAGAAATGGGCAAATTAATGGCTTACAGGCCTCTCCCCACATATATTGAGGGTCATGTTACCCCTAAAGACATAGTTATTGGATCTTTCAACTAATCTGAATAAAATGACTATCTCACAGTTTCGACTGGACAGCTTTGGGGGAAAGTGGCGTGGGAGGGGGGCTAGCTGCCTGTCCACTAGAACTTTTAAGTTCCCTTCGAGTGCACCCTCTATCGATCTTCTAGGATTTTAATTTCGATACGATCACGCATGGGGAAAAACAAACAAACAAACACGCATTCGTGATCTTTCTTTTGGCAAAAAATGTAAAATTCCACAATTTTATGCTTAGGAGCTTGAAACTTTAGGGTTCCCTGATACGCTGAATCTAACTGTAGGATTTTCATTAAGATTCATTGACTTTTAAAGGGTGTTTTCCCCCTTTTTTGAAAATTGGGTGAATTTTTTCAGGCTCTTCACTTTCGATGGGTAACAATAAACTTCATAAATTTTGTAAATTTGGAAAAACCATAATAAGCTGATTTCTTCTGATACATCTATTTCCGTCAAAATTCTGTTTTTCAGAGTTTCGGTTACTATCGAGCCGAATCGCTCTTTACCACGAACTGTTTGAAAATGTATCGTGGGTGTTAAATAACTATTTTTAATTTTTCTTGGGAGGGAGAGGGAAGGAGGGAAGTAATTTACACATGAACACGTGAGATTACCTGTAAAACTTTATTTAGGAGACAGATAAAAATGCGAATTAGAAAATAATTGATCAAAAGACCAAGGGAGAAAAGGCCGGAAATAAAACTATTTGAAGTAAGAGGAGCAAACGATAACAGACACATGCTTCACTATTTATAGTATTTTTTACCTTTATGTGTTGTTTCAATCTTCGAAATAACTTGATCGCTGACAGACCAAATTGCAAATACAACCTGATTGTGAATCATCCAATCGAATAAGTTTCTGAAAGATCTACAATCTATTTAAGGGTTAATTCATCTGTTTGTCACTAAGATCGATTGCAGTTCCCCCTTTCCGTTTCCTGGCACTTGTATCATAGACGGAAATGTAACAAGCTCTTTTGATTTGCAATGTCAATAATATTTTGTCCTAGTAAACAAGAGAATGTTCATGCTAATTTCATCAACATTTACACTGCTCAAATTAATAGTTCATTAAGGAAATGACGTTGTCTATTCTAGCATTATTGAATTTTCAAGAAAACCCTGCTTTGATTACTGCTGATAATAAAATAAATAGTTCTTGATTGTCCCAAATTCTACAATTCACCTTCCTCCCCCTCGTTTCTTTGAAAATAAAAGCTCAGAAACGTCTAGCTAGAAAGGGCATTTACCAAATCGAAGGTTCAATCGATGTATAAGACCTGGCGATGTAACTAGGTAAAATACTAGCGACATATCAGGCATGGTTGATGTGCGAAGCAGAATGTGCAATATAATTTTCGTAATGATACAAAACTCCGGGAGTAGACTGGAGAAGACACAGATTGGAGAAGACACGCTAAGAGGAGTGGGAGTTAGACTAGGCTCGTACCTGTCTCACCAAAATACAAAGTTAAAAGATTAATACAAATTTGAATCTTAATAAATGCCTCAGAATCCTATATAATTACTAAAACCCTATTCTTACTTTCAGGAATCATAGGCAGCGCACGGTGTGCGTGTAACTGAACCCCCGTGTAACTGAACCACCGTGTAACTGAACCCCCGTATAACCAAACCATCGTGCAACCGAACCCCTATATAACCGAACCCCCGTGAAACTGAAACCCCGTGCAACTGAACTCCCGTGTAACTGAACCCTCGTGCTACTGAACCCTCATGCAACTGAACCCACTTTAACTGAACCGTCGTGCAACTCAACCCCCGTGCAACTCAACCCCATTTAACTAAACCCCCGTGTAACCTAATCCCCATGTAACTGAACCCCCGTATAACCGAACCCCCGTGCAACTGAACCCCCGTGCAACTGAACCCCCGTGCAACTGAACCCTCGCGCTACTGAACCCTCGTGCAACTCAACCACCGTCCTTACATTGGGTAAAACACAATAGGGCTATGAACCGTAGTTATTTAACTATGGTATAGCTATTTAACCTTTAAACTGTTTTAAATAAAATTGCCGTCCCAAAATTTAGATCGGATGTATTTGGGGGAAAAATAGGGTGGGGTGGAAGCCCTCCGATCCCTTTTAACTCTGAAAAAATGCACTGGAAATTTTGATTTCCAATCGAATGAGCTCCCCCCACCAAGCTCATACAAAATTTTTTTCTACAAAACCTAATGTGTTAGCAATGAGCAACTAGCTTAACTTACAGCCCTTGCCCCAGATGCTGCTGGTGGGGTTGTTAACCCCAAAGGCATGGTTATTTGATCTTCAGACTATTTTTAACAAAATATTTATTTTTATTTTGATCAGATGTATTTGAGGGGGGGGGGTGTCGGTTAAGAGGGAAATGCTGATTGTCCTGTGATTACCTTTGATTCTTCGAAATTGAACTTGAACTTTCAATTTCCAATCGAATGAGCCTCCTTCAAAGTTTTTACTATCATCCGTTCTATAACAACCTTAAATTTTAACAATTGGTAACTTGCAATAACATACAGATTGCTGAAACAGGTGTATCAGCAATTTTTTTTGGAACAGCTTAGCGTATCAAGATGAAACTTCTGGGGCATCTACATGCTACTACTGCTATTAATACTGCTACTTCTACTACTACTAATTCAACACTATTATTACTTCTACTGCTCCTACTATGACCTCTTCTACTATTAACCTAGCACTATTAAGGCTCACATATCAAGTTAAAAATTTGACAGAATGATGTATTTGAGGTGGAACTTGAACTAAATCAAAAGACACTATGTCCATGCGGATTTTCAAATTACATATCTCAAAAAGAGATTTGTGTATTAAGTTGGAACTTTCAGAGAGTGCTTAAAGGGAAAGTCAATTCACCAAGAGGCAATATGTGCACGCTCAGGCCTGGATTTACCACTAGGTCCCTAGGTCCGGAACTAGAAGTGCATAATGCTAGCGGGAGCAATAAATTATCACTGAGTAATTTTTTCCAGACAAAAACTGGACTGATGTGATTTATCGTCACCAGGTGCACTCTGCCGCCACGCTGCCTATTCACAGAAAAGTGACTTTAAAACAACACAGCAATTCCATGGCCACTTATAAACTCCCAAGAATGGCAGCTGAGAGTTCGGTATTACCCTTCTCTTTCATCACTTTTTGCTCATCAGTTGTGTTCTGTTAACACACAGTTACATGGTTGCATGGTTACAAACAGTTACAGTTACATGGGGGTTCAGTCACACGGGGGTTTAGTTAAATGGGGTTGAGTTGCACGGGGGTTGAGTTGCACGAGGGTTCAATAGAAGGGGGTTCAGTTGCACGAGGGTTCAGTAGCACGAGGGTTCAGCTGCACGGGGGCTCAGTTGCACTGGTGGGTCGGTTATACTGGGGTTCAGTTGCACGAATGTTCAGTTACAGGGGGGTTCAGTTACATAGGGGTTCAGTTAAACGGGGATTTAGTTAAATGGGGTTGAGTTGCACGAGGGTTCAGTTAAAAGGGGTACAGTTGCATGAGGGTTCAGTAGCACAAGGGTTCAGTTGCACGGGGGTTCAGTTGCACAGGGGCTCAGTTGCACGGGGGTTCGGTTATACGGGGGTTCAAATGCACGGGGGTTCAGTTGCACGGGGGTTCAGTTGCACGAAGGTTCGGTTATACGGGGGTTCAGTTACTGGTGTTCAGTTGCTTGGGGTTCAGTTACACGGGGGTTCAGTTACAATGGAACCGCAGCGTACTAGTGCTACCTAAGTAGAGAAGGATGTTAGCACAATGTATTATTTATTTATGTTTTCTATTTAGACCAGGGCACTTCGTATCGAATGAATTGTCGTAGAGAGTTCGAAAAGGGTTTATTCAATTGGAAATCAAAAGGGCTAGTGCCCATTTTAACAGTCAAAAGTGATTGGAGTGCAACAAACCCCCCTCCCATGCCCACCATTTCTCCAAACACATCAAATAAAAAATTTGAGATGGCCATTTTGTTCAGCGTAGTTAAAAGATCCAAGAACTATGTCTTCGGGGATGTCGATCCGCCACAGCCCTCAGGGCCAGGGTTGTAAGTTATGCTCTGGGGCATATAAGTTTTTACAGAAAGCGCTGTCGTCGAAGCTTCAAAAAGGGCTCATTCAATTAGAAATTGAAAGGGCTAGCGTCCTTTTTAATAGTCGAAAGTTATTGGAGAGCAACTAACTCCCTTTCCACATCCACCATTTAAACTAACACATTCAATCAAAATTTTGAGATAGCTATTTTTTCATCGTAGTTAAAAGGTCGGGGAATTATATCTTCGAGGATGAAATCCCCCAGACCCCTCAGGTCAAGGGTTGTAAGTTATGACATGAGGGCATAAAAGGTTCATATAGAATGCATTGTCGTAGAAACTTCAAAAATGGATCATTCGATTGAAAATTGAGAGGGGTAGTGTCCTTTCTAATAGTCGAAAGTGATCAGAGATAAAAAGCCCCCCTCACGCCCGTTATTTCCCCAACCGCTTCCGATCAAAATTTTGATATAGCCAATTTGTTCAACGTAGTGGAAAGGTCCAGAAATTATGTGTTTGAGGATGACTACCCCCCCCCCCTCCCAACCAGCCCTCAGGGTAAGGTTGTAAGTTATGCCTTGGGGGCATATAAGGTTTTTATAGAAAGCGCTGTCGTAGAAAGTTCAAAAAGGGCTCATTCGATTGAAAATTGAGAGGACTAGTGCCCTTTTTAATAGTCGAAAGTGAGAGAGGGGCGAATTCCCCCCAAAACCTTCATTTCCCCAAACATTTCCAATAAAAATTTTGAGATAACCATTTTGGTCAACGCAGTTAAAAGGTCTGGGAATTATTTCTCTGAGGATAAGAAACCCCAAGAGCCCCCAGAGCAAGGGCTGTGAGTTGTACCCTTGGGACATATAAGGTTTTTATAGAATGAGTGGTCATACAAACCTCGGAGGGATCTCACTGGATTGGTAATCAGAAGTCATAGTACCCTTTTTAAGAATCAAAGTGATCGGAGGGTATTTGCCCCCCCCCCTCTCACAAACACACACGTCGTATTGTCCCTAAATGCATCTAATAGAAATTTTGAGAGTCATTTTATGTAAAATAGTAAAAATATCATATAACAAGTTTTTGGGGTTGAAACAAACCCCCCGAGCCTGTGGGCAAGGTTTTAAGTTATGCCTTGTGGGTATTTAAGGTTTTTATGGAAGGGATGGTTGTATAAACTTTAGAGGAGGCTCATTTGGCTGGAAACTGGAAAGTTCTACTTCCCTTTTAAGAGTCAAAAGTGATGGAGGGCATCTAGCCTCCCCCCTGACAAGTCCATTTTTCACAAAAGAATCTGATTGAAATTGTGAGACAGCGATTTTGCTCAAAATAGTCCAAAGAACATATAACAATGCCTCTAGGGTTGACACAACCCCCCAGTGACCTAGGGATAGGTTGATGTCTTGGGGACATATACGGTGTTTTTTGTGTTTGAAAAAAGCCCCAGAGCCTGGGGGCAAGGACTGTAAGCTATGTCCCGGGGCATTAAATGTTTTTATGGAAGGGATGGCTGTATAAACTTTAAAGAAGGCTCATTTATCTGAAAACTGGAACTTGTAGTTCCCTTACAAGAGTGAAAAGTGATGAAGGCCAGCTAGCACCCCCCCCCCTCCCCCGACTACCCCTTTTTTGCCAAACGAATCTGATTGAAATTGTGAGATAGCGATTTTGCTCAAAATAGCCCAAAGAGCATAAAACAATACCTCTAGGGTTGACACAACTACCCAGTGCCTCGGGATAAGGTTATAAGTCATGCCCTGGGGGCATATAAGATTTTTATGGAATTATCGGTCTTATAAACTTCAGTTGGGACTCATTTGATTTGAAATTGGAAGTTATAGTGCCCTTTCTAAGATTCAAAAATGATTTGAGAGCAACCACTCCTCTCACACTCATTATTTCCCCAAATATATTCAATCAAAATTTGGAGATAGCGATTTTGTGAATTGTAGTTGAAGGGTCCGGAAATTGTATTTTTGAAGAGAACACCACTGCCTCACAGCTCTCAGGGCAAGGGTTGTAAGTTATGCCCTGGGGGTATATAAGGTTTTTATAGAAAATTATCAAAATTTGGAGATAGCGATTTTGTGCATTGTAGTTGAAGGGTCAGGAAATTATATTTCTGAAGAGGACACTCCCACCCTACAGCTCTCTGGGCGAGAGTTGTAAGCTATGCCCTGGGTGAATATAACGCTTTTATAGATAGGGTGGCCGAATATACTTCGGAGGGGACTCATTGGACTGGTAATCAAATTTTCTAGGGCAATTTTTAAGAGTCAAAGTAATCAAAGGGCAGCTATCCCCCCCTCACACGTCGTGTTTTCCCAAAACACATCCATTAAAAATTTTGAGATAGTTTTTTTATTCAAAATAGTCCAAAGATCATATAACAAGTGTTTTGTGGTTGATACAAACCACCAGAGCCTGGGGGCGAGGGTTGTAAGTTACGCCGCGGTGACATTAAATGTTTTTATGGAAGAGATGGTTGTTTAACTTTAGAAGAGGCTCATTTGGTTGAGAATTGGAAGTTCTAGTTCCCCTTTAAGAGTCAAAAGTGATAGAGGGCCCTTCCCAACAACCCCTCTTTTCACCAAACGCTTGTTATATTATGTTGAAATTAGGATATAGCGATTTCGTTCAAAATACTACAAAGAACATATGATAATGCCTCTAGGGTTGACCCCCCCCCCATCACACTGGAGAAAGGTTTATAATTTATGCCATGAGGGCATATAAGGTTTTTATGGAATGGGCGCTCATATAAACTTCCGAATGGGGCTCATTTGATTCGAAATAGGAAGTCATAGTGCCCTTTTTAACAGAAAAAGTGATTTGGGAGCAACGAGCCCCCCCCGCTTTCCACGCTCATAATTTCCCTTATCATTGGCCATCAAAATTTGGAGATTGCAATTTTATTCATCGTAGTTGAATTGTCCATAAATTATGTATTTAAGGAAGACACCCCCCCCTCCTAGAGCTCTCAGGGCTGGAGTTGTAAGTTATACCCTGGAGGCATATATGGCTCTTATAGAAAGTGTGGTCGTATATGCTCTTAAGGGGACTCATTGGATTGGTAATGAAAAGGTTTAGTGTCAGTTTTAAGAGTCAAAGTGATCAGAGTGCAGAACACCCCCCCCCCCCCCAAACACACACACACACACGTCGTTTTTTCCCGAGATGCATCCAATAGAAATTTTGAGACTGTCCTTTTATTCAACATTGTCCAATGATCGTATAAAAAGTATTTTGGGGTTGATAAAAACCAACAGAGCCTGAGGGTCAGGGTTGTAAGCTATGCCCCTGGGGAATTTAAGGTTCTTATGGAAGGGATGGTTGTATAAACTTTAGAGGGGGGTCATTTGGTTGAAATTGGAAGTTCCAGTTCCCTTTAAGAGTAATAGTGATGGAGGTCAAGTTGCTCCCCCCCCCCCTCCAACTACCCCTCTTTCCACCAAACATGTCTGATTAAAATTAAGCGATGGCAATTTTGTTTGAAATAGTAAAAAAAAACATATAACAATGCCTCCAGGGTTGACACAATCTCCCAGAGCCTTGGGGCAAGGGTTTTAAGTTATTCCTGGGGGCATACAAGGTTTTTATGGAATGGGCGGTCGTACTATATCCAGATATTTCTCATTTGATTTTTAATTCGAAGTTACGGTGCCCTTTTTAAGAGTCAAAGTGATTTGAGAGAAATCTGTATTAGAAAAGGCTAAGGGTTTTAAGTCAAAACTTTTAGGGAACGTTAAGGGGGTATTAAATTAAATCAAATGACACCACATACATCCAGGTTATCAGAGTGGTGAATCTGAAATATCTCAGGAACAGATAATGGTATTAGGTTGAAACTTTCAGGAAAAGTTGAAGGGGCATAGAACAAAAAAAACACGATATGCATCCAGGATGCTAAACTGACAACGTATTTGATTTACAAAAAAAAATTAACTGTGGTTTACAAATTTTTTTTTGGTAATTTACAAAAAAATTAGAAACGTATCAAAATTTTCTATATTCATTTTTTTTACGTTTTCACGAGTTGGAAAAGCATTTTGGGGGCGTGGGGTTTAACCTAACTAGCCCCCCCTAGATACGGCCTTGGAAATATGTCTTTTTTTGTACATCATGTTTTTTTCAGAGTGATGGTATCAAGTGGTTTCATAATCACAATGATCGACTGAGCCCTTTAAATTTCACCAAACACTATATAAGTAAATGTTTATTGACACTTTAGTCAAAAAACGCTCGGAAGCAAAATTAAGGGTTGAAAGAAGCTTAAAACTGATTTTGAACTCAGTTTATGGTAAATATGCGTAACCGTTTGCAATCAAAACCGTTGTGACGGTGTCGTTAATTCAAAAGTATGTGCAAGAATCTTTGCCTATCCAAATTTAACATTATTTACTCTCATTAATTAAAAAAAACTTTTTCCACAAAATAAGTTTTTCAAAAAAAAAGTAGAGAACTCCATTAAACAAAAAATGAGCAATAATAAAATCAAATAATCTACCAAGCGTGAAACTACCACAAATCAGCATCGACAAATAAATGAAACCCAATACGAGCAGAAATTACAATAAATAACCGAGTCAAACTCTCTATTTTCACTCGAATGAGCCATTTTCAAAGTTCCTACGACAACTCCTTTGATACCAAGTGCCCTGGTCTAAACAACAACAACAACAACAAAATAATACATTATATCCACATCGATCTTTACTATGAAAATGTCAAGCCTTCCAATTACTTTAGACTGTTAAAAAGGGCACTAGGCCTTTCAATTAGAAATCGAATGAGCCTTTTTCGAGTTTCTACGACAACACTTCCTATAAACACCTTATATGGCCCCAGGGCATAAATTACAACTCTTACCCTAAGGGCTGTGAGGGTGGTTGTCATCCTCTAAGACCTAATTTCCAGAACTTTCAACTACGTTACACAAAATGGCTATCTCAAAATTTTGATTGGATGTGTTTGGGAAAATGGTGGGAGTGAGAGGGGCGTTAGTCTTTCTCCAATCACTTTCAACTATTAAAAAAGGCACTAGCCCTTTCAATTTCCAATCAAATGAGCCCTTTTGAAGTTTTTACGACAACGCTTTCAATAAAAAACCTTATATGCCCCCAGGGGATAACTTACAACCCTCGTCCTGCGGGCTGGGGGGGGGGGGTTCATCCTCACAGACCTAATTTCCAGAACTTTCCACTACGTTGAACAAAATAGCTATCTGAAAACTTTGATTGGATGTGTTTGGGGGACTGGTGGGCGTGAGAGAGGGGTTAGTTACCGTCCAATCACTTTCAACTATTAAAAAGGGCAATATCCCTCTCAATTTCCAATTGAATGAGCCCCTTTTGAAGTTTTTACGAAACTCTATCATTAAAACGATTATATGCCTCCTGGGCATAACTTACAACATTTGCTCTGGGGACTCTCGGGGGTTTGTCATCCTTAAATACATTATTTCCAGAACTTTCAACTACGTTGAACAAAATGGCTGTCTCTAAGCTTTGATTGAATGTGTTTGGGGAAATGGGGGGCATTAGAGGGGGGTTAATCACTCTCCACTCACTTTCGACTATTAAAAAGGGCATTTTCAATTTCCAATCAAATGAGCCCTTTTTGAAATTTATACACCAACTTTCTATATAAACCTTATATGCCCCCAGGGCACAAATTACAACCCTTGCACTGAAAGCTCTGATGGTGTTTTTATCCTAAAATACCTAATTTCCAGAACTTTCGACTACGTTGAACAAAATGGATATCTCAAAATTTGGATTGGATCTGTTTGGGGAAATGGTGGGCGTGAGAGGGGGGTTAGTTGCCCTTTTCAATAAAAACCTTATATGCCCCCAGGGCATAACTTACAACCCTTGCCCTGAAGACTATGGGGAGAGTGTCCTGCTCAAAGGTATAATTTCCTGAACTTTAAACTTCGTGGAACAAAACGGCTATCAAGAAATTTTGATCGGATATGTTTGGGGAAATGGTGGGTGCGGAAGGGGTGTTTGTTGCCTTCCGATCACTTTCGACCATTAAAAAGGGCACTAGCCATTTTAATTTTCAATCTAATGAGTCATTTTTGAAGTTTCTACGACGACGCATCCAGTAAAAGGCTTATATGCCCCCATGGCATAACTTACAACCCTTGCCCTGATGGCTGTGGGGGAGTGTCCTCCTCAAAAACATAATTTCTATCTGGAAATCCAAAACACTGAATAAAATGGCTATCTAAAAATTTTGATTGGATGTTTTTGGGGAAAAGGAGAGAGAGGGGGGCTAGTTCCCCTCAAATCACTTTCGACTATTAAAAAGGGCACTAGACCTTTGAATTTCCAATCGAATGAGCCCTTTTTCAAGTTTCTACGACAAAGATTTCAATAAAAACTTATATGCCCCCAAGGCATAACTCATAACCCTTGCTCTGAAGACTGTGGGGGAGTGTCCTGCTCAAAGGCATAATTTCCTGAACTATAACTGCGGGGAACAAAATGGCTATCTCAAAATTTTGATTGGATGTATTTGGGAAATGGTGGGCGTGGAAGAGTTGCTAGTTGCCTTCCAATTACTTTCGACTGTTAAAAAGGGCACAAGCCATTTCAATTTCTAATCAAATGAGCCCTTTTTGAAGTTTCTACGACAACACGTTCTACAAAAACTTTATATGCCCCCAGGGCATAACTTACAACCTTTGTCCTGAGGGCTGTGAGGAGGTTGTCATCCTCAAAGACCTAATTTCCAGAACTTAAAACTACGTTGAACAAAATAGCTATCTAAAATTTTGATTGGATGTGTTCGGGGGAATGATAGGCGTTTGGGCTAGTTGCCCTCCAATTACTTTCGACTATTAAAAAGGGTACTAGCCCTTTGAATTTCCAATAGAATGAGCCTGTTTTGAAGTTTGTAAGACAACACCTTCTATAAAAACCTTATATGCCCCCAGGCCATAACTTAAAACCCTTGCCCTGAGGATTGTGAGGGAGTGTCCTCCTCAAAAACATAGTTTCTATCTGGAAATCAACTACGCTGAACAAAATGGCTATCTCAAAATTTTGATTGGATGTCTTTGGGGGAATGATGGGCGTGGGAGAGGTCTAGTTGCCCTCCAATCACTTTTGACTATTAAAAAGGGCACTAGCCCTTTGAATTACCAATCAAATGAGCCTGTTTTGAGGTTTCTACGACAATGCCTTCTATAAAAACCTTATATGCCCCAGGGCGTAACTTAAAACCCTTGCCCTGAGGGTTGTGGGGGAATATCCTCCTCAAAAAAGTATTTTCTATCTGGAAATCAACTACGCTGAACAAAATGGCTATCTCAGAATTTGATTGGATGTGTTTGGGGGAATGATGGGCGTGGGGGGGGGGCTAGTTGCCCTTCAATCACTTTCGACTATTAAAAATGGTACTAGCCCTTTGAAGTTCCAATCGAATGAGCCAGTTTTGAAGTTTCTTCGACAACGCCTTCTATAAAAACCTTATTTGCCCCCAGGGCATAACTTAAAACCCTTGCCCTGAGAGTCGTGGGGGAGTGTGCTCCTCAAAAACATATTTTCTATCTGGAAAGCAACTACGCTGAACAAACTGGCTATCTCAAACTTTTGATTGGATGTATTTGGGGGAATTATGGATGTGGGGGGCCTAGTTGCCCTCCAATCACTTTTGACTATTAAATAGGGTACTAGCCCTTTGAATTTCCAATCTAATGAGCCTGTTTTGAAGTTTCTACGACAATGCCTTCTATAAAAACCTTATATGCTCCCAGGGCATAACTTAAAACCCTTGACCTGAGGGCTGTGGGGGAGTGTCCTTCTCAAAAATATATTTTCTATCTGGAAATCAACTACGCTGAGCAAAATGGCTATCTCAAAATTTCGATTGGATGTGTTTGGGGGAATGATGGGCTTGGGGGGGGCTAGTTGCCCTCCAATCACTTTCGACTATTAAAAAGGGCACTAGCCACTCCCATTTCCAATCGAATAAGCCCTTTTTGAAGTTTCTACGACAACTCCTTCGATACGAAGTGCCCGGATGGAGAAAAGCACATTGTGCCCACATCGTTCTTAGCTTAGGCAGCGCTAGTGCACTGCCTATGATAGACTAGAGCAGTGTCCTTTTAGATAACAAAAAGAAATGTCTGATAAAACAAAAATAATGATGAAAAATCTGGAAATTTGAAAAAAAAAATCATACGGGAGTGTTATTATAAAGCGTAAAGAGGCCAGTGACCGGGGAAAGGACTAGTACAAGTTTGCTAAGGCGGTACAGATTCTTTACTTTTAAAAAGAAAACTTTCTAGGAACTAGAATTTAAAAAAATAAATTAAAGAGCTATATTAACACTGAAGGTAATCATAAATAAATTTCTACAATAATTCAACATTCAAATGACCAAAAATTGCAATAAATCAATAAATGAAATTATGACAGACATAAATTAAAATAAAGGATCATATCAAAGAGAAAGATAACAGATACTGATACAGATAGATAGTCCTAACACCAATGGAAGTTACAATGAATATCCAAGTCATACATACAACGATCAGAAATTACTCGAAACAGTTGTGGGTTTAGCACCCACGTCCTCACATACCCCTAAGCCTTCTAAAGGCTATTGAATCATTTACGATTTTTTGAAGACAATATGTATTTGAACATTGTTGTTTAATTTTTTAAAGCTTTCACTAACTTTTCTCTTAAAGTTTTTACTTCACAGTGTCACGAGCAGAGATGTCAGAGCTGCTGATCTTCTCCAGAGTGGCGTCCTTTGGTAAAAGACCGGAGCTTCGTTACAGTTGATGTTACGAAAATTGAGTTTACAACGGATTACATTCGCACGCTTGTGTCTAGTCTTGCTTTGGGGTGCCTCGAACAATTGGTAGTTTGGTCAAAGTAAAAAATGAGTTCGGTGGGAAATATAAGTGCAGGTGAAGTATATGGCTAAAGTAACACAGCGAGAGAACTAACAATACCATCTGCTTAGAATTGCAAATTGAAGGATCGAAAAATTTAGAGGTTTTATATTCTGTCAAATTATCTGACGCGTTAATTTTTTTAAGAAATGTCTCCCAAATAATGAGAGCATTAGCTCATGGATAGACTATACAAATTGAGAGGAGGGGATGTGTCCAGACCAGGTGAGATCTAAGGCTCCGAATCAATTTGAGAGGAAGTTGTTTCATTTTTTAAAGTTAGGCAAATAGTTTCAAATGTTTTCTAATGCAAAATACACATTGCAGAAGGCAAACGGTGCAAAGGATCCATTTTGTAATAATTATTTGGACGTGAGTGCAATCAGAGATTGTGTTAAAAGTAATTTTACTTACAAGCTCAGGAACGGCTAAAAGTATTAAATTGAAACTTTCTTGGAATTCTGAGGGGAAGCTTGAACTAAATCAAAAGACGCTAAGGACATTCAGGTTGTCAAAATTGAGAATCTCCAATATCTCAGGAATTGCTAACGGTTTTAAATTGACCTAATTTAATTAGGTTCCGTCCCTGAAACCTATTGCTAACTCTACATGGGAGCAGGTGCAAACTAACCTGGAAATTTCAGTGGTGGTGGTAGAGTTCTAAGAAGCAAAGCTTGACTTTCCGTCCCTAGGTGGCATAGGAAATTTGTCAGCGTACCTTAACGCAATGAAGGAGTCTAAACATCGCTAAGCAAGGTGAGGGTGGGTATTTTCAGACTGAAAAACTTCTTCCTAGCTAATTTATCTTCCGTGGTTTGCCTACCCGTAATAGTATAACATGTGTAAGCATGAATATATGACGAGTTAGAGGTAATAGGCTTGAGATTACCTGTGCAGGATTTCGACTCTTGTTGATATTAGTTAAAAAAAAAAAAAAAAAAAACTTTTTCCACAAAATAATTCTTTCAAAAACAGTAAAGAACTTCAGTAAACCAAAAATGAACAAAATTAGAATAGAATAATCTACGAAGTATACGACTACCCCAAATCAGTATCAATAAAAAAAATGAAACCCAAAACGAGGAGAAATTAATGTAAGTAGGATTCAAAACCCCTATGCTTTCTAAAAGCCCAAATATAATTTATACTTTATGAAAAAAATTCAAATGAATGTGCATTGTCAGTTTAATATACATATGCTGATATTTATTCCTTAAATTCTTAATTAATTTTTGATTTCTTAAAGTTATAAAACTGAAATATATGAAAGATTTTTCAGTAAATTACAAATTATATTTGGCTTTTAGAAAGCATTGACGTTTTTGAACCCTACTCATATTGATTTCTGCTCGTTTTGAGTTTGACTCTGTTATTTATTTTAATTGCCGTCCATAAGTTTTGACGCTTAAAAAGGAACTAGAACTTCCAATTTTCGACCAAATGAGCTTCTTCTAAAGTTAAACAACCATCCCTTCCATAAAAACTTTAAATATCCCCTGGGCATAACTTAAAACCTTTGCCCCTAATCTCGGTTTTTTTTTAACCCCAAGAGCCTTGTTATTTGAAATTTAGACTATTATGAATAGAATGGTTATCTCAAAATTTCTGTTATATACAATTCGGGACCATACGACGTTTGTGTGTATGGGGGGGAGGTAGCTACCCTCTGATCACTTTGACTCTTAAAAAGAGCGCTAGAGCGTCTGATTACCAATCCAATGAACCTCCTCCGAAATTTACATGATCATGCTTTCTATACGAACCTTATATGCCCCCAGGGTATAACTTACAACCCTTGCCCTGAGGACTGGAGGGATCTGTTATCCCCAAAGGTATAATTTCCAGACCTTTCAAATACGTTGAACAAAATGGCTATCTAAAAATTTTGATTGGAACGGTTGGGAGAAATTATGGGCGTGGGGAGAGGGTCATTTGCCGTCTGATCGCTTTCGACTAGAACGAAAGGCATTATTCCTCTCGATTTTCAATGAAATGAGCCCTTTTGAAGCTTGTACCACAAAACTTTCTGTAATAAACTTATAGACCATAAGGGCATAACTTATGACCCCTTGTCCTGAGGGCTATTGGAGAGGGGTTGCCATCCTCAAAGACCTTATTTCCAGAACTTTTAACTACTTTGTACAAAATGGCTATCTGAAAATTTTGATTGGATGTGTTTAGGAAAATGGAGGGCGTGAGAGGGGTTCAGTTGCCCTTCAATCACTTTTGACTATTAAAAAGGGCACTATCCCTTCCAATTTCCAACCAAATGAGCCGTTTTTGAGGTTTCTACGACAAAATTTTCTATAAAAACTTATATGCCACCAGGGCATAACTTAAAACCCTTGTCCTGTGGGCTTTGGGCGGCTTGTCATCCTCAACGACCTAATTTCCAGATCTTTCAACTACGTTGAACAACATGGCTATCTAAGAATTTTGATTGGATGTGTTTGGGGAAATGATGGGCATGAGAGGGGGTTCAGGTGACCTCCAATCACTTTTGACTAAAAAATGGGTACTAGCCCTTTCAATTTCATGTCGAATAAGCCCTTTTGGAAGTTTCTACGACAATACTTTCTATAAAAACCTTATATACCCCCAGGGCATAACTTACAACCCTTGCCCTGAGGGGTGTGGGGGGCTTGTCATCCTCAAATACATAATTTTTGGACCTTTCTATTACGTTGAACAAAATGGGGTTTGGAGAAATGATGGGCGTGAGAGGGGGTTATTTGCCCTCCAATCACTTTTGACTATTAAAGAGGACACTACTCCTTTCAATTTCCAATAGACTGAGCCCTTTTTGAAGTTTCTACGAAAACACTTTCTATAAAAACCCTATATGCCCCCCAGGGCATATAGGTTAGAACCCTTGTCCTGAGGAATATGGGTGGGTTGTCATCCTAAACGACCTAATTTCCAGAACATTCAACTATGTTGAACAACATGGCTATCTAAAAATTTTGTTTGGATGTGTTTGAGGAAATGATGGGCGTGAGAGGGGGGTTAAGTGATCTCCAATCACTTTTGACTATAAAAAAGGGCACTAGCCCTTTCAATTTCCAATCGATTGAGCCGTTTTTCGAGTCTGTACGAAAACACTTTCTATAAAAACCTTATATGCCCCCCAGGGCATATAGCTTAGAACCCTTGTCCTGAGGGCTATGGGTGGGTTGTCATCCTAAACGACCTAATTTCCAGAACATTCAACTATGTTGAACAACATGGCTATCTAAAAATTTTGTTTGGATGTGTTTGGGGAAATGATGGGCGTGAGAGGGGGGTTAAGTGATCTCCAATCCCTTTCGACTATAAAAAAGGGCACTAGCCCTTTCAATTTCCAATCGAATGAGTCGTTTTTGGAGTTTTTACGCCAACGTTTTCTTTAAAAACCTCATATGCCCCCAGGGCATGACTTACAACCCTTGCCCGGAGGGGTGTGGGGGGCTTGTTATCCTCTAAGACCTATTTCCCCAGATTCTCAACTATGTTGAACAGAATGGCTATCTCAAAATTTTGATTGGATTTGTTTGGGGAAATGATGGGCGTGAGAGGGGGTTAATTGCCCTCCAATCACTTTTGAATATTAAAAAGGGCACTAGCCCTTTCAATATCCAATTGAATGAGCCCTTTTTGAAGTTTCTAAGACAACGCTTTCTATAAAAAACCTTATATGCCCCCAGGGTGTAACTTACAACCCTTGCCCTGAGGGCTATGGAGGAAGTGTCATCCTTAAAAACATTATTTTCGGATCTTTCAACTAGGTTGAGCAAAATGTCTATCTCAAAATTTTGATTGGATGTGTTTGGGGAAATGGTGGACGTGAGAGAGGGGGGGGGGGTTAGTTGCCCTCCAATCACTTTCGACAATTAAAAAGGGTAATATCCCTTTCCATTTCCAATAGAACGGGTTCTTTTTGACGTTTCTACAACAACGCTTTCTATTAAAATCTAATATGCCCCCCGGGCATAAGTTACAACCCTTCCCTGAGGGTTGTGAGGGGTTTGTCATCCTCAAAGAAATAATTTTCGGACAGTTCAACTACGTTGAACAAAATGGCTATCTCAAAATTTTAATTGGATGTGTTTGGGGGAAATAGTGGGCATGAGAGGGGGGTTAGCTTCCCTCTAATCACTTTCGACTATTTAAAAGGGCACTATCCCTTTCAATTTGCAACCGAATGAGCCCTCTTTGACGTTTCTACGACAACGCTCTTTATAAAAACCTTAAATGCCCCAGGGAATAACTTACAACCCTTGCCCGAGGGCTGTGTGGGGATTGTCATCCTAAAGACATAGTTTCCCGACTTTTCAACTACGTTGAACAAAATGGCTATCTCAAAATTTTTATTGGATTTGTTTGGGGAAATAGTGGGCATGAGAGGTGGGTTAGCTTCCCTCCAGTCACTTTTGACTATTAAAAAGGGCTCTAGCCCTTTCAATTTGCAACCGAATGAGCCCTCTTTGACGTTTCTACGACAACGCTCTTTATAAAAACCTTATATGCCCCAGGGCATAACTTACAACCCTTGCCCCGAGGGCTCTGCGGGGGACTGTCATCCTCAAAGACATAATTTCCGGACTTTTCAACTACGCTGAACAAAATGGCTATCTCAAAGTTTTTATTCGATGTGTTGGGGAAATGGTGGGCGTGGGAGTGGTCTTAGTTGCCCTCCAATCACTTCCGACTAATAAAAAAGGCACAAGCTTTTCCAATTTCCAAATGAATGAGCCCTTTTGATGTTTTTACGACAATTCCTTTGATACGAAGTGCCGTGGTCTAAAAGATAAAATCAAAAATTGTGCCAACATCGTTCTTTAGTTAGGCAGCGCTATTGTGCTGCCTCTGATGGAAGGGCAGCGTCATCTGCTGAAAATCCTGTTATGACCAAGGTTGGCCCAGGAATACAGAAAGCCTTCATTCAACTGAAGGTCCCAGGGGTATCTTGCTTTCCGGTTCTAAGCCAGCGAAAGCGCTTCTGTGTAGACTTGAGATGATGCGTTAGCCCCCTTGCATCACTCTACCTGGGATCATTACTTTTCCGAGGCCAAAATAATTTCAATCATTTCAAGAATATGAAAACTTAAGCTTGGAATGTTACAACATTAAAAATAACTGTCGTATCAATATTTTGACCGAAGAAATCATGCGCTTCGAACCGAACTTATTAGGAGTTTCAAACACTCATATCCCAGGAGTAGGAAACATGAAACTAAGTGTTATTGAATTTTGCCTAGCTTTGTTAAGCTTGAGAAGGTATTAATAATAGCATGCTAGTCACTCATTTTATGACTAAAAAGTGCAGGGTATCAGTCTTAGTAGTATATGTCCCTGTAGAACCGACTGACGGAAAAAAGTAGTGACTCAGATGAATTTGAATGAAAGCTACAGGAACAAATAGATTGGGTCCCAAGTAGAAATATGGTATTTTCATTAGACGATTTGAACACTCTGGTGTGTAGAAGTAGGGATAGATGGCATCCTAGCCGAGGTAAATTTTCTGTAGGAAAAAAAAAAGTAGTGGCTACAGACTGCTGCAATGTTTTAGGTATAACATTCTAGTTATAAACAATACAGTATTTGGTCATGAAATGGTCTTTGAGTTAACATGCTACCCACATTACTGTAAGACAGCTTACCTTATTGATTATGTTATTTTAAACTGAAAACTGGCAGGATCAATACAAGATATTTTGGTATATAGGAGTGCTGTTACTGCTGTTAATAGTAAAGCTAAAGATCACCATCTAGTAGTGTCTGGGGGTAATTCAAAGCTGAAATTTAGAAAGGGTAACTACATTCCGGGAAGCTGTGACGTTGGTAGATTCCAAGATGAGAATTTGAAAGAAACTTTCCAGGAACATTTGAATGCTCAACTGGAGAGTTTGAAATTTGACAATGTAGAAGGTAGGTGTATTAATTATAGGAAAATAATTTGTGAAGTCACTATAGGGTGTCCTAGTGGAAGAAGTTAGGAACGCAGCTATGTATATTACTAGAAATGCTTTATTATTTATAGAGAGGAGGAAGGGCTTGAAAAAAACTATCTGAGTTACAGATCATGTGAAAAGAAGAGGAATGTAAAGAAAGTGGAGAAAGAATTAAAATATGAACTAAACAGGTGGGAAGTGGAGGCCATGGATAACGTTGCCAAAGATCTGGAAGATGCAGCTAGACGGCATGATAGTAAAACATTGTACTGGCATGTTAATAAACTAAGAAAGAGCAGTCAATCTGTACTTAATCCAGTTAAAGATGAAAGGGGCCACAATTACTGATAAGGAAAGAGTTAAAGAGAGATTGGCAGAACATTTTTACAATATGCTCAACCTGGATAAAGTTACAGGAAAGATATAGAGGAGAATGAAAAATTTTATGACACTTTAGACCTGAAGGAGGATTTGTTTTGGATGAATAATTAGTAACATTACAAAAGGATTAAAAATAAATAGGCTCCAGGTTCTCGTAGTGTCATAAATGAGTTTCTTAAATATGGTGGTCATGAGGTTAGAAATAAATAACCGAAGATTATGAACATGATTTTTGAAAAAGAGGAAGTTTCTAGCGATTTAGAAAAATAAAAAAAAAACAATTAGACCCCTCATATGAAAGGTGATAAGAGCGAGTGTGGTAATTATAGAGGCAGCAGCGTCATTTCTGAAGGTAACAAATTACATAGTATTAGGATTTTTTTTATTTAGAGATGTTGTAGATCACGTTTTAAGAGAAAAACAGTGTGGTTTTAAGAAGGGTAGAAGATGTTTCGACAAAATTTTCACTTCTAGACTAATAATTGAGAAGTCTCTTAGCCATCAACCACCTTTAATCCTCGGTTTTATAGATTATGAGCAAGCATTTCAGTCAGATGATAGAACAGCTTTAGCGAAGGTCCTATCCTTGTATGGTATATCAGACATATAAATTGAAGTGATTAGTGCAATGCTCGAGAATAACACCGCTGCGGTTAAGATAGGAAATAAGTTTAGAAGCTGGTTCCGTATTGAATCAGGAGTTAAGCTGGGTTGTGTGTTCTATCCCAATTTATATGGATCATTTTGATGGACTTTGTTTTAGTGAGCACAGAAAGGCGATGGGATAACACGGTATCAAATGAGGAAGCTAAACTTTCCTGGACTTTGAGTATGCTGATAATTTAAGCATCCTAGATAAAAGTGTGAGAAAATGAATGAAGTTTTTTAAGTTTTGCGAGTTCAGGGTGCTAGAATAAGTTTGGAAACTAATTTTAAGAAGACTATGTCGCTAAGGCTAGGAATAAGTGAAGATAAAAAGGTGACGTTGGACAACAAAAAGAATCAATCAAGCGAACAGCTTCCTCTACTTAGGTAGAATTATTAGTAAAAACGGTGGGTGCAGTGAAGATTTTAAAAGTCGAACAGCCAAACCTCAAAATGCTTTTTCATAGTTGAAAAAAAGTTTGGAAGAATAGGAAGATCAGTTTGCGAGCCAAGATTAGAATATTGGAAGCTAGGGTGATGACAGTGGTCAAGTATGGTTTTAAGCATGGGCGCTCCAAGAAACGGAGGAAGGTTTGCTAGGTGTTTTCCGGAGATATTGCCTAAGGATTGTTTTGGGTACTCTACTGACTGCCCATATTTCAAACAGTAGTTTTTCCAAATAGTGTGGTTCAATCCCGCTTTCTATGGCTATAATGAGAGAAATGTTCAGATGGCTAGGGTAGGCTCTGTAGATGAAGGATGACGGGTTGCCAAAGATTGTCCTTTTCGACCAGCCGTCTAGGGCTAAACGAAAAGCAGGTCGTCCTTGGTTAGATTGGGAGGATGTCGTAAGGAAAGATTTAAGGGAAATGGAAACTTCCTAGAAGGGTATAGAAAGGGAGGCTTTGGATATATGTGGATGGAGGAGGAGCGTGTGCAACTGCTTTGAACTCTTGGGGCTTGCTGCTGCGGTGCGTTGCTGTTACTAGTAGTAGTAATAGTTAAATTGAAGCTTAGAGGGAGCATTGAGAAGGATATTGAGCTAAATAAAAAAACACTATATGCATCTAGTATGTCTAAATGGTGCATCTGAAATATCTCTGGATCAGCTAGGGATAATAAGTTGAAATAGCTAAGGTTATTCAAGCTTCAGGAGATATTGAAAAGTAAGCTGAACTTAATCAAAATACACTATGTGTATCAAGGTCATCTAAATTTCAAGTCAGCATTCTCTGAAGAAGGGCTTAGGATATTAAGTTCAAAATTTTAAGGTATCCTAAAGGGGCCAATGAATTACATCAAAATGCAGTATGTACATCCGGTTTGTCAAAGCAACATATCTTCAAAATCTTAGAAATGGCTAAGAGCATTAAATTATAACTTTCTGGGAATCTTGAGAGAGATATTGAACTAAATTAAAAGAAGCAATGCGCATCCAGGCTGTCAAAATATTGAATTGCTAATTTCTCAGGAATGGGTAGGGGTCTCAAATTAAAATTTACAGGAAATTTTGAGGTGGATATTGAACTAAATCAGAAGACACTATATATATTCAGCATTTTTTTTTTTTTTTTTTTTAAGTGTCTAAAGTATCTAAGGATAGGCTGAGGGAATTAAGTTGAATTTTTACCGGCCTCCAGGACACTAAACAAATCCAATCACAGTTTTGAGATAGCCATTTTGTTCAAACTTATCGAAAAGTTCAAAAGCCTTTCTTCAATGATGACGCGGCTTCAACTGCTCTTGGAACAAGTGTCGTAAATCCGCAAGATCCCCACTGTTTACGCATAAGTTTTATAATGGAAAACAGAGTAAGTTTGATTCTCGGTGTCTGATTAGCTCAAAACTTGCGCATATCATTCTCCGGGTCAAGAAAATCGTCCATTGTTGGGGAATAGGAGGAGGTAAAAAAATGGAGGATAAACTTTGCTTCATTGCATGTATTTTGAGCGAGCTCATTACATGTATTTACAGACCGTTTGCTAGACCAAGATTACCAGCGCTAATTTAGATTTAGTTTTGGGGTGGGGAAACGGTTAACGAGATTATGTCTCAAATTCACATATAAATAGCATCCGTGAACTACGTAAATACATAAATAGTATCTTATGAGAACTATAATCTGATACACAAAGTAGATTACTGCATTTACTATTACTACTACTACTACTATTACTAACAACTCACTGCAGCACCAAGTATCCTGAGACCAACACAGTCACACACGGTCCTCCTTCTTCCCAATCTATTCAAAACCTTCCTTTTTAGACCCTCCCATGAAGTCTCTATTTCCTTTATATTTTTCCTTACGAAATCTTCCCACCCCCACCGGGATGACCTGCTTTTCATTTTGCCCTAGAAAGTTGGGCAAAAAGGACAATCTTTGGTAATCTGTCATTCATCATCTGCAGAAAGTACCCTAACTATCTCAACCTTTCTCTCATCATATTGCGTTCCTAACTAATCTTTTCTTTAAGTAGATTGATAGAAATTGGCGGCTTAATGGTCCCACTTGAGACTTTGGGTAAATATATGGCGAAGGGATGTCAAGTAGACTTGAAGTTTTAACTTGGAGGGACAAAGAGGAGCTTACCAAGGACAATAAATTTTTGAACATAAATGTGGACCTATTGATTCTCAGTGCAAAATAATCTGTTCTTTTTTTTTTTTTAGCTGATGTGCTTTAAAATTTCAGGCCATTAAAACGGCTCAATTACTGTTCCAGAACCAAAAAAATTTCAACAAGGAATCAAATCTGGTTGCACTAATTCTTGATTTTCTAGATTTTTTTTAGGGTTTATTAAGAAACAAAATGCTTTTTAATAAGTGAGCCTGAAGTGTATTTATTTAAAAAGAGTATTTAAACAAAATATAATACAATAGTATTCTTATGATAAAAATATCGATCAATATTTGTGTATATTCAAGATTATGGTAGGTTGTTGGTCAGGATGGATTCCGCCCTTTGGAAGGACAGAAGCTATACAAGCTTCGAACCCACTTTAATAATATTCCCTCTACCCATCATTCTGAAATTTTATAGTAAAGTATCTATTAATATTTATTCCAAAATTTTGTCTAAAATATAAATAGCAAGTCAATCTGCTAATTTTAAGCAGAGCGAAAATTGGATATTATTAACAAAAAAAACAATGGCAATTAAAAAAAAACCTTATCCAAACGATAAATTTCTCGAAGAAAAGTAAATACCTCTATTAGACCAAAATGAAATGAGATTACTGTGGATAATGAAGCCAAGCTTTAAATGAGGAGAAATTACCAAAAATATTAGTAGGGCCAACACCCCCTAATCTTTTAAACGGCAAGGGTGTCATTTTTGCTTTACTGAACAGAATTTTTGTTCCGGGTTTCTTTTAATTTCCCGTAACATTAGCAACACAACAAAAAGGGCATCTCATGACTAATTAAAGTTTACAAAAAGTTACATAATAGAGATGCAACATACTAGGCTACCTCTCCTTCTTTTCAAAGCCTCCAAACGGCTTGAATGCTATTTACGTCTTATCCAACATGATACGCATATGCGTTTTCTATTTTTCAAAGCAACAGCAACAATACAAAAAAAGAAGAGAAAATCATTGTAATAACCAAGAATAATGATTAGAAATAATGAACTTATCAAGAATGAGTTTAAAGTGGTTCTCAAATTGTGTGTCACAGCTCTTTTGGGAGCTATGATGTGTTGTAAAGGCGACACGACATATTGAGTTGAACATTGCATGAAATTTGTTGAAATTTTCATTATTTTGAAATTTCTTTAAAAAAAGGTTCCTGCTTGCAAAAAATTACAGTTGTGGGAATTAAAAAAATAACGGATATAGTACCAATGGTAGTTTTTTTTCTTTTTACAATGAAACTTCCGGTGGCCCAACTTAAGGGTCGAGGAAATTATAGCCTAGTAAACAACAAAGCATTCGCACGGGATTCTGATTAATGAAATATTCTTCTGGGCTTGGTCTGTTTTGACGGGCGTTTCCGGGCTGAAAAACCTCTTCCTAGCTAATTTATCTACTATGGGCTTGCTCCCCGTACTACTACTACTACTACTACTACTACTACTACTAACAACTCACCGCAGCACCAAGCCACCTGAGGCCAGCACAACTACGCCCGCTCCTCCTCCATCCCAATCTATTCAAAGCCTACCTTTTTACATCCGCTAACGAAGTTCCCATTTCCTTTAAATCTTTGTTTATGACGTTCTCCCACCCCAGACGAGGACGACCTGCTTTCTGTTTAGCCCTAAACGGTTGGCCAAAAAGAACAATCTCCGGCAATCTGCCATCCTTCATCCGCACAACTTGCCCTAGCCACCCCAACCTTTCTTTCATTATTGCCCTAGAGAGCTGTATTGAACCACATCTGTTGTATAGCCTGTTGTTCGAAATACGGTCAGACAGCCGGGTACCCAGAACAATCCTTAAAGTACCAAGGACACCTAAATGAAAACTAATTCATTAAATTGGTCAATTGCAAACTTACACAGCCATATACGTCTTAAATTAGTGTGAAAAACCGATAATTCATTTTTTAAGGAGAAAGATCGCCTGTTCACATAATGTATTCAATACGCAAGTTCGTGGCCAATTTCAAAAAAAAGAACGTGTGCTGTTAAACAGCAGAAAATGACCAAAAAAAAAATAAATCAGCATATAGCCTTAGAAAGTGTTGTTTTCTTGTATATTCTGGTAAAACAGAAATCGGAACCTAGTTTCAGCAAAGCTCTTTTCTTTGAAAAATACTTTTAAGGAATGCTTCTTGAAAAAGAGCTTGGCTAGACTAGGCCTAGTCTTGATGTTACTAGGATTTTTGGCATTCCAGGATCTTTTAAACATGAAGCAGTGTAAAGGTAAACATTAATGATTCTAAAAGAAAGTATCAATATATAGGCTACCCTATTGGTAGTTTTGCAGACTAATGACTTCCACTGATAGCCTACCTTATGTAGGCTAAGGTAAGACACCTAGTAGGCTGTGTGATTTGCTTGAATATTTTGATATAAATCTACCTCATAGTTACTATATAATAGTAGCATATACCTTTTATTTCTTTTTTATATATTAGAAATACAAATTAGCCTACTTGGGTGAGCACTGTTTGACTAGGCCTTTAAAGTCATTGGTTCTTTATACTCTAAGCAACAAATATTGTCATTTACTCTTATATACAAAGCACTATAAAATCAAAACAATAGGCAATAGCCTATTGTGTTTCCTTTAAACATGGAGATTGATATAAAGTCTTCTCTATGACTTTTTAAACATCAAATTATTATAGAGAAACATGAATAAAGTTATACAGAATGCTTTTTGGTTTTCTTATTTAATATATGATCCACTAAAATGTCATACAAAAGAAATTACATTACCCCACTGATACATAGAGAAAACAACAGTCATACAGATGGCTTTTCATAGTTCCAATTGCAGTTCAGGCAACTTGGTGGTCACATATCAATCCTAAACTTAGTCAACCTTGAGAATTTATGTGGCCAGGAAAATTAGGCTTAGGATGCTTCTTCATCAGCAAGTTCCATAGACATTGTCTGTTGTGATTCAGCCCAAAAATCTTAGTCATCTCTATTGTAATTCAAGTAGACTTTCCAAGTAGGCCTGTCCGCCTAGAGTCTAAGGCATTTTGACCAAGTTTTAGGATTAACATGACCACTAAGTCACCTGGACTTGCAGTCCTCAGTCAGAAAACCCAATCTATAAGCCAAGACAGTTACACTAAAACAGAATTAATTGAAAAACTGGTTGACTGAAAAGTTGCCTGGCCTTGTGTGCAAACAAGTGGCATAGGGTCTACCTGCCTAAAGTCTTAGACAGGCAACCCAGTTTATAAGCTCAGACAGTTACACTAACACAAAATTCATTCAAAATTAGTTGACCCAACAAGTTTGCCTGGATTTGCAGGTGAACAAGTGACATAAGGTCTGCCTGCCTATAGTCTCAGGCAAGGGCAGCTGAGTTTTAGGACTAACATATGAACATCAAATACTCACAGGCAGACCAGCAACAATAATAATAATAATCAATTGAATTTCAGAACATATATCCTATAGGCGTTCAAAAAATTATGGGTATTTATTAGTGAAAAGGATGTCACACTGTTATACTAAAGCAATGCAGGAAAAAAAAAGGTACTGTTCTAATATCTGGGGAACATGCGAGAAGTGAAGTTTGGTTAATGCTAGTGAAATAAAACAAAATAGGATAAAAATATAATAGTTTAGAAACAAATTTTGGCTGTATATTTGCACACTAGGAGGGTGGGGGTAAAGCATAGCATATAATAAATACATAACTTAAACTAACCTAGGTACCTTTTTTCCTCCTAAACCCCAAAAAAACTAAAGCTTGAATATAGTTCCTGGAGTGAGAAACCCCTTGTTTATAGAGCATAAGATAGGAAATTACTGGGTAATGTTATCTGTTCTTGGCTTTTCTCAAGTTGCATTCTTGCATGTTGCCCATATATTAGAACAGTACCAAAAGAAATTTAGTGGAACAAAACAGGAATATATATTAAGAACAAAATTAGAGAGTCATGGCTTCTCTGAATGACAAATGTTGATTAAATAAATCAATACTATTAGATCATTATCTGTCATTGTTATTATGTAATATATATTATTGTATTATGAATCATATACAATATATTATTGTATTGTTTGTACTTGCCATTGTACACTGTTTATTCTAATTCAGCATTAGGCCACATAATTTTGGGGTGCCAATTATGTGAGGGGGGAGCAGTTGCCTCAGTTAGACTTTGAAAAAATACCTTCTTATTTCTATTTTGCTACTTTTATTTTATCATGGCTAACTGGTTATTTTTGCCCCATTTACATTTGAGGATTGGAATCACTGACATAATTACCAGATACAGATCATCAGCACAACTGGGTTATATTTTGTTTAGTGATGAGCCTGAATAAAAGACTCTTGCTTAGTTACTTCATAATAAATAAATTATTATGGTTATTAGACTTTGAAGTTGATACCACGAGCCTATGCTTTACTCCCCCCCCCCCTAATATGGAAATATATAGCCTAAGTCAGCTTCAATCATTAGTCAGCTACATATGACCTATTTTTTCTCCTTAGCCAGTTATTTAAAGAAGCAAATTTTTGAGCATAGGGTTACTAGGTTTCTATGGGCTGTTCTGAGTCTTCTAGCCCCTTCATGGCTCAAAATTAATTGTCCCTGTAAAGTGATTATTTAATTATAAAAGAGCATGAAAAATACTCATTATTTTGAATTGTGCTGAAACGCTAAATTTTGTTGAACACTGCAGTCTAGGCTATATACCAAAAATATGGTGTTGATTTATAATTCAGGGTATATTTTTCACCATTATGGAGGGAGGGAAGGGGGGGGAGTCTTTATAAATTTAGCTATATATGGATTTGCAATGGAGTTCTGACTATACATGTGTCTTATTTTTAGGCCAGACCATCTTAATATTAAATTATGCTAATCAGAAAACTTTGAATATAGCTTTGAACTTAGAAGCTTAATTTTTTTTATAATGCCCTTTGCCTATCACATTTAAAAACAGTTGAAATGGGTGACTTTGATATTGATTGATTTTTTTTTTGTGCTCTTTTGGATTCTTAAAAAGATATCTTGTATTAAAAACAGGTACTATCAAGGTACTATCGCTTAAATATAATAGCTCCCTATGCCCCCCCCTCTCTTCTATACTATCTTGATAGGATACTGTCTGTGCTTTAAATAACAAAAATATTTAACTTATTGGCACCCCCTTCTTAAAAAAAAATCGAGGTATTATGATTTAAATATTATAGCCCACTACTCCCCCCCCCTCTCTGGATACCACCTTGATAAAATACCGTCTCTGCTTTAAATTAGAAAAAAAAATTGGGGATCCCTGCTTTCAATAAAAAAAAAATTCGAGATATTATCATTTAAATGTAATACTTCCCTCCCCCCCCTCTGGATACCACATTCATAGGATTCTGTCTCAGCTTTCATTAGAAAAATAAGTTACTTAATAATTAACTAGGTCACTATATGGTTCAAACAAACATGCAAAATAACGTTAAAAAGCTTTGTGTTCCTTGAAAAAAATTGGGGTATGAGTAAGGGGGTACAAAGACAACAACAAAAATGTCAAAATTACTCAGATATACCTCAAATTATTGGAAAACTGAGTCATAGATTTGCCGTGGCATTCAATAAGATTCAAAGAATACAATTAAAAGGGAGCACACACAAAAGCCAAATTAGGCCAGTAGCCTATGAGAAGTCGCGCAAAATACCCAAGACAATGAACAAGTCCTAATGGGGGGCCTTGGGTCTATCAAAATATTTCAATGGTTTCCTAGGGAATTTGATATCATTTTCTTCTGTCTCCATTTTAAATGAAAAAAATAATTAACCTTTTGGCATCCCCGCTTTCAATAAAAAAATGAGGCATTATCATTTAAAAATGATAGCCCCCTATCCCCTCTCCTATATTCAATAATTTACAATTTATTTTTGAATCATATGTTTTAGGTAACTTCCAGTTCAATCTTTAATTCCCAAACCTTGTACATAGCTTAGTCTATAGCTAAATTTGTCACAATAGAAGGTTTTTTTTGGGATTCAACTTGAAAATAAAATTCTTGACTACAAACGATGTAAGAAATAGCAATTGGGAAACTGCATTCGAAATGATTTGAACTCATTTCATAAAGACTATCCTGTTTTTTGTCAACATATGAAGAACTGTGTATATTGCAATATTGGCAATTGCATCTGTCTCTTTTTATGCAAAGTAACAAAAGAGACGAAAATTAATGAACAAGAGAGTAGTGAAGAATTATGGTATGCCAAGTAATATTTGGCAGGGAAAGTCACTGGTGATAAATCGCTAGGGGTGGCACCGTGATTGCGTGGTTTCGGGGATTCGGGGAACCAAATTTTTTTTTCGGGGTGACGCATAGATTTTCGGGGAAATACCCGAAAATTCGGGGATAGTACAAGCCCTGCTTGATTTCTAATCAGGAAAATCGAAATACTAAACCACACAAGAAGGAAAAGCTCCGAATTTGCGGTTGACGCAATAAAGAATTGCCGCAAAAAATTAATTTGAAATCGACCGAACGCCGCCGCCTGCAGCGCACCGTTGGCATTACGACACTTCGGTGGCGCCAAGCCTCTCGTCGG
This sequence comes from Artemia sinica, assembly GCA_027921565.1. Classification (NCBI taxonomy): domain Eukaryota; kingdom Metazoa; phylum Arthropoda; class Branchiopoda; order Anostraca; family Artemiidae; genus Artemia; species Artemia sinica. The sequence continues at coordinate 60,686,253 of CM051258.1, read as the reverse complement.
CGGCGTTTGGTCGATCCGCCGGCACGGTGTCGGGGTCTAGCTGGAACAAGTATCCTGAAATGGTATCTTGCATACCATCTAGCGCTTATATTTTCTGACACATCAGAATAGTCACTTTCTGAACTTGAGGTCATATTTTTTCACAAAATGTATTTTCACTAATATATATATAACAATCAACAGATTTTGTAAATTTGAATTTTCACAAATGAAAAAAAACAGTGTCGGATTCGTAGGAAATAGTTTTCGCTAATATCATTCAGCTCCGAAGTTTATCGTTGTTTTATTATTGACAAACACTGTTTTTGCGAATTTATTCAAACTAAAAATGCTAATAGCAGCTAAACAAAAACTCGTAGGAAACCCGGATTTTCAGGTATGAATAGACCTAAAATAGATTAAGAGGGCTAAATGTGTTTTCATTTTGGTGTCCTTGGTACTTTAAGCAATTTCTCTGAAAATCATCTAGGCAAAATCTTCATCCGCTTTTCTGAGCGCCCATGCTTCAGAGCCATATTTGACCACTGTCACCACTATAGCTTCTAATATTCTAATATTGGTTTACAGACTTATCTTCCTATTCTTCCAAACTTTTTTTAACTGTGAAAAAAACCCTGAGCCTTGGCTATTCAATCAATCAATCAATCAATCAATTTATTCAATCAATAAACGTAACAAAATACACTTCAATATAAACTCCCCCGTAAGGCTCTATGACCAGGAAAAAAACAGGAGAGAAGCAAAAATGAAACAAATAGATAAAAAACAAAAAACATTTTCAATATCATACATTTACACCCTTTAAGAGACTCAACACAAGAAAAAAAAAATAAGAAAAAAATATCATAAAATACAATGATTCACATAAAAAAAAGAAAAAAAAAACAAAAATGAAAAACTAAGCAGGGGACTACCAAGCAATCAATTTATTCCGCGTGGACTACCCTATGATCAATCAATCAATCAATTTATTCAACAAATAATTTACGACAAAAACACTTCAATATAGAAACCCCCCGTAAGGTTCTATGGCCAGGAAAAAAAAGCAGGGGAAAACACGAATGGCATAAATACTAAAAAATGAAAAGAAAAAAAAAAAGTATTTTCGATATAATACATTTCAACCTTTCAAAGACTCAACACACACACACACAAAACAAAACAATGAAGATTCAAAAAAAAACAATATTTAAAAGACCTAAACAAAAAGCGATTTTATGAGACCCCCCCCCCCCAAACAAAAAAAATGTTGGAAATCCAATAAGTTAAAGCAAATTCCCAATATATATTTGAAACCAAGCCACAAAAAATATTAGACAAACTCAGTACCCCTCACAACAAACGTTTCCAAACCAGGGTAGGGTCACCCGCTCCCCCCCCCCCCCCAAATAATAAATGAAATGAAATTAAAAAAATAAATTTAAACATGAAAAATCAAGACATTATGGTTCACTTACCAAGGTAAATGAAGCTGCCCATCAATCAATCTTTTCATTACCCAACGTCACCTTTTCATCTTCACTTATTCCTAGCCTTAATGACTTAGTCTTCTTAACATTAATTTTTTTCAAAACTATTCTAGCACCTGAACTCGCAAAACCTCTAAAACTTCATTCATTTTCTCACACTTTCATCTAGGTTGCTTAAATCATCAGCATAATCTAAGTCCAGGAGACTTTTTCCTCCCTGTTTGATTCCGTGGCCTCAAACTACCTTTCCTGTGCTCCTTAAGGCAAAGTCCATCAAAATAATCCATATAAAGAGTGATAGAACACAACCCTGCTTAACTCCTGATTTAATACATAACCAGCTGCTAACTTCATTTCCTACCTTAACCGCAGCAGTGTTATTCTCGAACATAGCACTAATCACTTTAATGTATTTGTCTGGTATACCATACAAGGATAAAGCCTTACTAAACCTCTTTTATCAACATAATCGAACGCTTGCTCATAATCTATAAAACTGAAGAACAAAGGTGTTTGGCAACTCAGGCACTTCTCAATTATTAGCCTAAGAGTGAAAATTTGGTCGACACATCCTCTATTTTTTCTAAAAACGCACTTTTCTTCTTTTAAAACTTTGTCTACGGCATCTCTCAGTATAAAAAGTATCATATTACTAAGGAATTTACTACCTACAGAGACCAGACTAATGCCTCGATAATTACCACACTCACTTTCATTACCTTTTTTTATAAAGTGGCTTAATTAAGGTTTTCCTAAAATCGTTTGGTACTTCCCCTTTTTCAAAAACTTTATTCATAATCTTCAGTAACTTATTCTACCCTCAGAGCCACCATATTTAAGAAACTCATTTACCAGCTTATCAGCACCTGGGAGTCTTATTATTTTTTAATCCTTTTAGTACTATCGCTAATTCTTCCTCAATAAGCAAATCTTCCTTCACATCCAAGGTATCACAAACTTTTCATATTCCTCTATATCTTTTCCTGCAACTCTATCTCGGTTAAGCAAATTCTCAAAAATGTTCGGCCCATCTCCCCGTAGTAATATAATATTTGTAGGCATGAATATATAGTGAGTCGGAGGTAATAGGCTTGAGATTGTCTTTGCAGGATTTCGACTTTTGTTGATAGACGAGTATCGCCAAGTGCTGAAAACCATGCTGTGACCAAGATGGGCCGAGGATTGCACAAAGCCTCCGTTCATACTGGAGGTCCCAGGGACTTCTTGCTGTCCGGTTCTAAGTTGGGTTAAGCACTTCGGTGCAGACTTGAGAAGATATGTGATCCCTTTCCTGCATTGGTACACGGGATCATTGATTTTCCTGAGGCCAAAATAATTTCAATGATTAAAAGAACAAGAAAACTGGAACTTGGAATGTACGAAGTTAAAAAATGACTATTGTATGGACACTTTGACTATTGAATTCAGACGATTCGAATTGGACTTATTAGCAGTTTCTGAAACTCATATTCCAGGGGTAGGAAGCATGAAATTAGGTGATATAAAATTTGTTTACTCAAGCAGAAAGGATGGGGAACATAGACAGGGAGTAGGGCTCATGATGAATAGGAAGCTACTCAATCTTTGTTTCGGCTTGGAGGTATTAACAATATAATACTAAAACGCTGTTTCTATGACTAAAAAGTTCAGGTTATCAGTTATAGTAGTATACACCCCTGTAGTACCGACTGAGAGAGATACTAGTGACTCAGATGAATTTTACTTACAATTATAGGAGCAAAACAGACAGGGTCGTTAGAAAATAAACAGGATAAATGGTTTTCTAGCCTAGGCAAACTTGCTGTAGGTAAAGACAACAGTATGGATACAAACTTTTGCATTTTAGTAGGTATAACAATTTAGTTATAACCAATACGGTTGTGTTTGGTCATAAAAATGGCTCATAAGTAACATGGTACAAAACATGATAAAGATCACGATCTAGTAGCGTCTAAGGTTAATTTAAACTTGAAATTTTGGAAGGCTAACTACCTCCCGAAAAGTTATGACGTTGATAGACTCCAGCATTAAAATTTGAGGATAAACTTTCCAGGAACAATAGAACGCTAAACTTAAGAGTTTAAGATTTGAGAATTTGGAAGATGGTTGGAATAAATTTAGAAAAATAATTTGTGAAGTTGCTGAAGGTGGTGTCTTGGGAAGAAAGCTAGGACTGCAGCTAAGAATATTAGTGAAAAAAGTGTTATAATTTAGTAGAAAAAAGAAGGGACTTGTACAAGAATTATCCGAGTGATTAGATCATATGAAAACAAAAGGATTGTAAAGAAAGTGGAGAAAGCATTAAAATATGAACTAAGGAGGTGTGAAGTGGAGGTCATGGATAAAAATGCCGAGGATCTGGAAGATGCAGCTAGACGGTAAAATAGTAAAATATTGTACTGGCATGTTAATAAAACGAGACGGATTAGTCAATCCAAACTTGTCCCAGTTAAAGATAGGAACGGGCCTTTGTGATAAGGAAAGAGTTAAACAGAGATAGGCAGAACGCTCTGAGAATTTGCTAAACCAGGATAGAGTTGTAGGACAAGATCTAGAGGAAAATGAAAAAGTTTGTGATACCTTGGATGTGAAGGAAGATTTGTTTTGTAAGGAAAAATTAGCGATAGTATTAATAGAGTTAAAAAATAATAAGGCTCCAGGTGCTGATAATGTGGTAAATGAGCTCCTTGAATGTAGTGGCTCTGAGGTTAGAAATAAGTTATTGAAGATTATGAATACGAATTTTGAAAAACGGGAAGTATCTAAAGGTTTTAGGAAAATTTTAATTAAGCCACTTTATAAGAAAGGTGATAAGAGTGAGTGTGGTAATTTTTGATTCATTAGTCTGGTCTCTTTAGGTAGCCAAAGTTACATGGCACTATGACACTTT
>CM051258.1:60652308-60681794 GCA_027921565.1 Artemia sinica | reverse complement strand
ATCTTTTCATTACCCAACGTCACCTTTTCATCTTCACTTATTCCTAGCCTTAATGACTTAGTCTTCTTAACATTAATTTTTTTCAAAACTATTCTAGCACCCTGAACTCGCAAAACCTCTAAAACTTCATTCATTTTCTCACACTTTCATCTAGGTTGCTTAAATCATCAGCATAATCTAAGTCCAGGAGACTTTTTCCTCCCTGTTTGATTCCGTGGCCTCAAACTACCTTTCCTGTGCTCCTTAAGGCAAAGTCCATCAAAATAATCCATATAAAGAGTGATAGAACACAACCCTGCTTAACTCCTGATTTAATACATAACCAGCTGCTAACTTCATTTCCTACCTTAACCGCAGCAGTGTTATTCTCGAACATAGCACTAATCACTTTAATGTATTTGTCTGGTATACCATACAAGGATAAAGCCTTACTAAACCTCTTTTATCAACATAATCGAACGCTTGCTCATAATCTATAAAACTGAAGAACAAAGGTGTTTGGCAACTCAGGCACTTCTCAATTATTAGCCTAAGAGTGAAAATTTGGTCGACACATCCTCTATTTTTTCTAAAAACGCACTTTTCTTCTTTTAAAACTTTGTCTACGGCATCTCTCAGTATAAAAAGTATCATATTACTAAGGAATTTACTACCTACAGAGACCAGACTAATGCCTCGATAATTACCACACTCACTTTCATTACCTTTTTTTATAAAGTGGCTTAATTAAGGTTTTCCTAAAATCGTTTGGTACTTCCCCTTTTTCAAAAACTTTATTCATAATCTTCAGTAACTTATTTCTACCCTCAGAGCCACCATATTTAAGAAACTCATTTACCAGCTTATCAGCACCTGGAGTCTTATTATTTTTTAATCCTTTTAGTACTATCGCTAATTCTTCCTCAATAAGCAAATCTTCCTTCACATCCAAGGTATCACAAACTTTTTCATATTCCTCTATATCTTTTCCTGCAACTCTATCTCGGTTAAGCAAATTCTCAAAATGTTCGGCCCATCTCCCCGTAGTAATATAATATTTGTAGGCATGAATATATAGTGAGTCGGAGGTAATAGGCTTGAGATTGTCTTTGCAGGATTTCGACTTTTGTTGATAGACGAGTATCGCCAAGTGCTGAAAACCATGCTGTGACCAAGATGGGCCGAGGATTGCACAAAGCCTCCGTTCATACTGGAGGTCCCAGGGACTTCTTGCTGTCCGGTTCTAAGTTGGGTTAAGCACTTCGGTGCAGACTTGAGAAGATATGTGATCCCTTTCCTGCATTGGTACACGGGATCATTGATTTTCCTGAGGCCAAAATAATTTCAATGATTAAAAGAACAAGAAAACTGGAACTTGGAATGTACGAAGTTAAAAAATGACTATTGTATGGACACTTTGACTATTGAATTCAGACGATTCGAATTGGACTTATTAGCAGTTTCTGAAACTCATATTCCAGGGGTAGGAAGCATGAAATTAGGTGATATAAAATTTGTTTACTCAAGCAGAAAGGATGGGGAACATAGACAGGGAGTAGGGCTCATGATGAATAGGAAGCTACTCAATCTTTGTTTCGGCTTGGAAGGTATTAACAATATAATACTAAACGCTGTTTCTATGACTAAAAAGTTCAGGTTATCAGTTATAGTAGTATACACCCCTGTAGTACCGACTGAGAGAGATACTAGTGACTCAGATGAATTTTACTTACAATTATAGGAGCAAACAGACAGGGTCGTTAGAAATTGGATAAATGGTTTTCTAGCCTAGGCAAACTTGCTGTAGGTAAAGACAACAGTATGGATACAAACTTTTGCATTTTAGTAGGTATAACAATTTAGTTATAACCAATACGGTGTTTGGTCATAAAATGGCTCATAAGTTAACATGGTAAACATGATAAAGATCACGATCTAGTAGCGTCTAAGGTTAATTTAAACTTGAAATTTTGGAAGGCTAACTACCTCCCGAAAAGTTATGACGTTGATAGACTCCAGCATTAAAATTTGAGATAAACTTTCCAGGAACAATAGAACGCTAAACTTAAGAGTTTAAGATTTGAGAATTTGGAAGATGGTTGGAATAAATTTAGAAAAATAATTTGTGAAGTTGCTGAAGGTGTCTTGGGGAAGAAAGCTAGGACTGCAGCTAAGAATATTAGTGAAAAAGTGTTATATTTAGTAGAAAAAAGAAGGGACTTGTACAAGAATTATCCGAGTGATAGATCATATGAAAACAAAAGGATTGTAAAGAAAGTGGAGAAAGCATTAAAATATGAACTAAGGAGGTGTGAAGTGGAGGTCATGGATAAAAATGCCGAGGATCTGGAAGATGCAGCTAGACGGTAAAATAGTAAAATATTGTACTGGCATGTTAATAAAACGAGACGGATTAGTCAATCCAAACTTGTCCCAGTTAAAGATAGGAACGGGGCCTTTGTGATAAGGAAAGAGTTAAACAGAGATAGGCAGAACGCTCTGAGAATTTGCTAAACCAGGATAGAGTTGTAGGACAAGATCTAGAGGAAAATGAAAAAGTTTGTGATACCTTGGATGTGAAGGAAGATTTGTTTTGTAAGGAAAAATTAGCGATAGTATTAATAGAGTTAAAAAATAATAAGGCTCCAGGTGCTGATAATGTGGTAAATGAGCTCCTTGAATGTAGTGGCTCTGAGGTTAGAAATAAGTTATTGAAGATTATGAATACGAATTTTGAAAAACGGGAAGTATCTAAAGGTTTTAGGAAAATTTTAATTAAGCCACTTTATAAGAAAGGTGATAAGAGTGAGTGTGGTAATTTTTGATTCATTAGTCTGGTCTCTTTAGGTAGCAAAGTACATGGCACTATGACACTTTTTAGACTGAGAGATGCTGTAGACAAAGTTTTAAGAGAAGAACAGTGTGGTTTTAGAAAACGTAGAGGATGTGTCGACCAAATATTCACTCTTAAGTTAATAATTGGGAAGTGCCTGAGAAATCAAAAACCTTTGGTCTGCAGTTTTAAAGATTATGAGCAAGCGTTCGATTCTGTTGATAGAGAGTTTCAGCAGGGGTTTTATCCTTGTATGGTATACAAGACCTATACATTAAAGTGAATAGTAGTATGTACGAGAATAACACTGCTTCGGTTAAGGTAGGAAATGAGGCTAGCAACTGGTTTTGCATTAAATCAGGAGTTAAGTAGGGTTGTATTCTATCCCCCTTTATATGGATTATTTGATTGACTTAGTCTTAAGGAACACAGGAGAGGAAATGGGAGACCACGGAATCAAATGGGGAGGAAAAAGTCTCTTGGACTTCAATTATACTGATGATTTAAGCATCCCAGAGGAAAGTGTGAGCAAAATGAATGAGCTTTTAGAGGTTTTGCAAGTTAAAGATGCTAGAATAGGTTTGAAAATTATTGTTAAGAGGACTAAATCACTAAGGCTAGGAAGTAGTGAAGATGAAAAGGTGACGTTGAGTAACGGAAATACTGATCAGGTGGGCAACTTGATCAGGTAGTAGTATCAGAGACAACGCTGTAGCGTTGCCTGTAGTAAAAGCAATACGGCTCCAATGTTTTATTATTATTTATTTATTTTTTTTCCCAGAGGCACTTCATATTGAAGGGGTCGTCGTAGAAGCTTCAAAGGGGGCTCATTCAATTGGGAATCGAGAGTTCTAGTGCCCCTTTTAATAGTCGAAAATGATTGGAGGGCAACTAGCCCCCCCCCCCCCACGCCCATCATTCCCCCAAACACATTCAATCAGAATTTTGAGATAGCCATTTTGTTCAGCGTAGTTGATTTCCAGATAGAAAATATATTTTTGAGGAGGATAATCCCCCACAACCCTCAGGGCAAGGATTTTAAGTTATGCCCTGGGGGCATATAAAGTTTTTATAGAAGGTGTTGTCGTAAAAACTTCAAAACAGGCTCATTCGATTGGAAACTAAAGGGCTAGTGCCCTTTTTAATAGTCGAAAATGATTGGAGGGCAACTAGCCCCCCCACGCCCATCATTCCCCCAGACACATCCAATCAAATTTTGAGATAGCCATTTTGTTCAGCGTAGTTGATTTCCAGATAGAAAAAATATTTTTGAGGAGGATACTCCCCCACAACCCTCAGGGCAAGGGTTTTTTAAGTTATGCCCTGGGGGCATATAAGGTTTTTATAGAAGGCGTTGTCGTAGAAACTTCAAAACAGGCTCATTCGATTGGAAATTAAAGAGCTAGTGCCCTTTTTAATAGTCGAAAATGATTGGAGTGTAACTAGCCCCCCTCCCCCCCAACGCCTATCATTTCCCCAAACACATCAAATCAAAATTTTCAAATAGCCATTTTGTTCAGCGTAGTGGATTTCCAGATAGAAAATATATTTTTGAGGAGGACACTGCCCCAAAACCCTCAGGGCAAGGGTTTTAAGTTATGCCCTGGGGGCATATAAGGTTTTTATAGAAGGCGTTGTCGTAGAAACTTCAAAACAGGCTAATTCGATTGGAAATTAAAAGGCTAGTGTCGTTTTTAATAGTCGAAAATGATTGGAGGGCAACTAGCCCCCCCCCCCCCACGCCCATCATTCCCCCAAACACATCCAATGAAAATTTTCAGATAGCCATTTTGTTCAGCGTAGTTGATTTCCAGATATAAAATATATTTTTGAGGAGGATACTCCCCCACAACCCTCAGGGCAAGGGTTTTAAGTTATGCCCTGGGGGCATATAAGGTTTTTATAGAAGGCGTTGTCGTAGAAACTTCAAAACAGGCTCATTCGATTGGAAATTAAAGGGCTAGTGCTCTTTTTAATAGTCGAAAATGATCGGAGTGTAACTAGCCCCCCTCCCCTCCCCCACGCTGATCATTTCCCCAAACACATCCAATCCAAATTTTGAGATTGTCATTTTGTTCAGCATAGTTGATTTCCAGATAGAAAATATGTTTTTGAAGAGGACACTCCCCCACAACCTTCAGGGCAAGGGTTTTAAGATATGACCTGGGGGCATATAAGGTTTTTAAAGAAGGCGTTGTCGTAGAAACTTCAAAACAGGCTCATTCGATTGGAAATTAAAGGGCTAGTGCCCTTTTTAATAGTCGAAAGTGATTGGAGTGTAACTAGCCCCCTCCCCTTACCCCCACGCCGATCATTTCCCCAAACATATCCGATCAAAATTTTCAGATAGCCATTTTGTTCAGCGTAGTTGATTTCCAGATAGAAAATATATTTTTGAGGAGGATACTCCTCCAAAACCCTTAGGGGAAGGGTTTTAAGTTATGCCCTGGGGGCATATAAGGTTTTTATAGAAGGCGTTGTCGTAGAAACTTCAAAACAGGCTCATTCGATTGGAAATTAAAGATCTAGTGCCCTTTTTAATAGTCGAAAGTTATTGGAGTGTAACTAGCCCCCTCCCCTTACCCCCAAGCCCATCATTCCCCCAAACACATCCAATCAAAATTTTGAGATAGCCATTTGTTCAGCGTAGATGATTTCCAGATAGAAAATATATTTTTGAGGAGGATACTCCCCCATAACCCTCAGGGCAAGGGTTTCAAGATATGCCCTGGGGGCATATAAGTTTTTATAGAAGGCGTTGTCGTAGAAACTTCAAAACAGGCTCATTCGATTGGAAATTAAAGGGCTAGTGCCCTTTTTAATAGTCGAAAGTGATTGGAGTGTAACTAGCCCCCTCCCCCCACGCCAATCATTTCCCCAAACATATCCAATCAAAATTTTAAGATAGCCATTTTGTTCAGCGTAGTTGATTTCCAGATAGAAAATATGTTTTTGAGGAGGACACTCCCCTACAACCTTCAGGGCAAGGTTTTAAGATATGACCTGGGGGCATATAAGGTTTTTATAGAAGACGTTGTCGTAAAAACTTCAAAACAGGCTCATTCGATTGGAAATTAAAGGGCTAGTGCCCTTTTTAATAGTCGAAAGTGATTGGAGTGTAACTAGCCCCCTCCCCCCACGCCAATCATTTCCCCAAACACATCCAATCAAAATTTTGAGATAGCCATTTTGTCAGCGTAGTTGATTTCCAAATAGAAAATATGTTTTTGAGGAGGACAATCCCCCACAACCTTCAGGGCAAGGTTTTAAGATATGACCTGGGGGCATATAAGGTTTTTATAGAAGACGTTGTCGTAAAAACTTCAAAAAAGGCTCATTCGATTAGAAATTCAAAGGGATACAGCCCTATTTAATAGTCGAAAGTGATTGGAGGGCAACTAGCACCCCCCATCCCGCCCATCATTCCCCCAAACATATCCAATCAAAATTTTGAGATAACCATTTCGTTCAGCATAGTTGATTTCCAGATAGAAAATATATATTGAGGAGGACAATTCCCCACAACCCTCAGGGCAAGGGTTTTAAGTTATGCTCTGGGGGCATATAAGGTTTTTATAGAAAGCGGTGTCGTAGAAAGTTCAAAAAAGGCTCATTCGATTGGAAATACAAAGGGCTAGTGCCCTTTTTAATAGTCGAAATTGATTGAGGGCAACTAACCCCCCTCTCACGCCCACCTTTTCCCCAAACACATCCAATCAAAATTTTGAGACAGCCATTTTATTAAACGTAGTCTTAAGTTTTAGAAATTAGGTCTTTGAGGATGACAACTCCCCCTCAGCCCTCAGGGCAAGAGTTGTAATTTAAGGATTCTCCGAATCCTTCCCATTATTTCTTATGGAAGGGATGCTCGTATAAACTTTGGAGAGGTCTCATTTGACTGAAAATTGAAAGTTCTTGTTTCACTTTTTAAGATTCAAAAGAGATTGGAGGGTGACTATCCCCCCCTCCTCCACGCCCTAAATGCATCAGATAAAAATTTTGAGATAGACTTTTGTTAAAAATAGTTCGAAGTTCTGATAACAAAAACTCCGGTGTCGACACAGCCCACCAGGGTCCGGGGGTAGGCATTGTAAGTTATGCCGTGGGGCATAACTTATTAAAGGGGGTTTATAAATTATGGGAAGGGGTTTTGTATGGGAAGCACACATAGAAAATCTATTATAATTATCCAATTATAAGGTTAAAATACATACTCTGAGATAGATGTAAAATTGCTTTGGCACACAAAATCCTATTAAGGTCAATTCCAAACAGTCGTGATCCCTTTGTGTCAGCAAGTGAAATGGTCTAAACCCCCTTATTCGAGCTATTTTTTCAATCCATTCATTGTTGTCAATCGCTGTCCACAAGTTATGCAAGCTGTCTATTGTTCATATATAAGGTTTTTATCAAAGAGGTAATCGTATAGACTTTGAAAAAAGCCTCATTCGATTTAAACTGAAAGTTCTAGATCCGTTTTTAAAGTCAAGAATAATCGGACAGTAAGCCACCCCCCCCCCCCATGCCATAATTAATTTATTAGTTCTTTTCAAGATTAGTCAAGACAAATATAGTTTCACTACAAACAAAATTTGGATACTGCCCCCTTCTTTAACTGTAAAAACCTAAAGCCTTCTGTGTCATTGGTGCTTCACTGAAAACGAATTACTCGTATATTACAAATTTATAATTTTCCAGTTCTTACAGCATTGAAAATGAAAATAAAATTACAGTGAAAAAATATCTTGAACTGATGGATCTTTCAACAATTAATATCATTATATATCTAATATTCTATTCGATTTTGTTTATACTTTCCAAGACTGTTCAGACTCTTATAGTTTTTGCCATTTTTTTAACTCTGCCATTTTTTCTAACTAATCGTGTTGGTTTGTTATGAAAACATTCTATGGCTTCTAGGCATTTCTATTTGAGAGGAAAACTGCACCTCATACTTTGTGGAACATGCATTTTCTTGCATGAAACACCAAAATATAATAAAATGTCAAGTTTCGGAGTGTTCCACCACTCGCAAGCAAGTGCCATTGGTATTTTTGAATCCGCATGGTCAATTTAGGGGGTGGAGGGTAGGCTAATTCTCGTAGCAGCCCCATTCCGTCGTGGTATGATTCACAATTTCAACACATGGCGTCCGGACTATCATATAATCTACCAAGCATGCAACTACCCACAATTAGTATCAATAAATAAATGAAACCCAAAACGAAAAAAATATTAAAATAAATATTAGAGTCAAACTCAAAACGAGCATAAATTAATCTGAGTAAGGTTCAAAACCCCTATGCTTTCTAAAAGCCAGAATATAATTTATATTTTACTGAAAAAAAATTCAAATGAGTTTACTGAAAAAATGTGCATTGTCAATTTAATACACATATGCTGATATTTATTCCCTAAAATCTTAATTAATGAAAGAATTGTTTTCAGTAAAGCGCCAATGACGCAGTAGGTTTTAGGCTCCTGCAGTGAGGCGACACCCAAACTCTTGTTTGTAGTTATTTTTATTCGATACAAACTTCATTTGCATATTAAATTTAAGTTTCACTCGTTTTAAGATTTATTTATTCATTTACATTAATAAATATTTTATGTTTGTTTGCATTGATTGTTATTTAATTTCTGTTCGTTTTAAGTTTCATTTATACTTTAATAGCAAAATATTTGTTTTCGTTTTAAAGCTTGATTTTCATATTCAATCTAAGCATTACTCGCTTTAAGATCTATTTATTCATTTATATTATTACTTGTTGTATGTTTTTTGCTATGATTGTTTTTTTAATTTCTGTTCGTTTTGAGTTTCATTTATTCTTTAATAGTAATTTTTGGTCGTTTTGAGTTTGAATTTTAACAGGTATTTGTATCTCCTGAGCTTAAGTTTAAAATGGCCTTTACTTTTCTTTGAAAAACTTATTTTTCGGAAAGTTTTTTTTAAATTAATTATTAGTAAAGACGGTCGGAGCAGTGAAGATGCTAAAAATAGAATAGTCAAGGCTCAGGGTGTTTTTTCACAGGAAAAAAAGTTTGGAAGAATAGGAAGATAAGTCTGCAAACCAAGATTAGAATATTAGAAGCTACAGTGATGACAGTGGTCAAAATAGCTCTGAAGCTTGGGCGCTCCGAAAAGCGGATGAAGATTTTGCTAGATGTTTTCCAGAGAAATTGCTTATGGATTGTTCTGGGTACCCGGTTAACTGACCGTATTTCAAACAGTAGGCTGTACGAAAAATGCGGGTCAATACCGTTTTCTAGGGCTATAATGAAAGAAAGGTTGAGGTGGCTAGGGCACGTTTGTGCGGATGAAGGATGACAGATTGCGGAAGATTGTTCTTTTTGGCCGACCGTCTAGGGCTAAACGGAAAACAGGTTGTCCTCGTCTGGGATGGGAGGACTTCATAAAAAAGATTTAAAGGATAGGAACTTCCTTGGAGGGTGTAAAAAGGAGGCTTTGAATAGATTAGGATGGATTAGGTTTTCGTATCGGTTTCAGCCTCAGGCGGCTTGGTGCTACGGTAAGTTAGTAGTAGTAGTAGTAGCATTTACCTTTATAGTACTATGAAAACACCTTTATAGTACATTTATAGTACTAAATAGTACTTTTATGGCACCAATTGGCTTATTTGTCATTTTGACTTGATTGGGAAAATTGGCTCCAGCTTTGCCCGCCTCCCTCTTCCCAGGATTTTGACGATATTACGCCACTGAAGCCCATTCCTCCCATTAATGAGTACGGTAAATAGTAACCAAAACTCTAAAAAAGTGAATTCTAATGACAATCAAAAGAATTGGCTTGGTATGGTGATTCCAAACAAAAAAATTGATTTAGTTTAAAGGTACCACATCAAAAGTTACGAGCCTGGGAAAATTTGTTTTATTTCTAAAAATGGCGGGAAATATCCCTTAAAGCCAATAGATCTTAATGGAAAATCAGACCAATAGATTCAGCACATCTGAAAACGTCTATTTACAAAAATGTTGAATTTTGCACTTTATGCTATAGAAGAAAGATTACAGATACGTGTTATTTTTTTCCCCTGGTGGTCATTATATCGAAAAAGTGGTCCTAGATGACTGGGTGAGAGAATATTGGCACAAAAATTAAATGCTCCTGTGCCCCTTTTAAGAGATTCTGCAACGGGAAAATGATGTTTTCTACCATTTTGTGGCACTAAACTATGTTAATGCAGTTAATGTTTCATGAAACAATGTTTTATTCTGTACAATTGCGCATAAGCTATTATGAAGGAAGGACAGTCGCTCTTTATTTTAGGCGTAGGTGGGAAAGGGTCAGATACCTAAACGTGTCGATTTCAATGCAAAAATTGCCTATTTCTACACGAGCCTTACGATAAGTATAAAAAGGGGGCATTGGGTAGTAATTCATCTCTCAATATTCCGACTAGGCCCGAGGAAGAGGGTTGCAGGGCGATGCTTCCCTTCTTGTTATAGAAAGATTTTTCTGACATTTATTTACTAAATAAATTTGCTTCCTATTTCATGAAGTTTAACACAGCGATTTCTAAGTGCCCGTCAACTATTATGAAGGCGGGGTGGTTGATCACTTTTTAAGCATCACGGGAACGGGGGGCATCTAAAAACCACATTTTAATGCCAATATAATCCACTCTCATTGAGGCTTAATATAAACATAATATCTGGTTTGAGGAAGCGGGGCAGAATTGATATCTTACCCCTCTTGATTCCTTACAAATTTTGGCCTCCACAATTACTAGCGGTGCTAAAGGGGGAGAGGGAACAATATCTGTGGTGCACGCAATAATGTCTTGAGGGACTAAAAATTCCATTTATACACCGTTTAAAATACACCGTTTAATATACACCGTTATCTGACCGTTTAAAATCTTCCTATATGTCTCCTTAAAACTGGAATCCCCTCACTACTGACGTCCATGCCAAACAAACGTTGATGTGACACTTCAAGTTTTTTAAGCAGCCTAAATTTTACTATAGTTAAGATTTTAAATGTGACACATTTATAACGTTTGAAATTATGCATAAGAAGTACTGCAAACAAATTTATTTTTAGAAAAAAGAGGGCAATAAACCTGAACCGGGGGTGTAATCTTGATTAAAACATGTCATTAAATTCATAACGTCAAGATAAAGAAAATTTCATCAACTTAAGTTTATTTAGGCTTCTATCAGTGGTGGTAATTTGAGGGTTGGGCAGGGGAGCACGTGTCAACCTCAGATTTTAACCCCAACTTTAGGTTTTGTGTATTTTATTAAAAATTGTTTTCTTTTACTTTTCGTTAAAAGAATTAAAAAAAAAACGCAAATCCGTCACCACCCCTGGTTTTGAAAAATTCATATTGCCCCCTCCCTTTTAAATTTTCGTGAGTTAAAGCTACTGGTCTCTGTCTAAAAACTGACTAGTATTTCCTTTGGAAAGACAAGTTAAAATTTATTTCTGACAAATGTCTATCAAAAGCCCAGATGAACCGAATTCAGACTTTCGAGTCCATAAACACAAAGAAAAAAGAAACAAACAAACAAATAAAATAGGGCTAGTCAGGAAAAAAATTAATATCAAAGAGTTAATTAAAACTGTTTTCAATGCCAAACACTATTAAAGGTCAAAGGATTGCAAGGAAATAAATGAAACAAAAACAAAAGGACAAATTTATTCTTTTTACTAAAAAATACGAGCAATACAATCTTTTTACTTAGCCTAAAATATCATATTTATATGCTAACAGGCATGGAGGTGAAAAATTTGGGGCGGGAAATTATGAGGCTCGTCTGGAAATTTTGGCGAGGCGGTGGGGAGTGGTGGTGGTGGCCAATACTATCAACAGCTTTGTTTTCACTAATTTTAGATGGTAATATATTTGTTCCTATTTACACACAAGGCTTCAATGTATTAAAATATATATGTGCAAAGTGTTTAAGCACCTGAGACCTATTGAAGAGGTTGCGGTAGCCTCTGCCTCTTAAGGTGTTAAATAAAAAAACAAGTTTTTTAAACTAAAAGTAAGGAGCGACATTAAAACTTAAAACGAACAGAAATTATTCCGTATATGAAAGGGGCTGTCCCCTCCTCAACTCCTTGCTCTTTACGCTAAAGTTTTTTATTGTTTTAAAAAATAAAGTTGTGAGACAGAGTCAAACTTTAGCGTAAAGAGCGAGGCGTTGAGGAGGGGACAGTCCCTTTCATATACGGAATAATTGCTGTTCGTTTTAAGTTTTAATGTCGCTCCTTACTTTCAGTTTAAAAAACTTGTTTTTTTTTATTTAATTTCTGATCGTTTTTTAGTTAATGCATCTTTTATTTTGGCTCACCGTTATTGAATAAGTAAACAAAATTGGCATAAAAATTGTACTTTTCTTTTGCTAAATGGCTGTCTGTAAATTTAGTTCTGACGTAATTTACAAATTAACTTACGTAACCCTAGTCAATACCTTGCTCTTTAAGCTAAAGTTCGAATTTTGTTCCAATTCTTTAAAAATGACCCCTTAATCACAAAGGCCGTTAATTAGAATAAATAGCTCTTATGAAAGTACTAAAAAATCTTTGGCTTAAAGAGCGAGGCATTGACTAGAAGGTGAACCCAATCATATAGCTCATATTTTTTGTTCGTTTTAAGTTTTGATGTTGCTCCTTACTTTCAGTTGAAAAACTTGTTTTTTTATATTTAATTTCTGATTTTTGTTTTAAATAATGATGGGAAATCCTGCGCCCCCTTCACAGCCATGTTCCTTCCCCATGAACACTTCCTTCATGAAAAGATCCTCCCATATAACCCCCGACCCACCCCCACCCCCACTACCAGAAAAAATTCCCCCTGAAAACGTCTGTATACTTCCCAATAACCAATACTCTATGTTAATATTGGGTAAAGTTCATAACTTTCAGCCCTCCCCCTGGGGGCTTCGAGGGATTAAGTCATCCTAAAAGACATAGTTATAATATTTTCGACCATGCTGAACAAAATGGCTATCTCAAAATTTTGATCAGGTGACTTTTGGAAAAAATGAGCGTGGGTGGGGGCCTAGTTGCCCTCCATTTTTTTGGTCACTTAAAAAGGGCACTAGAACTTTGAATTTCCGTTTCAATGAGCCCTCCCACGATATTCTAGGACCACTGGGTCGATACGATCACCCCTGGGAAAAAAAAACAACAAAAAAATAAATAAACACGCATCCGTGATCTTTCTTCCTTGCAAAAAATGGAAAATTCCACATTTTTGTAGATAGGAGCTTGAAACCTCTACAGTAGGGTTCTCTGATACGCTGAATATGATGATGTGATTTTCATTAAGGTTCTATAATTTTTAGGGGGTCCTTCCCCCTTTTTTTCGAAAATCAGCCAAATTTTCTCAGGCGCGTAACATTTGATGGGTAAGATTAAACTTGATGAAACTTATATATTTGAAATCAGAATTAAAATTTGATTCTTTTGACGTATCTATTGGTATCAAAAATTACGTTTTTAAAGTTTCGGTTACATTGAGCCGGGTCGCTCCTTACTTACAGTTCGTTACCACGAACTGTTTGATAAAAGGTTATTCAAAATTTACGTTCTATAATGAATACTATTATTCGTTTCTGTCTACCCGAAAATCTTTAGTAAAAGTGTTATCAAGGACTTATTTAACAAAACTACAGTTCAACAAAGTCTTAACTAAATATTTTAATTAAATTCCAAAATTTTAATTCCTCAGCAGAAAAGGGAAAAAGTGAGACGCCTACTAATCATTTTACATTTATTGATTTACACAATCTGACAGCAAGGAATCGGGGGCTTATGGGGCCAGTGTTTCATATTATATTTTGTTTGAGCATGATTTGGAGAACAATCAGATAATAAACAAAAAACAAGATTTTTTACCTAAAAGTAAGGAGCAACAGTAAATTTAAAACTAAACAGAAATTATTCCTTGTATGATGGAGACCGCTATCTCCTTAATTTCTCGCTCTTTACTCTAAAGTTTGACTTTTTCCTGCTGCTGAAAGACTAGGCCCTTGAATTAGAATAAGAACCTCTAAGCGCTAAAAGACTTTAGCGTAAGAAGCAAGGATTGAGGAGGGGACAGCCTTCCTTATTTACTGAATAATTTCGGTTTGCTTTAAGTATTAATATTGCTCCTTACTTTCACTTTAGATACCTTGTTATTTTTATTTTATTATTCTAATAAAGTCAATCGTCAATCAATGTTCAATAAATTGCTTCCGATTTTGAAAAAATTGCGATGAATTTACATTTAATCTGACCAAACCACATTAAAGATCTCTTTAACTGGGAGTCAAACCCTTATTGAATGAATTTAGACCATGAACTCCACTGCAACCACAACCATTGTGGCTGTCCAGACTCAATATGAATATTACCGAAATAGTTCAAATTAGCTATATTATCCCAAGGAAGTATTAATTGTTTCTAATTTTATTGCTGTTGAATGAATAACCTCTTTTAAAACGTCTATTTATCCAAATTCTCCAGAAGGTTCAAAAAAAAAAAAATGTATTAAGGGAGCCACAGTGAAATCTAATGTTTTAATTGCTCGCTTTGTCCTCGTTTGTTCATGGACAGTGATTTCTGTTCATTTCCAATTTTACTATTACTAAACTATATCTCTGCTCTGTTTTGTGGAAAAAGATTTTGTAATTAATTGTTATTTATGTAAATTAATCTAAATATTAATAACCATCTAAAAGACGTGACTCTAAAAGTTGGCTCGTGCACTGTAAATGTAAATTGCATTAGTCAGAAAATTTTGTTTTTGTTGAATCAGACCTCAATTGACATTGTATATAAAAAGAGCATATTAGATTTCTATCTATATTACAACATAAAAACCATAACATTAGGTTGCAACCAATGCAAGAGATGAAAAGAGGGATTGATCCTTAAATTGATTAAATAAAAAAACAAGTTTATGAAACTGCAAGTAAGGAACGACGATAAAACTTAAAACGAACAGAAATTATTCCGTTTATAAAGGGGGCTGTCCCCTCCTCAACGCCTTGCTCTTTACACTAAAGTTTTTTTATTGTTTAAAGAAAATAGTTGTGAGAAAGTCAAACTTTAGCGTAAAGAGCGAAGCGTTGAGGAGGGGACAGCCCCCTTCATAAACGGAATAATTTCTGTTCGTTTTAAGTTTTAACGTCGTTCCTTACTTTCAGTTAAAAAAACTTGTTTTTTTTATTTAATTTTTGAACGTTTTAGAATTAATAGAGGTTTTGATTTTAGCTCACCGTAAATAAATAATTAAAACAAAATTTGCATATTAATTTTACTTTTATTTGGTTAAATAGCTTTCTCGAAACTTGTTTAATTTTATTTACGAACGTTTTATTAGTAATAAATATACGTAACTTAGGAATTAATTTACGTAACAAACTTCTATATTCATAGATTTTTAATACGTATATTAGGGGGTTCACCCGCTAGTCAATACTTTGCTCTTTAAGCTAAAGTTCAAATTTTTTCCAATTCTTTAAAAATGACCCCTTAATCACAGTCAGTTGATCAGTTGAAATCAGTTGAAAACTTGTTGTTTTTCTTACTTAATTTCTGATCTGTTTCTTTAATAATGCTGGAAAATCTGGCGCCCCCTTCATAGCAATGTCCCTTCCCCCATGAACACTTCCTTCATGGAAAGATCCTCCCATATAACCCCCGACCCCCCACCTACCAGAAAAAATCCCCTCTGAAAACGTCTGTATACTTTACGACAACGCTTTCTATAAAAAACATTATATGCCCCCAAGGCATAACTTACAATCTTAGCCCTGAGGGCTGTGAGGGGGGGTTTATGCTCAAAAACGTAATTTCCGAACCCTTCAACTACGTTCAACAAAATGGCTATATCAAAATGTTGATCAGAAGTCTTTTGGGAATTATGGGCGTGGGGGAGGAGGGAGTCGGCCCTCTGATCACTTTTGACTATTAATAAGGGCACTAGCTATCTAAATTCCCAACTGAATGAGCCCTTTTTGATGTTTCTGCAACAACGCAATCTATAAGAACCTTATATGCCCCAAGGGTATAACTTACAGCCTTGGCCCTGAGGGTTGTGGGGGGGGGGGGGTTCTTATACTCAAAAACATTATTCTGGACCCTTCAAATACGTTCAACAAAATGGCTATTTCAAAATGTTGGTAGGATGTGTTTGGGGAAATGATGCACCGGAAAGGGTATTCTCCCTCCAAGCCCTTTTTGACTATTAATAAGGGCTCTAGCCCTCTAAATTCCCAATTGAATGAGCCCTTTTTGAAGTTTCTATGACAATACTTTATGTAAAAACCTCATATGTCCCTGGGCACAAGTCACAACCTTTGCCCTGGGGGCTGTGGGGGGTTTGTCATCCTCAAAGACATAATTTATGAACCTTTGAACTACGTTGAATAAAATGGCTATCTCCAAATTTTGATTGAATGTATTCAGGAAAATTTGGGCGTGTGAGGGGGTTTGCTTCTTCTAGCAGCATTCTAAGAGTAAATACAAGATCAGAACATGATCGGTTTTGCCAGAGTCCATGGGAATTCTGGTTATATTTTCCTTGGATGTTTATTTTAGCATAATTTTTTTTTGAGGGGCAGATTGCTAAACCACCGCCAAACTTTACTCCTTTATCCAGGCTTGAGACAGGCTGTAATTACTAACAGGTGAAGGATTGACGCAATAAGCTTTAATTGGTCTCTATAGACTTCAAGAAAGCTTTCGACTCGGTAGATCGCCAAACGCTTTGGAAGGTTAACCAATACTACGGTATTCCTGATAAGCTCATTCGAATCACTGAAGCCTTCTTCAAAGACACAGAATGCTGCATGAAGACAAGTGACGGGAGAAACCCGTTACGTTCGTATAAGCTCCAGCATTACCTTAACCAAGTCAAGGACGCTGTTGAACCTTTTGGGCTTAATATAAATACCAACAAAACAAAAAGTATGGCAAAAACTTGATCTCCACTCGACCTATGATGCAATAACCAGAAGATAGAGGAAGTCGTAGAGTTCAAATATTTAGGAAGTACCATCCACAATTCAGGATCGTGTCAGCGAGAAGACAAGTTAATAATCGGCCAGGCAAATACATCTTTCAGGAAACTGTCCGAAATTTGGCACAACCAGATGTACTCTCTCCGACTCAAGCTAAGGTTTTTCAACAACAACGTCCTCTCAACCCTATGCCATGGTTCTGAAACTTGGCACATAGATAAAATACTGTAAATAAACTGCTCGTGTTCAAAAACATGTGCTTAAGGTGCATTCTAAACATCCACTTGTCCCAAAAAATAACAAACGCTACAATACGACAAAAGAAATGTCAGCAAGTGGTAACCAAAGTGATCAAATATAGGAAGTGGAGATACCTCGGTCATGTGATCCGCATGCCTGATACTCGACTACTGAAGACATCCTTCAGTAGCAGACACTTGGTACCAGAAGAAAAGGACGCCCCAAAAACACCCTACGACGCAGCTACCGGGCTGACCTCGCAAAACTCAATGCTCGAATCCAACCTGAATGGGAAGATGTCTGGGCGGCCGCAGCAATGAGAGATGACTGGCGACTCTTCTTAAATGCCATAAGCGCCTCTAATGGCAAAAAAGGATCTAAGGTCTAAGGTAAGGAGAGGGGGTTATTTTTCCTCCAGTCACTATCTACTATTAAAAAGGGCACTATCCCTTTGAATTTCCAATCGAATGAGCCCTTTTTGAAGTTTCTACGACAAAGAGTTCTATAAAACCCTTATATGCCCCCAGGGCATAAATTAAAACCCTTGCCCCGAGGGCTGTGTGGGTGGTAGGTTGTCATCCTCAAAGACCTAATTTCCTGAATTTTAAATTACGTTGAACAAAATAGGTATCTCAAAATTTTGATTGGATGTGTTTGGGGAAATGGTGGGCGTGAGAGGGGGGGTTTGTTACCCTTCAATCCCTTTCGACTGTTAAAAAGAGCACTAGCTCTCACAATTTCCAATAGAATTAACCCTTTTTTTTAAGTTTCTACAACTCCGATTTCTAAAAAACCTTATATGCCCACCAGGGCATAATTTACAGCCCTTACCCTGAAGGCTGAGGGGGGTTATCACCCTTAAAGACATAGTTTCTTTAATTTTCAACTACGTTAAAAAAAATGGCTATCTCAAAATTTTGATTGGATGTGTTTGAGGAAATGCTGGGCGTGAGAGGGGGGTTAGTTGTCCTCCAATCACTTTCTACTATTAAAAAGGGCCCTAGCTCTTTCAATTTCCAATCGAACGGGCCCTTTTTAAAGTTTCTACGACAACGCTTTCTTTAAAAACCTTATATACCCCAAGGGCATAATTTACAACCCTTGCCCTAAGGGATGCGGGGGGTTATCATCCTCAAAGACCTAATTTCCAAAATTTTCAACTGCATTGAACAAAATAGATATTTCAAAATTTTTACTGCAAATGTTTGGGGAAATGGCGGGCGTGAGAGGGGGGTTAATTTCCCTCCAATCATTTTTTACTATTAAAAAGGGCACTAGCCCTTTTTATTTTCATTGAATGAGCTCTTTTTGAAGTTTCCACGACAACGCTTTCTATTAAAAACCTTATATTTCCCAAGGGCATAACTTACAACCCTTGCACTGAGGGGTGTGGGGGGTTTGCTATGCTCAAAGACATAATTTCCAGAACTTTCAACTACGTTGAACAAAATGGTTGTCTGAAAATCATGATTGGATGTGTTTGGGAAAAAGGTGGGCGTGAGAGTGGGTTTAACTGCCCTCCAATCACTTTTGACTATTAAACAGGGCCCCAGCCCTTTAAATTTCCAATTAAACGAGCTCTTTTTGAAGTTTCTACGACAACGCTTTCTATAAGAACCTTATATGCTCCCAGGGCATAACTTACAACCCTTGCCCTGAGGGCTCTGAGGGGGTTATCTTCCTCAAAGACCTAATTTCAGAACTTTCAACTGTATTGAACAAAATGGATTGTTCAACATTTCGTTTGCATGTGTTTGGGGAAATCGTGGGCGTGACAGGGGGGTTAGTTGCCCTCCAATCGCTTTCAACTATTAAAAAAGGCACTAGCCATTTCAATTTCCAATTGAATGAGGCCTTTTTTAAGTTTTTACGACAACGCCTTCTATAAAACCTTATATGCCTCCAGTGCATAACTTACAACCCTCGTCCTGAGGGCTTTGGGGGAATTGTCGTCCTCAAAGACATAATTTCTAGATTTTTCAACTACGTTGAACAAAATGGCTATCTCAAAATTTTGATTGGATGGGTCTGGGGAAATGTTGGGCGTGGAAGGGGTGCTTGTTGCCTTCCATTCACTTTCAACTACTAAAAAAGGCACAACCCGTTCCAATTTCCAATTGAATGAGCCTTTTTCAAAGTTTTTAAGACAACTCCTTCGATACGAAGTGTCCTGGTCTATTACCAACAAAAAAAAAATACATTAATAATAAATAATACATTGTGCCAACATCGTTTTTTACTTAGGCATACCAGTTCTGAAAGAAAGGCATATTTCATATCCTATTAATAAAATGGTAATACAAATTTACGCTACAAAAAAGCTAAAATTCTTGAAAAAAGGTAATGTGAACATATGCATAGTCCAGAAGCCAGACCTAAAAGACGTGAGACCTCCATGACGCTATTCTACACGCAATCTGAAATAGTTTTTTGTAGTCATATTGAACTAATGATCATAAATATACCTACGAATAAGTTATTTCTAGTGGTGTTTCACCCTTATAAATAGCCTGAAAGTTAAAAGTGTATGTCAAGCTAAAATTAAATTTTACCTCACTGACATCTTTGTTTCATGCGATTCCAAAGGCTTTTGCAGTCCTAATGGACACAGTGATTGCATATATACAGGAGAATTGGCTCCTTCGAGGGGATTTCTTGCCTAAAATTGACGCGGAACATTAGATAGTTGATTATGTAGGTCCCAAAAACATGATATCTCACTGACACAACTGAAAATTTAGACCTATACAAAGAAAAACCGCCAGTGTAACTCTGTATTTTTGTCTTTTAATTTCTTTATTTACAAACCCTGAACTTGCAGCTCTTAAGGGCACTCAAACAATTGAGAAATAAGGGTAGGTCCCAGCTGTTAGATAAATAAAAGTTCAAATTGGGATAAATCTTTTTAATAGACGGGGATTTTCACAAACAGTGATAAAATTTCACGAAAAATACTAGATACTTCGGTCACTGCATATGTGACCGCAATATCTAGTATTTTTTGTGAAATTGTATCACTGCTTGTGAAAATCACTGTCTATTAAAAGGATTTCATCCCTATTTGAACTTTTATTTATCGTCATGGAATGGCAGTGTGCTCTCCAAAATTATCTACGAGTGTCCTTTTTAATAGTCAAAAGTGATCGGAGGGCAGCATTCCGGACGCCTTTTTCCCAAACGCATCATATCAAAGATTTGAGATAGCCATTTTGTTCAAAATATCCCTAAGATTAAATAACTATGCCTCCAGACTCCGGGGTTAATAAAATCCCTCGGAGTCCCTGGGGTAAGGGCTTTGAGTGATGCCAGTTGCCAATTTCTTAACACATAAGGTTTTAATGGAAAGGGAAGCCGTATAGACTTTGGAAGGGGCTCCTTCGATTGGAAGTTGAAATTTCAAGTGGACTTTTTAAGAGTAAAAAATTAGTAGAGGGCAACCAGACTGCATCCCATGCCCTTTTTCCCCAAATGAGTTTATCTAAATTTTGAGATAGCCCTTTTGTTCAAAATAGTCCAAAAGTCAAATAACTATAACTCAAAGGTTGACAAATCCCCCAAAGCCCCCAGGACAAGTGTTGCAAGTCATGCAAGGTGCCCATTGTTAATCTAAAAAGTTTATTATTAAGAAAAGACTGCATGTTTGATCCTGGATCTCCAACAAAGCTTAGACAATCAAGGATGCCGGATCAGTATGTCGATGACAATCAAAACAAATTAAGGGTTTGGTGGTTGTGAATATGAGCAATACGTAAGGAACGGCTGAGGTTATTAGGTCAAGACTTTCAAGGTATGATGAGGGGATGTTGAAGCGAAATCGGAGGGCAGCCAGACCCCTCCTTGCGATTCTTAGGTGTCCACTCTCCTCTACTATGATAAAAATGTTATAATTATCATTTTTTCCAAACTAGTCAGAAGTTCTAATGACATAACGGCTGAGGGTATTAAGTTTAAACTTTCAGGTGATGTTTTAAAGTGGTTGGAGGGCACCAGTCCCCCTTCCAAGTCCATTTTAGCCACACTCGCGCCAAAAACATCTATTCAAAATTTTTGAATAACCGTCTTGTTCATAATAGTCGAAAAGTCAAAAAGCTATACATCCAGGGATGGCGAAACCCCCCACAACCTATGGGGCAAGGGTTGTACGTTATATAGGTTGCCCATTGTTTATGCAATATAATAAGTTGGCTATAGGAAAAAGGGGGCATTTTTGATCCCATGTCTCCAAAATGGCTATTGGTTTTAAGATAAAACATAACTTAAAACAACAATTCAAGAGTAGGTAGAGAGGTTCCCAGTTGAAAATTTCAGAGATTGCTTAGGGGGATATCAAACTCAAGAATACTATTAACATCTCAGTTGTTACTGGGCGTAGCTGTAATCCCTCAGGAGTGGCTAAAATGTTTAAGTTGAAAAATCCGAGCACGAAATATTTAGCCCGAAGAGCCCATAGCCCAAAAATCATGGAGCCCTTTCCATGGTCCAAGTTTTTCTTTCTTTTTTTTGCATTATAGAGTTTGTCTAAAATTTCTAATCCCAAACATGTAGCCCTCTTTTTGGCACTGTGAGAGAATAATCAGATCTATCTTGCATCAGATCTATCACCGAGTAGGGATGCTTGTTGTATGCGGATGCTCCACAAACGTTGTTCGCATTACTTCAGAATTGGGCTAATAGGATTTTAATAGGGCTAATAGGGTAGGTTTAGTCATTCCCCATGACTTTTTCAGTCTGTTTGTGAAATATTTGATGCAACGTCGATGGATGTATTGTACAAGTGCATATATTCACATCCTTTTCTAACACTTTCTCGTATTGTGTCCCTCACTGACCAACTAAGAGCACAGACAAGAATGCACAAAGCTCGGCACAGTTATTTTAAGATTGAGACACCGAGAACAGGGTGCTTAAAGAACAACCTGATTTGATGTTGCACTTTGAATTGGAAAGATCTTCCTGTTGACACTATCCCTATAAGTTTCTATGTCGACTCCTTCAAAGAGAAATTTAATTTTTGTCTAAAATCTTTTGATGAAACCATGTAAAAGAATAGCGGCGAATCAAGTATTTAAATTTGCTTTGTGCCATGAATTTAGGAAAAAAAATGAAAATACCCCAAAAATCTAGTACCCCAACATTTTAATATATGTGAACAATTACATCCACATTAGCTAACTTTCACTACCCATAGAGGTGATTTGACCTACTCCGTTGCTAAATCCTTTCATTGAAAATAACTCATGGTTTCTATTTAACTTATATTTGTTTTTGATAGTCAGTGGTTTTCGGGAAGTTTTCCTCTAAAAACAATTTTGCATTTATCAATCTTTCTCACTTGAATAACTATTTCGACTTTCAGTTTCATATCATGTTTTGCGACGATGGGACACTATGCTTTTTATAATATTCTATTATTTGCTTTTACTAGGCTTTCTTGAAAAGGCAAATCTTTGCCGTTTGGGATTGGTGGGAGCGGTCAAACTTTATAGACAAGTTTCCTTTCGTTCCTCTTGTGAATTAAATAAAAAAAAAACTATTTTTTTTTTACTGAAAGTAAGGAGCTACATTTAAAACTTAAAACGAACAGAAATTATTCCGTATATGAAAGGGGCTGTCCCCTCTTCAACGCCTCGCTCTTTACGCTAAAGTTTTTTATTGTTTGAAAAAATAGAGTTGTGGAAAAGTCGAATTTTAGCGTAAAGAGCGAGGTGTTGATGAGGGGACAGCCCCTTTCATAAATGGAATAATTTCTGTTCGTTTTAAGTTTTAACGTCGCTCCTTACTTTCATTACAAAAACTTGTTTTTTTATTTAATTTTTGAACGTTTTTGAATCAGTTCAGGTTTTGATTTTGGCTCACCGTACATGAATAATCAACACCAAATTTGCATATTAATTTTACTTTTAATGGCTTTCTCGAACGTTGTTTAATTTTATAATTTTATTTGAACGTTTTTATTAGTAGTAAATATACGTAACTTACGAATTAACTTACGTAAAGAATTTTTATATTCATATATTTTTAATACGTACATTAGGGGGTTCGCACCCTAGTCGAATTTTGTCCCAATTCTTTAAAAATGAACCCTTAATCACAAAGGTCGTTAACTAGAATAAATAGCT
The DNA here is from genome assembly GCA_027921565.1 of Artemia sinica. NCBI lineage: Eukaryota > Metazoa > Arthropoda > Branchiopoda > Anostraca > Artemiidae > Artemia > Artemia sinica. The sequence continues at coordinate 60,658,640 of CM051258.1, read as the reverse complement.
CTTATGAAAGTACTAAAAAATCTTTGGCTTAAAGAGTGAGGTATTGACTAGGGGGAGAACCCACTCATATACGTAATACTTTCTGTTCGTTTAAAGTTTTGATGTTGCTCCTTACTTTCAGTTGAAAAACTACTGTTTTTTTGTTTAATTTCTGATCTTTTTTTTTAAATGATGCTGGGAAATCCGGTGCCCCCCTTCATAGCAATGTCCCTTCCCATATGAAAACTTCCTCATGTAAAGATCCTCCCACATAACAGCCGACCCCCCCCCCCCTCACTACTAGAAAAAAATATGTTAACATTGGGTAAAATTCATAACTTTCAGCCCTCCCCCCGGGGACTTTGGGGGATTAAGTCATCCTAAAAGACATAGTTATCATATTTTCGACCATGCTGAACAAAAAGGCTATCTCAAAATTTTGATCGAGTGACTTTGGGAAAAAATGAGTGTGGGAGGGGGCCTAGGTGCCCTCCATTTTTTTGTCACTTAAAAAGGGCACTAGAACTTTTAATTTCCGTTTCAATGAGCCCTCCCACGATATTCAAGGAAAATGGGTCGAGAAGATCACCCCTGGGAAAAAAACAAAAACAAAAAACAAACAAAAAACAAATAAACACGCATACGTGATCTTTCTTCTGGCAAAAAAATACAAAATTCCACATTTTTGCAGATAGGAGCTTGAAACTCTACAGTAGGGTTTTCTGATACGCTGAATCTGATCGTGTGATTTTCATTAAGGTTCTATAACTTTAAGGGGGTCTTTCCCCCTTTTTCAAAAATCAGCCAAATTTTATCAGGCGCGTAAGGACTAAACTTGATGATGAAACTTATATATTTGAAATCAGCATTAAAATCTAATTCTTTTGATGTATCTATTTGTATCAAAGTCCCGTTTTTAGAGTTTCGGTTACTATTGAGCCGGGTCGCTCCTTACTTACAGTTCGTTACCACGAACTGTTTGATTCCTTTTTGTGAACAAACAAATTTTTTCCTGTTTTGTTTCATTTTCTGGACGTCCTCAGCAAAAAAACGTTTGTACGCTTTGAAGGAAGGTTTTACATAGGCACTCTAAGGCAGTATGCAGTTCAACAGAGTTACTTGAATGAATAAATAGTATTATATTGCAGCATTAGTATCAAGAGAATGAATCAGTAAAAAGAAGTATCTAGCATTAACAAAATTATTAATTACATTCAAAACAACAAGTGTTCACTGCCATTTCGACTTGTGATCAGTCCTCGAAAGTCGTTTTGTGGCTTTTTTCTCACTAGCCTATTGATGTTACACCTAAATGAACTTCTTACGTTCTGCCAGGTGGAGAAAATACGGTGTACTGAATGGCGAGCAATTGTCTTTCCATCTCTTTGGGAGTTTCCTCTGGGACCAGACTCGTGTAAATAACGTTCAAATGCTATATTTGTTATAGTATTCTCCGCGTGTTTTCCACACGTTTTGAGTGTTCCATTCGTCTAAGTTGTTGTAGATTCATTCTGTCAGTTATATTTGTTTCACCTTGAGACTTAGAAAAAGGTTAGTGCATTATCTTGTAGCTGATACGAGCAACGTGGGGTCGTAGTGATTTGGTTCCAAAGGCAGCGAGGTAGCAATGATCATCTGTTTTTCAGAGTCCAATTCTTACATATATAAAACAAAAAAAAAACAGTTTTTTTTTAACTGAAAGTAAGGAACGACGTTAAAACTTAAAACTAACAGAAATTATTCCGTATATTAAAGGGGCTGTCCCCTCCTCAACGCCTCGCTCTTTACGCTAAAGTTTTTTATTGTTTGAAAAAATAGAGTTGTGGAAAGGTCGAATTTTAGCGTAAAGAGCGAGGTGTTGATGAGGGGACAGCCCCTTTCATATACGGAATAATTTATGTTCGTTTTAAGTTTTAACGTCGTTCCTTACTTTCAGTTAAAAAAACCTGTTTTTTTTTATTTAATTTTGAAAGTTTTTGAATTAATGCAGGTTTTCATTTTGGCTCACCGTACATGAATAATTAAAGCAAAATTTGCCTATTAATTTTACTTTTATTTAGTTAAATGGCTTTCTCGGAACTTGTTTAATTTTATTTACGAACGTTTTTATTAGTAATAAATATACGTAACTTACGAATTAACTAACGTAATGATCTTCTATATTCATAGATTTTAAATACGTATATTAGGGGGTTCACCCCCTAGTCAATACCTTGCTCTTTAAGCTAAAGTTCGAATTTTGTTCCAATTATTTAAAAATGGCGCCTTACTTACAAAGGCCGTAAATTAGAATAAATAGCTCTTATGAAAGTACTAAAAAATCTTTGGCTTAAAGAGCGAGGTATTGACTAGGGGGTAAACCCAATTATATACGTAATATTATCTGTTCATTTTAAGTTTTGATGTTGCTCCTTACTTTCAGTTGAAAAGCTTGTTTTTTTATATTTAATTTATCATCTTTTTCTTTAATAATGCTGGGAAATCCGGCGACCCCTTGATAGCAATGTCCCTTCCCCCATGAAAACTTCCTTCATGGAAAGATCCTCCCACATAACCCCCGACCCCCCCCCCCCACCCCCCACCTACCAGAAAAAATCCCCCCTGAAGTGTCCTGAGGACAACTGGGTCAATACGATCATCCCTGGGAAAAAAATTAAATAAATAAATAAACACGCATCCGTGAGCTTTTTTCTGGCAAAAAATGCAAAATTCCACATTTTTGTAGATAGGTGCTTGAAACCTCTACAGTACGGTTCTCTGATATGCTGAATAAAATGGTGTGATTTTCATTAAGGTTCTATAACTTTTAGGGGGTCTTCCCCTTTTTTTTAAATCAGCCAAATTTTCTCAGGCGCGTGACTTTTGATGGGTAAGACTAAACTTGATGAAACTTATATATTTGAAATCAGCATTAACATCTGATTCTTTTTATGTCTCTATTGGTATCAAAATTCCGTTTTTAGAGTTTCGGTTACCATTGAGCCGAGTCGCTCCTTACTTACAGTTCGTTACCACGAACTGTTTGATAAATGACGATAGGGATGATAAGTGAGCTGAAGAGCCTAACTAAACGCATTGACGATAACTTGTTGTGCTTCCAGATGGGGTAAGTATTATGAGTAATTTTTTCCAAAATATTGATTTTTCCAATTCTTCAGTTAATTTTGAGGTCGTTATTTTTTAGGTCACATGATTTTTTGTCCTCCACAGAGATATTTCATGACTGGTTGCAAAAAAACAGCAAATTGTAATTAATAGATATAAGAAATCTTTTCCAATTCTGAATAGTGTTTCGGTTGAAATTTCAACTTTTTCAGTCTAGGAATGAGAAAACTATGTTTCTCATAGCACGTTCTCCTCTTTATTTTAAGAAAGACTTTTAATGGTGTTCTCTGTGCTATCACGGAACATCAATCCTTTCATAATAGATCCTTTTCCTGCCTTTAAACTGAAACTAGCTTTTCACCGATGACGCACGAAATCCATGGGCTTTTTATTTCAAATCGAGAATTTCTCAACAGGAAAAAGTGATAGTGTAAAGGTTAGGTTAGGGATACCTGTATAAATTTAATCGGCAAAGGACAAACCTAAAAATGTGGTTTCGTGTGACGGAATGTGGGCAAGGACTAGAAAAAAAGGTTCTTTAAGAGAGTTTCAGCCAAGACATTTTTGATTCTCATATAACTATTTTTTCTATTGATGATATGTTATATATTTGTAATTTCAGATATTGCTATGTTTATAAACCTGAGTCCAATTTAAACAATTGTTAAAACCATGGAGCCTCTTGATAAAGGGTTTGAGCAAATTAGTAATTAACGAATAAGTTTTTATCTTGTTGTTCCTCGTGAGCACTGTTGACGACACTTCAAAACAAAATGTACCATAAATTTCACGGAAAATGTACCAAAGACAAAATAATTGTACCCTATCCCAATTTTTTTCCCGCGTTTTACGCGAAGCGTAACACGGTGATCGTCGGTGACGTGAAGTACTATCTAGGAAAATTTTGTATAAGACATTTTCATTCACTTTCTTTCTCCATTCCTTCGTTTTTTTTCCCTCCTAATACAGTACATTACTCCTGAAAGTACTTGAACCAATTTTTTGGAGTAACATATATTACTACAGTAACTTTTTACTACAGGCCAAAAAAATTCGTTGTTTTTCAGCCATTTACGACCGTTTATAGCACCGCCATAAACTTGGTCCCAAATGACAATTTCAATAAAATCAGAGACTAAAATAAAATTTAACCTTGTATTCTTACAGAATATTGCCCAAAAGCAGTTGCTGGGACCTGTTTTTCCATTTATTAGTTTGCATACAAATCCCCCTTTTCTCTTTTATGTAGATATCGATGGAGGAGAGGATCGCTCCGGTAGCTCTCTTCTAATATACACTGCCGCCTAAAAACAATACAGAAAAAATTGTGTTTAAATTGAGACTGATTAAAGAAGTGACTTTGGGTGTTATGGTCTGGTTCAACACGTACTGGAGATTTTAATGTTGAAACAATATTTTTCTCCAAAATGCCTTTAAAAAAATCCTTCACTCACCTTGTAAGGTTGAGGTGGGAGATATCCGCACAAACGGTACAATAGAGACCATGTCTTTCACTATTTTTTTAATTACCTTAAACATCTAGGTAACAGCATCTTTTATTTTTAAACTGGAACTGGCTTTATAAACTGAGGTATCTGAGGTTCTGACTACTCTATACTACAAAAACTATACATAAAAAAATAACCAAAAATATAAGATTAAACATCACTATCTGAATCAGAAGCCATGTCGGCACTCGCAGTTGCAGATTTTCTGTACCCTTTTCCAGTATTTCGCCAGTTGAGGTGTGTCACCATGCTCAGGGGGGGGGGGGGATCCTGTCCTTGCTAAAGACTCGTTTAGCACCCAGAACAGCATTAAAAGTAGTAAAGCCGAGTTTAGTAAAGCCGAGTATAAGTATTTTCATCATGAATTCACCCAATAATGGGAAACTTTTGACTTGAGGACCATCACATCGTTCTCAAACTTTAAGCCAGAAATAAACTGGGTCATAATCTGTACATTTCTTGAGATCAACGCAAAATGGCAGGCTTTTCCATTCTTTGACAATATTTTCCACATCAGTCTCCATTGCTAAATTTGCAAACTGCAAGAGTAGTGGGACAATGCTTAAGTTTGAGTGGCCAGAAGACAGAGCAATCTCTGGATCCAGCCTGTCTAAGTTTTTAGCCGACAAGTATTTTGAACAAAAGACCTTTCCCTTATTTTGTCACTCAGTTCTATCATGTATTCCGTCTACGCTGTTTTGAAGGCAGTTGCCGCTGATAACTAAATTTAGTTGTTGATAAATATAACCTCTATACGACTGCCACAGTCTACTTCTTTCACGTCTCGAAAGCGCTGTGGGTCCCTGAGCTGTATCAAAGGTGCTTCTGTCGTCTCCACGTAGTTTGGTTTCATAAAATGGTTGATAATTGCTTTATACAGCTCACAAGCCTGACTGTAAAATATGTGAATTTGGGTATCCTCCGACAGAAACAACCGATTAAGGTCAGTAACAAATGATGGGATATATGCGAAGAAAGTAAAATAAGCTTTGAATGCAGGGGACAGCAATTTTTCGAGTGTAGCTGTGGCTTTGGCTGGCTTATTTCCTTCTTTAAAGCTTTCACTCCGAAACAAAAGTATCAAACAATCCCATTGTTCGTGATAACGCATAATAACTGGAAGTCGGGAAAACCACCTATTTGGGGCAGGGCCTAGGTTTCTTTGTTCGTCAAGCTCCATCAACTTCTGCATTTAGATAAACTCGCCAGCCCTTTTGGGGCTTCTGCCAATGTAATTGTTGGGGTCTTGACAGAATCCTTCGACGGCTGTAGGTAGCTTACGACTTTCTGCACTGGCACACAAATGGATGGAGTGGCATGTGCACCCAAGAACAAATAGATTTGGTAAATTAGCGAAAGCTTTGCTTCCACACCACCTTGTCCCCCCCATCATCACATATGCATTATCTGATGCAAAACCAATCAGATTCTGCTTTGGCACTCCAATCTCTTTAAACAGAAGTTTTGTTAACACTGTATATTTATCTTTAGCTGGGCATTGCTGTATCAACCGATTGCAAGAATGAGTCCTTCACAACTTTCTTCTATCCACCATTCTTGGCTTCCTTCACTTCATCGACATGACGAATAACAACAACTAGGCTTTACGAATTACTCAAATAAGTACTTTCGTTAATGAACACCGAAAAAACAATTCTTTCTCATCAGATTCCACAAGTCCACGTAAGCTACTTCTCCAATTATTATATTAATCACATGTGTAGTTTTTGTACGACCACA
>CM051258.1:60372308-60647308 GCA_027921565.1 Artemia sinica | reverse complement strand
GGACCTTTAAAAAGTCAAACTTTTTTGGGTGGTCACTGGAAGCAGGGATACATAGCCATTCTAAATTCTCTACTCAAAATCATCTAGGGATACAAAGTATCAATAATTTTATGAATCGTATAAATGTTTTATTTTTGACGGGAAACACGACTTATTGGGTTTTCCCGGGAGAGTTGATTTTAAAATAAATATTACCAAATAAGTACTCCCTGTGTATCCTTTTTAACTAGGAAGTATACCAAAGTCCACCTCACCAAACATCAACTGCTTTCCTCTATGGGTATCAGCTCCACGGTGAAGTCTTGACGTGATAGAGTTATCATTACTTGAGTCATTCAGTATACATTTATACTTGAGCCATACAGTATACAGTCATACACTCTACTCTAGCATAAAAAAAAACCGTATTGAGTGATTAAGTATCAAATCCTCAAAAGCACTGAAATCAATGGACGGACTTATAACACTCTATTGCCCTTTAAAAGGAACAACCAGACGAATTATGTCGGTTCACAGCATTTGAAAAGTTTGTTTTCAACATTTGAAAATTCATACTGCACCCACTTGACGTCAAATAAGGCTTATTATCACACAATTCGTGATTATAATTCCAGCAGTTTGTGGTAACGGACTGTAAGTATGGAGCAAATCGGCCAAATATTAACAAGTATTCTAAAAATGAATTTGTACAATTAATACAACAAAAGAAATGGCTTCTATGCTGATTCCAGATGTACAAAATTCACTAATTTCAATATACCCATCAAAACCGCAGAGCTTCAGATTGTTCGTAAGATTAAAAACAGGTGGAGCACCCTCCCCCCTCCCCCCCCCCCCAAAAAAAAGTCAAACAATCTTCACAAAAATAACACGATCAGATTCAACACCCTTTTAGACGACCCGGTTGCTTTCTAAATGGGTGTTGAATCAGATTTACACCCTGTTATTTGACAACCTACAAACAAAAATGGGGAATTGTGTCTTTTTTTGTTTTTTTTTTTTTTTCTAGAAGCAAGATCACGAATGTGTGTATTTTTATCTGTTTTATCAGCTGCAAAGGACAGAGAGGAGTGGCTTACCGCTGTCCTTAAAGACCCTTGAAAACCTCTGTCTTGAAAAATATGATGGATCAGCTGAATAAAGAGCTAAAAAAAAACATGTTATCCGCGTCTGGGACAACCAAAGAAAACCAAGATAAAATAGCGAAAAATATTGTTACCGCGTACGGTGAAGCCGACAATCTGATGAAATCAGAAGAAAATATGTAATTTTGGCAACTTCTGACAACTCCCGTTGAGGATGCCTACTTCTGCAGAAGAGAAAAGCCTCTCATAACTCAGAAGACCCCATTTTTTCTTAGGCAATTTAAATGTAAGTACTTTGACCAAACCTGGGAAACTGGAACTAACGGTCAAGGTGTGCGTGTAACTGAACCACCGTGTAACTGAACCACAAGCAACTGAACCCCTGTAACTGAACCACCGTGTAACTGAACCACCGTACAACTGAACCCCCGTATAACCGAACCCCCGTGCAACTGAACCCTCATTTAACTGAACCACCGGGCAACTGAACCCCATTTAACTAAACCCTCGTGTAACTAAACCCCCATGTAACTAAACCCCCGTGTAACTGAACCCCCGTGCAACTGAACCAGAGTACAACTGAACCACCGTGTAACTGAACCACCGTGGCAACTGAACCACCGTGTACTGAACAATCGTGCAACTGAACCCTCGTGTAACTGAACCATCGTGCAACTGAACCACTGCACTGAAGCAGGTAATTAACCTTTTTCAAACCAAACGACAAACAACTACGATCGTAGAAAATACCACAAAATGAAAACAACAAAATAAGGCAAAGTGGTTAAAAAAAATTACAGTATGTAGACGGTGAGAGCCGCCGTTTTATCCCCCCCCCCCCCTCTCCCGCAAAAAAACATCCCTTAAGGAAAATATTCCGTGGAAATATCATCTCACGGAAAATACCCCCTCCCAGAAAATACCTACCCGTGGAAAGTGTAGGCCCCGGACACGTCAAACCCAGACAAAGAGGTTGAGGTTTTTTTTTTAATGCTTTTGTTAGGGTAAATAACACAGTTGGACCACGATGTCTTAGGTTTGTTTGAGCTTGAAAAACGGAACACACGAGGTGAGCGACTACTTGAGTTCTGCATCTATAACGAATTCTTTGTTACGAACTCCATGTTCAGATACAAAAATAGCCTGAGAGATACTTGGACCGAAAAAAAAGTAAATATGGTCGATTATGTGCTTAAAGAACCATCAACACGCGTAGCTTTCATAAAGGCACTTGAAGAAATTCATGGTCCCAAACGTGGGTTAGCCCCCTTCCCAGCAACTTCTGAAGCCTTGGATACACTAGTCGAGAAGGTGAACACCGACCTTTTTCAGTAAGCCGTGGAAACCCTTGGTCATAAAATCTAAAGCTGAAAAAGCCTTGCATCACAGATGAAATCCTTGACATTTGTGACCAAAAAAAACACGTCTACAACAAACAGGACCGCTAAAGAAAGAAAATATACAAAAGTATTCAACGAAAAGTTCAAAAAAAATGTAATCAGTCCTCAGAAATAACGTACGATAGAAATGTGAGTCTTGGCGAATATGATTTTAAATCAGGAAATAGTCACAGAACTCACAAAACAGTGAAGGAACTTTCCATAAGAACATCAGCTGCTACCACTAATACTTCGAACAAGGATGGTAGGCCACTTTGCGATATTGAAGAAATTAAAGAAAGATGGAGACACCTCACTTCTGGAGTAAGCCGGGGAAACCTTTCTTGGCAGACGAAAGGCGAATAGTGTTTGTTTTCTTTTTTAATAAATGTATATCTCATCTCATAAACTCTTTGTCATAAATCTAAAACTAAAAAGCCTTGGGCCACAGATGAAATTCTAGACCTCCTTGACAAAAAACGGCAGGTCTACAACAAGTAGGACTGCAAAAGTAAGATACTATCAGGAATTCTCAAACTAGAGTGCGATCCCAATCCCCCACCACTATTTAGTGAGTTGAAAGATGTCATTTGCAGGCTGCGAGACGTGGGCTCTGAAACTGGAGAATGAGCAAAAAAGTTTCAACATTGGAAACAAAATGCATTCGCCGTATAGCCGGTATAACATAACTCGACAGAGTCTCTAACCAAGAATTTTGGAAGCTAAAGCGAAAAAAAATGAGAGAGCGTGCCTACAGCATCTTAAATGTCTGGGCCACGTTCACCGGATGGAAAAGTCGTGACTACCAAAAGCTATCTTTGAAGGTAGAATACGCGGCAATCGCCACCCCCGGCAGACTAAGGAAGACATGGTGAGACAACTTCGGAAACGACTTTCTTCAACTTTTTAAACAATCATATGACCTAATATCCTATAGAGTACTGATCTGTCAACGTGTAAAGAAGACAGCCCCAACGTGACCCACAAGGACGTCTGGGACATAAGTAATGTTGTATTGAACCAGTGGTTCCAGAAAATTGGGGCAGAGTCTATTCAAACCGATATTGAGAATTTATGTGTCTTTTATAAGTGACCAAAAAGATTGGGCCACGGGAAAGTGGGGGTTTCTACCCTTTTGTGGGAGCAAATTACATTTTTTCGTCACAGAGGACCATGTTGCTATCTAGCCAATCAATTTAAAAGTACACAAAGATTATATATAGAGCTTCCTAGTTGCACAGGAAGTAATGCCACACGGTGGCGCATTTGTTCCTGGAAAGTCACACAGCGAATACAAAATAAATGGTTAGTATAGATATTTCCATTAATACTTAAGCTAAATAAGTTTATTCAGTTAATTTTTCATGAGATTTGGTTAAGCAACGAAATAATCATGCACTATCTATTATAAAAGAGGGTTAGTGATTCATTGTGTAGGCCTAGGGGGAGGGCTAGATGACTAAGAGAGCGCATTTCAATACCCCGGTTGTCTAATTCTTAATGAACCTTCAGATAAATATAAGAAATGGAATGGAAGGAGGTCGTCAAGAATTAATCTTTAATCTATCTTCATTATTATGTAGCCTAAATAATGGCGCTACGGGGGATACCTCCCTCCGTCTTGTAAAAAAAAATGTTTCTGACACTTTTTTAAGACTCATTTAATTAAACTGATTTGCTTCATATTCTATCAACAAAATAATACACAGTAGCGATAAGTGCTGATTAGCTATTATGAAGGAAGGGGTAATTCATTTTGTAGGCGGAGGGGCCAAAGTCTTCGAAGACTGTATAAAAAAAGACCTAAGTAAAGGAAACAAAGTAAGTAACACTGTTTCACGATTCGAAATGTATAAAGTACATTAAGTTCAAAGTTTTTCATTAAAAGTTAACAAAATGATAAATTATAAGCGGTTTTAGAAAAGGAGAAAAATCATTACCTAGAAGAGAGCAACGGGGATATTAATTGAAGCCACATCCCAAGGCCTAGTGTATCTGATAACCCAGATATGCAGCAGGAGTTTACAGTCCCAATCTAAAAAAAAACTGAAAATTTTGTATTTTTAGCTTATAAGGAAGGTCAAGAAGACATCCATCAGCTTAAAAGGTTTGTCTATGCGTGGGGTTTTTTTTTCCAATGAATCACATTGAAAAAGTAGTTTTACTAGTAATGGTTAATTGACTTTCAATTGTACTAGGATCTGTCAGTAGTACTATCTAGTACTAGGATGTACTAGACTATCTATCAACAAGTTAAATGACATCATTTTTACGCAATTCTGAAAAAGGTTTATCCCAACTGTGCCTCTTACTCAGAGTATCTGTCTTTGGCTTTTTCTCAAGTCATTTTGTACCTTCTCTCAACTTTTTCATCACAGTCCACCAAGTTGATTTTACTTCAAAAATTGATCTTTATTTTAATTGTATTGTAAATAATTGTAACTAAATAACGGTTAATTTGGACGAAAACAGAAACTTCTATTACTCTTTTTAAATAACAGAAGAGATAATGCCACAGCAAAGTCTTGATTTCCTCCGTTGTGTGGTGCAAAACATCCTTTAGGGCCAAAAAAGATCAAAATTCTATCAACTGTAATTCTGAGACATTCAATGGGAAGCTCTGAGACATTAATTATCTCAATGCTGAAGTTAACTAGTTGATCTGATTGATTTTTTCAACAGTGTTTAATGATATAGGCTATAATTTTGCATCAGCTATTCCAGATAATATACAAAGGGGCATGGAGGAGGAGTTATAAGCTAATCTTTCATCTTCCTTTATCGAAAGTGGTTGGAAGGCAACTAACATCCCTTCCACGCCCATCATTTCCCCAAACACTTGCAAACAAAATTTTGAGATATCCATTTTGTTCACAGTAGTTGATTTCCAGATAGAAATTTTGTTTTTGAGGAGGACACTCCCCCACAGCCCTCAGGACAAAGGTTGTAAGTTATTCCCTGGGGGCATATAAGGTTTCTATAGAAAGCGATGTTGTAGAAACTTCAAAAATGGCTTGTTCGATTGGAAATTCAAAGGGCTAGTGCCCTTTTTAATAGTCGAAAGTTATTGGAGGTCAAGTAACCCCCTCTCACGCCCACCTTTTCCCCGAACACATCCAATCAAAATTTTGAGATAGCCATTTTGATCAACGTAGTTGAACTACTACTACTACTACTAACAACTCACCGCAGCACAAAGCCACCTGAGGCCAACACAGCTACCCACGCTCCTCCTCCACCCCAATCTATTCAAAGCCTCCCTTTTTACACCCGCCCACGAAGTTCCCATTTCCTTTAAATATTTCTTTATGACGTCCTCCCACCCCAGACAGGGACGACCTGCTTTCCGTTTATCCCTAGATGGTTGGCCGAAAAGAACAATCTTCGGCAATCTGTCATCCTTCATCTGCACAACGTGCCCTAGCCACCTCAACCTTTCTTTCATTATAGCCCTAGAGAGCGGTATTGAACCACATTTTTCGTATAGCCTATTGTTTGAAATACGGTCAGTCAGCCGGGTACCCAGAACAATCCTTAAGCAATTTCTCTGGAAAACATCTAGCAAATCTTCATCCCCTTTTCGGAGCGTCCATGCTTCAGAGCCATATTTGACCACTGTCATCACTGTAGCTTCTAATATTCTAATCTTGGTTTGCAGACTTATCTTCTTATTCTTCCAGACTTTTTTTTAACTGTGAAAAAAACACTCTGAGCCTTGGCTATTCTATAATTAACATCTTCACTGCTCTCACCATCTTTACTAATAATACTACCAAGGTAAGTGAAGCTGCCCACCTGCTCAATCTTTTCATTACCCAACGTCACCTTTTCATCTTCACTTATTCCTAGCCTTAGTGACTTAGTCTTTCTAACATTAATTTTCAAACCAATTCTAGCACCCTGAACTCGCAAAACCACTAAAACTTCATTCATTTTGCTCACACTTTCATCTAGGATGCTTAAATCATCAGCATAATCCAAGTCCAGGAGACTTTTTCCTCCCCATTTGATTCCGTGGTCTCCCATTGCCTTTCCTGTGCTCCTTAAAACAAAGTCCATCAAAATAAGCCATACAAAGGGGGATAGAACACAACCCTGCTTAACTCCAGATTCAATACAAAACCAGCTACTAACCTCATTTCCTACCTTAATCGCAGCAGTGTTATTCTCGTACATAGCTCTACTCACTTTAATGTATTTTTCTGGTATACCATACAAGGCTAAAACCTTTACTAAAGCTCTTCTATCAACAGATTCAAACGCTTGCTCATAATCTATAAAACTGAGGACCAAAGGTGTTGAAAACTCAGGCACTTCTCAATTATTAGCCTAAGAGTGAAAATTTGGTCGACGAATCCTCTACCTTTTCTAAAACCGCACTACTCTTCTCTTAAAACTTTGTCTACGGCATCTCTCAGTCTAAAAAGTATCATATTACTAACTAATTTAATACCTACAAAGACCAGACTAATGCCTCGGTAATTACCACACTCACTTTTATCACCTTTCTTATAAAGTGGCTTAATTAAGGTTTTCCTAAAATCGTTAAATACTTCCCTTTTTCCAAAATCATATTCATAATCTTCAGTAACTTATTTCTAACCTCAGAGCCAAAATATTTAAGAAACTCATTTACCACCCTATCAGCACCTGGAGCCTTATTGTTCTTTAATCCTTTTAGTACTGTTGCTAATTCCTCCTCACAGAACAAATCTTCCTTCACATCCAAGGTATCACAAACTTTTTCATTTTCCTCTATATTTTTTCCTGCTACTCTATCTCGGTTAAGCAAATTCTCACAATATTCAGCCCATCTCTCTTTAGTTTTTTCTTATCGCTCATTGCGACCCCATTGCTATCTTTAACTGGGCCAAGTCCGGATTGACTACTTCCTCTCAATTTGTTAACGTGCCAGTACAATATTTTACTATTATGCCGTCTAGCTGCATATTCCAAATCCTCGGCAATTTTATCCATGGCCTCCACTTCACACCTCCTTAGTTCATATTTTAATGCTTTCTCCACTTTCTTTACATTTCTTTTGTTTTCATACGATCTATCACTCAGATAATTCTTGTACAAGTCCTTTCTCCTTTCTATTAAACATAAAGCTTTTTCACTAATATTCTTAGCTGCAGTTCTAGCTTTCTTCCCTAATACACCTTCAGCAACTTTACAAATTATTTTTCTAAAATTATTCCAACCATCTTCCACATTATCCAATTTTAAACTCTCAAGTTTAGTATCAACTGTTCCTGGAAAGTTTCTCTCAAATTCTCATCCTGGAGTTTACCAACATCATAATTTCCCGGGAGGTAGTTACCCTTCCGATAAGTCAGCTTTAAATTAACCCTTGACACTACTAGATGGTGATCTTTACTTTTAACAGCAATAACAGCACTCCTATATACCCTAGTATCTTGTATTGATCCTGCCAGTCTTCGGTTTACTATAACATAATCAATTAAGATTGCTGCCTTATCATCACGTGAATACCATGTTAACTTATGAGCCATTTTATAACCAAACACCGTGTTGGTTATAACTAGATTGTTATACCTACAAAATTGCAAAAGTCTGTATCCATTACTGTTTTCTTTTCCTACAGCCAAATTTACCTAGGCTGGGATACCATCTATCCCTATTTCTACCAACCTGGGCGTTAAAATCTCCAGTAATAACATCATATTTCTACCTGGGACCCTGTCTATTTGCTCCTGTAACTGTAACTAAAATTCATATGAGTCACTTATATCTCCCTCAGTCGGTTCTACAGGGGCGTATAATACTATAACTGATACCCTGAACTTTCTAGTCATAAAATGAGCAATTAGTATTCTATTACTAATACATTCCCAGCCTAAACAAGACTTAGCAGCTTCCTTATTCATCATGAGCCCTACTCCCTGTCTATGTACCCCATCCTTCCTGCCTGAGTAAACAAATTCTATATCACCTAATTTCATGCTTCCTACCCCTGGGATATGAGTTTCTGAAATTCCTAATAAATCCAGTTCGAATCGTCTGAATTCGTCAGTCAAAATGTCGGTACGATAGTCATTTTTTAATGTCGTAACATTCCAAGTTCCAATTTTCATGTTCTTTAAATCGTTGAAATTATTTTCGCCTCAGGAACAGAAATGATCCCAGATACCAGTGCAGGAAGGGGATCTCATATCTTCTCAAGTCTACACCGAAGTGCTTAAACCCCCTGGGAAGTCCCAGGGGTTTAGAAGTCCCTGGGACCTCCATGAATGGAGGCTTTGTGCAATCCTGGGCCCATCTCGGTCACAACATAGTTTTCAGCACTTGGCGAAGCTCTTATATCAACAAGAGTCGAAATCCTGCACAGACAGTCTCAAGCCTATTACCTCCGACTCATTATATATTCATGCCTACAAATATGATGCTACAACGGGGAGGCAACCCATAATAGATAAATTAGCTAGGAAGAGGTTTTTCAGCCCAAATACGCCCATCAAAATATACCAACGACCAGAAAAATTCTCCATTAGTCAGAATCCCCTGCGAATGCTGTGTTGTTTACTAGGCTATAATTTCCTCGAGGGGCGCCACTCCTCGAATGGGAATAGGGTTGACCGCAAGGTCCCCAGTCTTGCAGTTACCCGAAAAGGTCGAGGCAGCGCTTTGCAGAGGCTGTTGTCCATAGATCTGGATCTTACGCCCTGCCACAGTTGTCCTCCTATAGAGGATCCTCCCGCGATGGTGTTCTGCATCACCATGCAATTTAACACATTACTGGGAGGTTTGCAACTCATGGGACTTGTGGACGTAGTTGAAAGTTCCAGAAATTAGGTCTTTGAGGTTGACAACCCCCCACAGCCCTCAGGGCAAGGGTTGTAAATTATGCCCTGGGGGCATATAAGGTTTTTTATAGAAAGCGGTGTCTTAGAAACTTCAAAAAGGGCTCATTTGATTGGAAATTGAAATGGCTAGTGCCCTTTTTCATAGTCGAAAGTGATTGGAAGGCAACTACCACCCCTTCAACGCCCAGCATTTATCCAAACGCATCCAATCAAATTTTTGAGATAGCCTTTTGTTTAAAGTAGTTGAAAGGCCCAGAAATTATATCTTTGAGGATCACACTCCCCCCCCAGCCCTCAGTTTAAGGGTTGTAAGTTTTGCTCTGGGGGCATATAAGGTTTTTATTGAAAGCTTTGTCGTTGAAGCTTGACAAATGGCTCATTAGATTGGAAATTAAAAGGGCTAGTGCCCTTTTTTATAGTCAAAAGTGATTTGAGGGCAACTAACCCCCTTCTCATGCCCACCTTTTCCCCTAACACATCCAATCAAAAATTTTAGATAGCCATTTTTTTCAAAGTAGTTAAAAGTTTTAGAAACTAGGTTTTTGAGGATGATAACCCCCTCAGATCCCTCGGGGCAAGGGTTGTCAGTTATGCTCTGGGAGCATATAAAGTTTTTATATAAAGTAATGTTGCAGAAACTTCAAAAAGGGCTCATTTGATTGGAAATTAGAAGGGCTTGTGCCCTTTTTAATAGTCGAAAGTGACTGGAGGATAACTAACACCCCTCTCACACCCACCATTTCCCCAAACACATCCAATCAAAATTTTGAGGTAGCCATTTTGTTCGACGTAGTTAAAAATTTTGAAATTATTTTTTTGGGAATGACACTCCCCCAACAGCCCTCAGGGCAAGGGTTGTAATTTATGCCCTGGGGGCATATAAGGTTTTTTTCATAGAAAGTGTTGTCGTAGAAACTTCAAATAGGGATCATTTGATTGGAATTTGAAACGGCTTGTGCTCTTTTTAAAAGTCGAAAGTGATTGGATGTCAAGTAGCCCCCCTTCTCAAGCCGACCACTTCCCCAAACACATCCAATCAAAATTTTTAGATAGCCATTTTTTCAACGTAGTTGGAAGGTCCGGAAATTAGATCTTTGAGTATGAAAACCCCCTAACCCCCTCACAGCGCTCGGGTCAAGGGTTGTAGGTAATGCCCTGGGGCACATAAGGTCTATATAGAAAGCGTAAATAATGTCTTAGACCACACTGCTTTTCCATTTACAAAAAATTAAACAAGAAAAACGGGTTTTAATTTCTATAAAGCAGTGAACACAAAACACTTAATTAAACAAAAATACTCCGAATATTTCGGCCCCACATCCGGGAGCCTTTCTCAACGGAAAAAAAAATTTCTTACATCAACATAAAAAACATACTAAGCAAACAAAAGAAAAAATATAATAAATAAGAAAAGAAAACTCACATATTAAATAAACAATTCCATTCACTGGCGTATAAACAAAATCGAATGCTTATATTGATTGGAACACGCCTTCTCACAGAATATAAATGGAGATATATTAAATAAACAATTCCATTCACTGGCGTATAAACAAAATCGAATGCTTATATGATTGGAAACACGCCTTCTCACAGAATATAAATGGAGATATATTAAATAAACAATTCCATTCACTGGCGTATAAACAAAATCGAATGCTTATATCGATTGGAACACGCCTTCTCACAGAATATAAATGGAGATATATTAAATAAACAATTCCATTTACTGGCGTATAAACGAAATCGAATGCTTATATTGATTGGAACACGCCTTCTCACAGAATATAAATGGGGATATACTAAATAAACAATTCCATTCACAGGCGTATAAACAAAATCAAATGCTTATATTGATTGGAACACGCCTTCTCACAGAATATAAATGGAGGTGTATTAAATAAACAATTCCATTCAATGGCGTATAAAACAAAATCGAATGCTTATATTGATTGGAACACGCCTTCTCACAGAATATAAATGGAGATTCACATATTAAATAAACAATTCCATTCACTGGCGTATAAACAAAATCGAATGCTTATATTGATTGGAACACGCCTTCTCACAGAATATAAATGGAGATATATTAAATAAACAATTCCATTCACTGGCGTATAAACAAAATCGAATCCTTATATTGATTGGAACACGCCTTGTCACAGAATATAAATGGAGATATATTAAATAAACAATTCCATTCACTGGCGTATAAACAAAATCGAATGCTTATATTGATTGGATCGCGCCTTCTCACAGAATATAAAAAATTCTTCTCACAGGAGATTTTTTTATATTCTGTGAGAAGGGTGAGTGTCCTTTTAAATAGTCGGAAGTGATTGGAGGGCTACTAACGCCTCTCTCACGCCCACCATTTTCCCAAACACATCCAATAAAAATTTTGAGATAGCAATTTTCTTCAACGTAGTTGAAAGTTCTGGAAATTAGGTCTTTGAGGATGACACCCCCCCCCCCCAAAGGGTTGTAAGTTATGTCCTGTTGGCATATAAGGTTTTTATTGAAAGTGTAGTTGTAGAAAACTTCAAAAGGGCTCATTCGATTAGAAATTGAAATGGCAAGTGCCTTTTTTAATATTTGAAAGTGATTGGAGAGCAACTAACGCCCCTCTCAAGCCCACAATTTCCCCAAACACATCCAATCAAAATATTGAGATATCCATTTTGTTTAACGTAGTTGAAAGTTCTGGAAATTAGGTCTTTGAGGATAACAACCTCCTCACATCCCTCATGGCAAAGGTTGTAATTTATGCTCTTGGGGCATATGAGGTGTTTATAGAAAGCGTTGTCGTAGAAAACTCAAAAAGGGCTGACTCAATTGGAAATTGAAGGGGCTAGTGCCCCTTTTAGTAGTCGAAAGTGATGAGAAGGCTTGAAATTTTTATAGTAAAGATCGATATTGGTACAATGTATTTTTTTTTTTTTTTTTTTTTTTTTTTTGACCAGGGCACTTCGTGTCGAAGGATTTGTCTTAGGAACTTCTAAAAGGGCTCATTCGATTGAAAATACAAAGCGCTAATGCCCATTGTAACAGTCACAAATGATTGGAGGGTAACTAGTCCCCCTCCCACGCCCGCCCTCCCATTTGCCCATTATGTTTAAAAGTTAAATGTTGCCTTAAGATTAAGTCAAAATGCACTGTGTTAATGCTAATTCCCAATAAGGCATCTCAGCAGTATCCCAAGAATGACTGAGGGTATTATGATCAAACTTTTGGGGCTACTTCTGCTCTTAAAATTTAAACAAATAAAATAGCGTAGGTATAGCCGAGCTATCTAAGAAACCAAACAGATTTTTTTTGCGAATGGTATCAAGTCTTCTATTTCAGATCAATTAGAGGAGGTATGAAACTAAATTAAACACTACTATTGGTGTCCAAATTTTTAAAGGGGTGTTTGTTGTTAAAAATTGCTGAAAATTTTTCTCCAGCATAGAAATAGCAGGCCAGAGTATAAAGTCTTAAAAAAACAAAACATTTTAAGAATTATTTTCTTTTTTCCTGAAAAGACTATCAAACAGTTCGTGGTAACGAACTGTAAGTAAGGAGCGACCCGGCTCAATGGTAACCGAAACTCTAGAAAACGGTATTTTGATACAAATAGATACATCAAAAGAATCAGATTTTAATGCTGATTTCAAATATATAAGTTTCATTAAGTTTAATTCTACCCATCAAAAGTTAGGTGCCTGAGAATATTTGGCTGATTTTTGAAAAAAGGAGGAAATACCCCCTAAAAGTTATAGAACCTTAATGAAAATCACACCATCATATTCAGCGTATCAGAAAACCCTACTGTAGAGGTTTCAAGCTCCCATCTACAAAAATGTGGAATTTTGCATTTTTTGCCAGAAGAAAGATCACGGGTGCGTGTTTATTTGTTTTTTTTTTTTTTTTCCCAGGGGTGATCGTATCGACCCAGTTGTCCTAAAATATTGTGGGAGGGCTCATTGGAATGGAAATTAAAAGTTCCAGTGCCCTTTTTAAGTGACAAAAAAAATGGAGGGCAACTAGGCCCCCTCCCACGCTCTTTTTTTCCCAAAGTCACCTGATCAAAATTTTGAGATAGCCATTTTGTTCAGCATGTTCGAAAATATAATAAGTATGTCTTTTAGGATGACTTAATCCCCCGAAATTCCTGGGGGGAGGGCTGAAAGTTATGAACTTTACCCAATGTTAACATATAGTATTTGTTATTTGGAAGTATACAGACGTTTTCAGGGAGAGATTTTTCCTGGTAGTGGGGGGGGGGTGGTTCGGGGGTTATGTGGGAGGATCTTTCCATGAAGTAAGTTTTCATGGGGGAAGGGACATTGCTATGAAGGGGACGCCGGACTTCCCTGCATTATTTAAAGCAAGATCAGAAATTTAATATAAAAAAAACAACTATTTCAACTGCAATAGCAGCAACATCGAAACTTCAAACGAACAGAAAATATTACATATATGATTGGGTTCACCCCGTAGTCAATACCTCGCTCTTTAAGCCAAAGATTTTTTAGTACTTTCATAAGAGCTATTTATTCTAATTAACGGCCTTTGTGATTAAGCGGTCATTTTTAAAGAATTGGAACAAAATTCGAACTTTCGCTTAAAGAGCAAGGTATTGACTAGGGGGCGAACCCCCTAATAAACAAATTAAAAATATATGAATATAGAAGTTCGTTACGTAAGTTAATTCGTAAGTTACGTATATTTATTACTAATAAAAACGTTCGTAAATATAATTAAACAAGTTTCGAGAAAGCCATTTAACTAAGTAAAATTAAATTAATATGAAAATTTTGTTTTAATTATTCATGTACGGTGAGCCAAGATCAAAACCTGCATTTATTCAAAAACGTTCAAAAGTTAAATAAAAAAAACAAGTTTTTTAAACTGAAAGTAAGGAGCGACAATAAAACTTAAAACGAACAGAAATTATTCCGTATATGAAAGGGGCTGTCCCCTCCTCAACGTCTCGCTCTTTACGCTAAAGTTTGACTCTGTCTTACAACTTTATTTTTTAAAACAATAAAAAACTTTAGCGTAAAGAGCGAGGCGTTGAGGAGGGGACAGCCCCTTTCATATACGGAATAATTTCTGTTCGTTTTAAGTTTTATTGTCGCTCCTTACTTTCAGTTTAAAAAACTTGTTTTTTTATTTTATCAATATAAAACGAACAAAAATTAATTAAAAAAAAACTTTTTCCACAAAATATGTTTTTCAAAGAAAAGTAAAAACTCCATTAAACCAAAAAATGAGCAAAAATAAAATCAAATAATCTACCAAGTGTGAAACTACCACAAATCGATAAATAATCGAAACCCAAAACGAACAGAAATTACAATAAATAACCGAGTCAAACTCAAGACGAGCAGAAATTAACATGAGTAGGGCTCAAAATCCCTGTGCCTTCCCAAGGCCAAAACATAATTTGCACTTTACTGAAAAAAAAAAATACAAATGAATGTGCATTGTCAGTTTAATATAGTCTACATATACTGATGTTTAGTAATCAAAATGTTAATCTTATTGGATTTATTAAAGTAATTAAAGGAAAAACAACTATATTCTTCAGTAAAGTGCAAATTATGTTCTGGCCTTGGCAGAGCATAGGGATTTTGAGCCCTACTCATGTTAATTTCTGTGCTATTTATCTATGCTGATTTGTGGCAGTTTCACGCTTGGTAGATTATTTGATTTTATTTTTGCTAATTTTTGGTTTAATGGAGTTTTTTACTTTTCTTTGAAAAATTTATTTTGTGGAAAAAGTTTTTTTAATTAATAAAATAAGACACAGTAATGTGTAAGTACGCATCAGCTATTATGAACGGGGGGTGGGTCATTCCGAAGGTGTGGACACACTCCTTAAGGACTGCATTCTAACGCCTAAATACTCCATCACTTATTGAGCCATCAAATGACTATAGAGTAAGTTTGGAAAGAGGGAAGGGAGAAATGATTATCTAACTCCTCCTGATTCCAAGAAAAATTTTGTCTGTGCTTTTAATTTTGGTTTTAGCATGAGTTTGGGTAATAGTACCCCTCCCATTTCGAAAAGTGCTACAAGGGACTTTTTCAACGATTTGAAATGGTAATATTATCAGTTTTTATGGTGGATATGAAGTTAGAGATTAATTAATAAAAATTATGCATGATTTTTGACAAAGGGAAAGTACGAGGAAAAAGGGAAAGTAAAGGGAAAGCGATTTTCGTAAAGCTCTAATTATCCCTCTATAATAAAGATGATAAAAGTGATCATGGTAATTATAGACGCATTAGCTTGGTTTCTGTAGGAAGCAAATTACTTAGTATGAGGATATATTTAGACTTAGAGTTACTGTAAAAGAAGTTTTAGGTCAAGAACAGTGTGGCTACGGCAAGGGAAGAAGACGTATCAACCATATTTTTCCTCTTAGATTAATTAACTAAAAAAAACTTTTCGAAAAATAAGTTTTTCAAAGAAAATTAAAGGCCATTTTAAACTTAAGCTCAGGAAATACAAATATCTGTTAAAATTCAAACTCAAAACGACCAAAAATTACTATTAAAGAATAAATGAAACCCAAAACGAACAGAAATTAAATAAACAATCATAGCAAAAAAAATACAACAAGTAATAATATAAATGAATAAATAGATCTTAAAGCGAGTAATGCTTAGATTGAATATGAAAATCAAGCTTAAAACGAAAACAAATATTTTGCTATTAAAGTATAAATGAAACTTAAAACGAACAGAAAGTAAATAACAATCAATGCGAACAACATACAATATATATTAATGTAAATGAATAAATAAATCTTAAAACGAGTGAAACTTAAATTGAATATGCAAATCAAGTTTGAATCGAATAAAAATAACTACAAACAAGAGTTTGGTTATCGTCTCACTGCAGAAGCCTGAAAACTACTGCGTCATTGGCGCTTTACTGAAAACAATTCTTTGAAATGTTTTCACTTTTGTAGCTTTAAGAAATCAAAAATTAATTAAGATTTTAGGGAATAAATATCAGCATATGTATATTAAATTGACAATGCACGTTTTTTTTTCAGTAAACTCATTTGAATTTTTTTTCAGTAAAGTACAAATTATATTCTGGCTTTTAGAAAGCATAAGGGTTTTGAACCCTACTCACATTAATTTGTGCTCGTTTCGAGTTTGACTCTAATATTTATTTTAATTTTTGTTAGTTTTGGGTTTCATTTATTTATTGATACTGATTTGGGGTAGTTGTATGCTTGGTAGATTATATGATAGTCCGGACGCCAGGTGTTGAAAATGTGAACCATACCACGACGGAATGGGGCTGCTACGAGAATTAGCCTACCCTCCACCCCCTAAATTGACCATGCGGATTCAATAATACCAATGGCACTTGCTTGCGAGTGGTGGAACACTCCGAAACTTGACATTTTGTAATATTTTGGTGTTTCATGCAAGAAAATGCATGTTCCACAAAGTTTGAGGTGCAGTTTTCCGCTCAAATAGAAATGCCTAGAAGCCACAGAATGTTTCCATAATAAACTAACACGATTAGTTACAAAAAATGGCAGAGTTAAAAAAAATGTCAAAACTATATGAGTCTTCAACAGTCTTGGAAAGTATAAACAAAATCAAATTGAATATTAGATATATAATGATAGTAATTGTTGACAGATCCATCAGTTCAAGATTTTTTTTCACTGTAATTTTTATTTTCATTTTCAATGCTGTAAGAACTGGAAAATAATAAATCTGTAATGTACGAGTAATTCTTTTTCAGTGAAGCACCAATGACGCAGAAGGCTTTAGGTTTTTACAGTTAAAGAAGGGGGCAGTATCCAAATTTTGCTTGTAATGAAACTATATTTGTCTTGACCAATCTTGAAAACAACTAATAAATTAAACTGAATATTTGATGCATAATGATATTAATTGTTAAAAGCTCATCAGTCCAAAATTTTACTGTAATTTTAATATTTATTTTCAATATTAAGTACAAAAGAAAACATTTGTAATATAATTCGTTTTCAGTAAAGCGCCAATGACGCAGTAGGTTTTAGGCTTCTGTAGTAAGACGATACCCAAACTCTTGTTTGTAGTTATTTTTATTCGATTCAAACTTGATTTGCATATTCAATTTAAGTTTCACTCGTTTTAAGATTTATTTATTCATTTACATTAATATATATTGTATGTTTGTTCGCATTGATTGTTATCTAGTTTCTGCTCGTTTTAAGTTTCATTTATACTTTAACAGCAAAATATTTGTTTTCGTTTTAAGCTTGATTTTCATATACAATCTAAGCATTACTCGCTTTAAGATCTATTTATTCATTTATATTATTACTTGTTGTATGTTTTTTGCTATGATTGTTTATTTAATTTCTGTTCGCTTTGGATTTCATTTATTCTTTATTAGTAATTTCTGGTCGTTTTGAGTTTGAATTTTAACAGGTATTTGCATCTCCTGAGCTTAAGTTAAAAATGGCCTTTAAAAAAGGCCATTTAAAGGTTTTAAAAGGGCACTAGCCCTTTAATTTCCAATCGAATGGGATGTTTTGAAGTTTCTACGACAACACCTTCTATAAAAAACTTATATGCCCCCAGGGCATAACTTAAAACCCTTGCCCTGAGGGTTGTGGGGGAGTGTCCTCCTCAAAAACACATTTTTTATTTGGAAATCAACTACGCTGAACAAAATGGCTATCTCAAAATTTCGATTGGATGTGTTTGGGGGAATGATTGGCGCGAGGGTGAGGGGGCTAGTTGTCCTCCAATCACTTTCGACTAATAAAAAGGGCACTAGCTCTTTAATTTCCAATCGAATGAGCCTGTTTTGAAGTTTCCTCCTCAAAAATATATTTTCAATCTGGAAATCAACTACGCTGAACAAAAATGGCTATTTCAAAATTTTGATTGGATGTGTTTGGGGGAATGATGGGCGTAGGGGGGGGGGGGCTTGTTGCCCTCCACTCACTTTTGACTATTAAAAAGGGCACTATCCCTTTGAATTTCCAATAAAATGAGCCTTTTTTGAAGTTTCTATGACAACGCCTTCAATAAAAACCTTATATGCCCCCAGGGCATAACTTAAAACCCTTGCCCTGAGGGTTGTGGGGGATGTTCCTCCTCAAAACATGTTTTCTATGTGAAAATCGACTACGCTGAACAAAATGGCTATCTCAAAATTTTGATTGGATGTGTTTGGGGGAATGATGGGCGTGGATGGGGGGGCTATTTGCCCTCCAATCATTTTCGACTATTAAAAAGGGCACTATCCCTTTGAATTTCCTATCGAATGAGCCTTTTTTAAAGTTTCTATAAAAACCGTTAGTTACACTCCAATCACTTTTGACTATTAAAAAGGGCACTAGCCCTTTAATTTCCAATCGATTGAGCCTGTTTTGAAGTTTCTACGACAACGCCTTCTATAAAAAACCTTATATACCCCCAGGGTATAAACTTAAAACCCATGCCCTGAGGGTTGTGGGGGAGTGTCCTCCTCAAAAATATATTTTCTATCTGGAAATCAACTACGCTGAACAAAATGACTATCTCAAAATTTTGATTGGATGTGTTTGGGGGAATGGTGGGCGTGGGGTGGGGGGGCATGTTGCCCTCCAATCATTTTCGACTATTAAAAAGGGCACTAGAACTCTCGTATTTTCAATCGAATGATCCCCCTTTGATGTTTCTACGACGACCCTTTCCATATGAAGTGCCTCTGGGAAAAAAAAAATAATAAATAATAAAACATTGGAGCCGTATGGTCTTTACTATAGGCAACGCTACAGCGGTGCCTCTGATAGTTGAGAAGTGGCTGAGTCATCAAACACCTTAAGTCCTCAGTTGTAGAGGTATTAAGTTAGCGTAGGAATAAGCTGAGAGAGGAGCTTTAACGAAGATCCTATCCTTGTATGGTATACTAGACAAATATATTAAAGTGAAAGTGCTATGTACGAGAAAAACAAGGCTACAGTTAAGGTAGGAAATGAGGTTAGTAGCTTGTTTTGTATAATCATGGATGCCATACTGGCTGGGTTGTGTTCTATACCCATTTTTATGGATCATTTGGATTGCTGTCATTAGAAGAACAGCATAAACTGCTGTTTATCTGCTGTTGACTGTCACTGTATATGAGACCGAAATATCTAGAGATCTTGTCATTGTTTTCACTGTCCAATAAAAGCATTTATCCCTGTTAAACTGTTACTTATAAGCGATAAGGTTGATCAAGTGATAAACAGCTAAATACCAAATTTACTATTATAACCAATGATATTGAGCAAATGACCTAAAATAATTAGAAGAGGGCTAATTAGAACGAAAATTTAAGGTTCTAGTGGCCTTCTCAAGGAACCAAATCATCTAAAAAACAAAATTTGAACCGAATTCTTTCTTGCTGTGCATGTTTAATTTTACCCAGCGAAATTATGACCCTTGGAAAATCTGCCTGAATTTCAGAAAATGTGGGAATTTCCTCCAAAAAAGTCAAGGGATCTTAATGTCTACAAAAACGTTAAATTCTGCTTTTTTGCCAGAAGAAGGATCACGGATGTTGTTTTATTTGTTATTCTTTTCTTTTTTTTCTCAGGGTTGTCATATCGAAACAATGGTTCTAAAAGATAAAGAGAGGGCTCATTTGGACTAAAATAAAGAGTTCTACTATCCTTTTTACTTGACAAAAAAAATTGGAGGGCAACTAGCTCATCTTCATCGCCCGTTTTTTCCCCAAAGACATCTGATCAAAATCTTGACACAAACGTCCAATCCAACATAGTTGGAAGATCCAATAACCATGCCTTTACGGACAAAATGAACCTCATAGTCCCTGGGAACATGGATGTAAGTTATGCAAGTTGCCCATTGTTCACGTACAATATTTGTTATTGGGATGTATACAGAAATTTCCCGGGAGGAGATTTTCTGCGGGGGGAGTTTCTCACAGGAAGAATTTTCCATGGAGATGCAATTTTACAGAATGAGTTTTCCCTGGGGAGGTTTTAAGCAGGGGGGGGGGGCTCCTGGCATGGTTTCAAAATAGTCAGAAGTTGGATTTTTTTAAACCAAGTTTTTTCAGCTGAAAATAAGGAGCAGCATTAAAACTTGAAACGAACAAAATTACTCTGTATCTTTAGGAGGTAGCCTCTTCCTAAATCCTTGCTCTTTACGCTAAAGTACGACTCTATGTCAGAATTCTTTACGAAAGACTACTGAAACACAAGGCCCGTTGAATTTGTGCTCGTTTTAACCTTAAAGTCGCTCTTTTCTATCAGTAGAAAAAACTTTTTATTTATATATTTAATATGAGTGCTAAGACGGTGAGAACGCCTCTTCTATTGAGGAAGCGGTAGTATTGATGGCATATTTGAGTTTTTAAGCATCAGTTTGTTTTTGTTTTGTTTTTTTTTTTTGAAGAAAAAGACAGATCTAATGGGAAATTTTTGTTGTTTAGCATGATAGCACTGTCAAACATTCAAATTTGAGAGCAAACAGCAAGGACATAACGGGGGGTGGGGAAAAACACCTCAATACAAGACCAAGATTTCACAATGCCATGAAATTGGTAGTTTTTTTTTTATTTACACTTAGTTAATTTTTTTCAAAAGCTATTGGAAAATGACATAATTCATTGTATTCTGAAAAGACTTCAGTTAAGCAATAGCTAAACTTTTACCCGAAGAGGATAGAAGGGTTTTTAAAGACTTGATAGCCCTCGTTGACACATCAGATAACAACAAGTATTTACATTTATTTTTTTTTTCAGGTTTTAATGTCAGTCAGGAGACTCCTCTAAGAAAAAAAAAGTAGTTTTAAGAAAGTGTTTTGAAACTAGTATCAACACAGAAGCACTAACATAGTAAAGAGTGATGTTCGTCATATTCATTTTTATTCTTTTTTTGGTTACTTTGTATAGGCAAAAAGAAATGGTCATAAAAACTTAACAAAGGGCTGATTTTATTGGAACTCGATATTTACAGTGATATTTTAATGGTGAAAAATTAACACCCATCACACCCAAGAAATGAAATCCAAAATCTATGACAGTAGTTTCATTCATAATGAACAAAAGAACCAAAAATGGTAACTCCGGGGGGGGGGTTAATTCTCACAGCCTTGAGAGAAATTTTAAGAAGTTAAGGCAGATAGCATATTCTTAGCAGAAACATTTAAGTAAAGAAACGAGAATATTGAACTTATCTTAAAACTTGAATCACAGATAGAATACAAATATGTACAATGGAAAGCAACATTGGGCTTATAATCCATCCATACCCTTTTTTATTTGCTACCAGCTTTTTTTTTAAAGAAGGCAAGTCACACCTTGTTTGGAACAAAATCATTCAAGAATTCTTGATCCTAGCGTAAAAATAAGCAAAGTCCAATCTACGGACTAGCTTGTCGCAAGGACTGCTAAATCCAAGTGTAACCCAGCGCAATTATCTGATAACTTCTGGTTCAGTGCAATAACGATCTAAGTCCAAGCTGTGGAATTTTGTAGACGTAATGACGCAACGATCTAATCCACAGCTCTGTATCAAAGATAAGTACTGCTTCGGCACTAAATGAGAAAAATCCTGAATCAGAATAAAAACTAAATTAAAAAAAAAACAAGTTAATTTAACTGAATGTAAGGAGCGACATTAAAACTTAAAACGAACAGAAATTATTCCTTATATGAAAGGGGCTATCCCCTTTTATATTTTTTAAATATAATTTCTGAGCTTTTTTGAATTAATGAAGCTTTGATTTTGGCTCACCGTATATGAATAATTAAAACGAACTTTGCGGATTAATTTTACTTTTTTTTGGCTAAATGGCTTTCTCAAAATTTTGTTCTGACGTAAGTTACTAATTACCTTACGTAACGAACTTCTATATTCGTATGTTTTCATTACGTATATTACGGAGTTCGCCCCCTAGTCAATACCTCGATCTTTACGCTAAAGTTCGAATTTTGTTCGAATCACACACCCCTGAATCACAAAGGCCGGGTAATTAGAAAATATAGCTCTTTTGAAAGCACTAAAATAAATTTTAGCGTAAAGAGAGAGTAGAGAGGCCTCAGGAGGTCGTGTCAGTACATAATTTATGCATGTTTTATGGTTTTTGTCAGTGAGAATTTGAAAAACAGGAATTTTGTCACATTTATGGATGGTTTTATGGACTTTCTCAGTGAGAATGAAAAAACAGGAATTTTCTCACATTTATGGTTGTTTTCATGGATGGTTATGTGTGTTGATTATTTGATGGTTTTATGGATTTTGTCAGTGAGAATGGGAAAAACAGGAACTTTGTCACTCCCTTCTTGTTGTTGTTCAATGCAGATGTTATGAGTTTCCGGGAGATCGCGTGTTTCCAATATTTGTTGTTCAAGCCAGATGTTATGAGTTTCCGGGAAACAGTATTTGTTATTGTTGTTCAAGCCAAATGTTGTGAGTTTCCATGGTAGCAGTTAGATCCCCCATTCTCAGGCAATCAGAGGACTTTGTTTACATAACAATTTGACCTTGAGATTTCGTATATAACGGGCATGCAATGTGATTCAATTATCAGAAAGTATTGTGACACAATGGATAGAACAATTGATATAATTGATGAGCTTGAGGCCTTGGCAGCCGCAATTAGCAATGTAAGTGCATTTTTATTTTCAATGGAATTTTCCTTGGTCACCCTCCAGTATATTCAGCTAAAACGTAAATATATTCCTATACCCTCAACCCCCCCCCCCCCCTCCACAAACCATACTCTATGCAAAACGTAAATATATTCCTTTACCCTCAACCCCCCCCCCCCCCAAAGCATACTCAATGCAAAACGTGAATATATTCCTTTACCCTCAAAACCTAACCCCCCCCCCCCACACTGTTTTACAAGTATAATTCTCGCAAAAAGAAATACCTTTTCGACAAATTCCACCATTTATTTTCGTTGGACACCCTCCAGTATAATCAGCTAAAACGTGAATATATTCCTATACCCTCAAACACCTCCCCCCCCTCCACAAACCATACTCAATGCAAAACGCAAATATATTCCTTTATCCTCAAACCCCCCCCCCCCCAAACCATGCAATCTTTATAGTCACTAGAAAACGTGAATATATTCCTTTACCCTCAAAACCTAACCCCCCCATTGTCTTACAACCCCAAATTCTCGCAAAAAGAAATACCATTTCGATAAATTCCTTCCCTCTATATTTCCAGCTAAATCCCCCCCCCCCTCCAACAAACCATACTCAATGCAAAACGTAAATATATTCTTTTACAGTCAAATACCTTTTCGATAGAAATAATTTTTCGGTAAATTTGGCCTTTCTATGTAACATCCGTCGCTATTGTTACTAACCGCAATGGTTTTGACAATACATTTCCGTGCAAGCATATAATTACTTTATCACCCCTTTTCCGGTGTGTTCACGCTATCAGTCTAGGCAAAGGGTTTGTTTTGGTTGTCAAATTAAAACGATTTTAAGCAATAATTAGATTGTGGATTCGTAGCCTGTATGGAAGTAGAGAAACATATTATTTTCAAATTAAGTCTAACAATATATTTAGAGCATTATGTGAAAGGGGGGAGGGGGCAATACATCGCTTCTAACAGCTTCGCTGTAAAGTGCCTTACGTAAAAGGAAGGGGGCAATGCCTTCAATTCTACCGCCATCAGTGTAAAGTAAAAACAAACTATTTCTTCGCATTAAAAGTAAGGGGGGATTCGGTGTGTAGACATGTACACCCATTGACAAGAAAACTAATGTGTAAATATATGCATTGTGTCTCTAGGCATGCTTTTATTTTTTTCAAGCTTTCAATAAAGTTTCCTTTATATTGCCGGGCGTGAATCCAGGATTTTTGTTGGGGGAGGGGGTTAGCACTTTTATTAGAAATAGAAAAGATAATTGCTTCTTCCTCATTTAGTGATTTTAGCTATAACATTTGAATAAAAGGTAGTAAGATATGCCTTTCGCTTGAATAAAACGCATGATTAACTCAATGAGAGGGTAGACTTAGGGTGGGTTAATTTTCCTAAATTTAGGGGGGGGATATGTTTTTTTTTTGCTTTACTAAAATGAGATAAAATACTTTGTCTAAACAAAATTATGGTTAATAACTTTCTTTCTGTAAAAAGGGGAAAATTATTTTAATACTAATTTTTCTTCTCTTCTTTAAGGCAAATTATGAAGAATTTGCGGACCCAACATTGATGAGAGCTATGTCTGACAGAAATAGCGAAGAATGCTCCTCACCGCCACCCACCAAGAGAGCAAGGGCTAATAATGCGCCCCCTGTGAAGGCTACTGTCGTACAGTATGGTCGCTGGCCAAAACCCCCCAGCTCCACACTGCCTGCCCAAGTGCAGCCGTCTGTACCAGCCCCTCTTAATCAAACCTCAATGCTGCCTCGTCAAGTTGCAGCCTCGGCTGCACAGTCATATGATATCGCTAGCCCGGCGGCTGCACAGTCATATGATATTGCTGGCCCGGCTGCGAAAGAAATTAACGTCACCAGTCCCTTCACCCTCCAACATGCACTACCTGGTCCTCTAATAGCTGCCCCGGCTGCAAAGCCATATGATATTGCTGGCCCAGCTGCACAAAATAATGAGGTTACCATCCAACATGCACTACCTGCTCCTTCGGGCACCAAAGCCCAGACGGATTATGCAAATGTAAGCATTTTTCTCCTACCTATCTATTTCTTCCAATGTTTTAGTCCTTTTCAATCCCAATATAAACTTATCTCTGCGAGATATTAACCCCTATTACATATCTAAATGTAATTTTTTTGCAAAGAAACCACTCTTTTCTCTGTTGCTATCGCTTCACATATAGTTTAGATACCATTGAAACTCAAAATGCTATTCCGTTCATAATTGAATATTATCTTGCTTTAATCTTTGACATAAGCCTCCACACAAGCATATAAATAGATCTGTTTCATCCCCTTTTCCTGTTCTATCATTAGCGAGGGTTAGGCCACCAAGTCTAGGCTTTTAACATAATTCTGTTGTATTAGCTGTGAATTGTCTGCAAATTAGGAAGTTGGAATTCTATGTAAGAGCGAAACAAGTTATACCCCCAAAAATAATAAATGCTGAAAAGTGGGGAGCCTACTTGCCCTCGAATCTTTATGGTCACTTAAAAAGGCACTAGCCCTTTCAATTTCCATTTACATAGTTTTAAGATAGATTATTCCATTTGTCACATATTGGTGTCCTAATTTACACTGAATATTTCTATTTTAGTGAGGGGGATTTCAAGCTAACGGTTCCAGCCTGGAATACTCGCGCGAGAATTAGAGAAAAATTTTGATAGGCATTATGCAAAGGAGGGTTGGGAAGCGCTGCGGGAGGCGCTGCATGAAGCACCGCAGGCCCGAGAAGCGCCGCAGGGATGCGCCGCAAGGATGTGCTGCAGGGATGCCCCCCGCAGGGGGGTGCGCCGCGAAAAAAAAAAAAAAAAAAAAAAAAAAAAAAAAAAAAAAAAAAAAAAATTCTATGTCATATCTTAGATTGTCGTTAAGCTATTTTTCATTTATAGGTTGGTGCATTGGTCCCATATTCGCCGTCCAGTGAAGAAGGGGAAGAAGAGGCAGCGGACTTTCAAGACAAAGAAACATGGGACGATATCATTGAAGTACCAGCTAATATTGATAAGTTTTTAGATGATTTTTTTAATGTAGAAGCTAGTACAGTTGAACTGGTAGACTTGAGCCCGAACACTTTGCAACTTTTAGATGATTTCACTGGGAACCCTCCTCTATCCCCACTGATTACCTACTTCCACTTCAAACAACTGAAGTGGAACAGAGTCCAAATATTGTTGAACAACTAGGGGGAGGGGGTACATCTTTCCCTGAATTTCAGCTATTGAATACAATATTGAATAATATAGTTGTTTTCACTGCAACGTTTGGTGATCCTTTTAATACACTAATGGGGGGGAATTTTGTTTATGACCCTGTAGAGATTGTGCATGCTTATTTGGATAAAATTCATGCACTACTGGAGAAACAAATTCAATTGTGGGGGGGTAGGGATTCAATTAAGGTCTCCATTGTTTTAAAGGTTTTTTATTTGAATGAGGGGAAAAGTGAGGTTTACTATCATTTTATACATTCCGAGATGCGCGTAATTTATCCAAATTTAGAAAATTTTGAGGGAGTTTTTTGTGAGTGGGTAGGACAAATTATAGCGCATCTCGAGAACTATAACGAAAATGGGAGTGGCTCAGTAGTTTTATTTATTGAAAATTTAAGCGTCAATATTTGTAAATTTAAGAAAGATTTTATTTTAAGAGGGGGGAGTGGACCAAGAGCAATTGAATTAAATTATAATCCAGATCTAGAGGGTTGTAAAGGTGTCCAAAAGATCTGTTTTGAAACAGATCAAAAGTGTTTCAAGTATGCTTTCCTCATATCAGCATACGAGCCTCTAGCACGTGACGCAACCAAGAAGAATTTAGATCACTGGGCTGTACATGGGAAGGAGGGGTCCGATTTCCCAGTTGTAGATTTTTCATGCTTAGAAGGAAAACACCCAGTAACGCTAAAATCTATTGACATTTTTGAATGGGCTAATGCCCATTTAAATATTGGCGTTACTGTGGTACAATACGAAACAGAATTTTAAGATGGGGTTCGTTCTAAAAAGAAGGGGGTGGTTTTCCCAGTAAGGGGCCCGTCAGTTGATTTGGTTAAACACTGGGTTTGGTTGCTTTACACGCCACCTAGTGAACCGAACGCAATCGGTCATTTTAACCCTATCACTGACATTAGTAGAGTTCTGGGGGAGGGTAAGAATAAGGGGGTACGTTTCTACTGTCCAACATGCCTCTCTAGATTTTGGACTGAACTAAAGCTGCGAAATCATATGAGACACTGTAGACGGCATGGATATCAGACAGTGGAAACGGTTTCAGGGGATAGGGCCATTCTACGTTTTAAAAATTTTCAGAATACCCTCCTCCAATGCAACAAAATATCTTTAGACTGTGAAGCTAAGCTGGTGGAGGTGAATGACCCCCAATATCCAAACCGTGTCAAAGAACACCAGGCCATTGCAGGGTCCTATGCACATGCGCAAAGAGACAATTCTAACACCATGCGGTTGTTAGAAATAGTAGAAACATTGGATGAGGGGCCCGAGTGCATGGTCAAGGCACTGACTAAACTGATTGGCACGGCTAATGGTGCTATTTCTCGTTTGAGAAATACCCATTATCCAATGGTGCAGTCTGCAGAGGATCGTCTCGCGATTAAAAATCAAAAAATATGTTGGGTTTGTAAGGGGGAGTTTGTAGAGGAGGATAAAGGGACTAAAGGGAAAAGAGGGGGGAGGGGGAAAGTCAGAGACCATGACCATTTGTGGCAGGAAATATCATCGGGGGGTAGTAATTTTAGGGGGGTAGCGCATCAATCGTGTAATTTAAACGTTAGCCAACAGTTTTTTATCCCTGTTTTTATTCATAACTCTAATTATGACTCAAAATTTATTTTACCAGCACTGGCACGTATGCATAGGGAGGGAGGGGGAGTAGATAGTCCATGGGTAAATAATTCATTTATCTACAACATTATTCCCAAATCGGCCGAGAAGTTATTGCTTCTCGAGCTGAAATGGCAGGTAGTGGATAATGAGCGTACGTGCTGGAATAAAATTAGGTTTTTAGATTCTTTTAGTTTTTTCCCCAAATCCTTAAGTCAACTAATTCAAGTGCAGAAAAGCGACAATTTTGATAGCTTTCCCTTGCTTAAACAGCACTTTCCAGACAGTGAAATGTATGACTTATTAACCAGCAAAGGTATATATGCATATGATTATTTCTGTTCTGGCGCTCGCTTAAGCGAGGAGAAACTACCTCCAATTGAAGCTTTTCACAATTCACTGACCAACAGTGAATGCACAGTCGAGGAGTATGAGTTTGCCAAGAAGGTGTGGGCTAAGGGGGATTGTAAAAATGGGTGGGATTATTGTAGACTGTACTTGGCCAGTGACGTTCTAACTCTGTTGGATATAGTCTGTAAGAACACAGACCAGATCTATTCAGAGTTCGGGTTAGATATAGGATATTATTTTTCTACACCCCATTTAGTGATGGATTTAATTTTAAAAATTAGCAGGGAGGAAATAGGCCTAATCACCGATGTAGATCAACACCTTTTTGTAGAGCGTTCAATGCGGGGAGGGTATGTTTTTCATGGGGACCGCGTCTTATCAACCGATCCGAGCGGACAAAGCACCGGTGTAAAGTCAAATGCAGTGTTCTTGGACATGAACTCGTTGTACCCCTCGGCAATGTCCCACTGCTCTTTACCGTGTGGGAACTATCAATGGCTTGAGAATCCTTGTGAGTTCCCTGACATTAACACCGTCGAGGACAACGGGCCACAAGGATGGTTCTTTGAAATTGACGGTCACATTCCGCTGGCCCTTCACGACTCAGTCAAAGATTTTGTTTTTCCCTGTATCAATCGACCAGTGACCAGGGACTCTCTGAGCCCTACAATCGATCATTGGTTGAGGATATGGGGATGCATTGGACCCCCTCTAAACAGAAACTGATTTCTGATTTGGACCCTAAAGAGAATATCGTTGTTCACCATGTGCTTTTGCACTGGATGGTGAACAATGGCTTCAAAATCACCAAAATACATAGGGTCCTGCAGTTCAATCAGAAACCTTATTTGAAAACGTTTATCGATACTTTTGTCGATAAACGTTCCAGGGCAAATTCAAAGGTAGAGAAGGAATTGTACAAGCTCATTCTAAATTCAGCGTTTGGCAAAATGTGTGAAAGCGTACGTAACAGATCTCACTGCGACGTCGTGACTGACCCTCTAGAGTGTGCACGAATTATTGCCGACCCCAATTTTACATCATTCACGAGCATAGAGGCCGGCATGGTTCTTCTACACAGGAAAAAGCGAAATGTAGTACTGAACAAGAATATCGCAGGAGGTAGTTCAGTACTAGAAATTTCAAAAAAGCTCATGTTGTCCTTCTTTTACAATGTGTGCAAGGTGCAATGGCCACGGGAGGGGGAGGTTCAAGTTTACTATGGGGATACAGATTCTCTGCTGTTAAAGGTAAATGGGACTGAAGGTTTATTGGGTGATTTGCAAAATGGGGTGCACATCAGCTCGCGGATGGATTTCACCAACTGGAATCCATCCCTCTACCCCGAGCTGGTGAAACGTCAAGCCCCCAACCAACTATTAAAATTAAAATTAGAGACGGGGAGTGATTTGATATCCAGGGGGGTGTTCCCGGGTCCCAAAGTTTATTGTGTTGAAACACATAGTGGGGATGAAAAGAAGACATGTAAAGGGGTGCCTACACACTTTGTAAAGAGCAATTTCAACATGAGCGTGTACAGAGACTGTGTAGAAAGTAGCCTAGTGCCAAGAGCACAAGTGCTTGCAATTCGCTCTCTACAGTATAGAAATTATACTGTGAGAGTAGAAAAAAATGCAATGTCGTGTATATCCGACAAGGTCTATGTGCGCGAGAATGGTGTGAGTGTCCTGCCTCATGGTCACTATCGTATTTCAGACCGAGTTGAATGCGTAGACTATCGTAATCAACTTGGTCTGGATAAACTAATCTAACCCAAGCACTAACCATCACCACTCAACCTTTCATAAATTAACCTAACCAACTAATCTAGCCCAAGCACTAACCACCACCACTAACCCGTAGCAGTGACGACAACTTTGTTTTTCCATCGCGACTCCCGGGGGGTGGGGGACCCTTCCCGCGGCCGGCTCCCGGGGGGTGGGGGGCCACCAATCACTGTAATGTTCAACTGTGCTAGTTCCAAATGTATTTTATTGTACAAAAAGTGTTGTATAGAAAAGTGATGTACAAAGATGTTGTACAGAAAAGTGTTGTACAGAAAAGTGTTGTACAAAAGTGTTGTACAGAAAAGTGTTTATTATAAAGTGTTATCATTGTTCATGTTGAACAAATAGAGTTTTCATGTTGACCAAGTGTCATGTTGAACAAATATTTGCTGTAATAAATGTTGCCATGAAATATTGTTTTTGTTGTTCTTGAATAGATAGATCTATGGGAAAATTACTACTTATCATTGGACACATATGATTTACAGTTAGTCATAGTCTGACTGTTGTCAACAACATGTATCAATTTAAAACGCCCTTCAGATCATTTCTGTGTGGACCCTCAATGTCGGGGAAAACAACACTGTTAGCTAGAATAATTCAAAATTGCGATAAAATGTTTTTGGAAAAACCGAAAAAAATCTACTATTGCTATAGTATTTGGCAAGAGTCCTATGATAAAATAAAAGCTATTGCCACAACCATACCAATACAATTCACAAGAGGACTTGATGTTTTCAATAGTATTGAACCGAACTCGTGGCTGATTATTGATGATTTGGCTGAATCTGTTGAACAATTCTCACAGGAAATGCTACAACTGTTCACCGTTCGCTCTCACCATGAACACATTTCCATAACCCTGGTTCTACACAATCTGTTTCATCAGAGCAAATGTATGCGAACCCTTGCTTTGAATTGCACTATCTATATTATCTATCGAGTCGTTCGTGATTCTAGCTCACTCATAACTCTCAATAAACAGATATACCCCGGCGCCCCTAAATTTCTGTTGTCAGCGTACACTCAGGCGACTAGCAAGCCCCACGGTTACATTTTATTGGATCTTAATCAGAGCACGCCCGAGGATCTTCGTGTAGTCACCGACATTTTCGACAATGAAATTACAGTATATCTTCCAGTGAATAGTAGAAAAGGCTATTAGTCGCCATTATGACACTGAAGAAACTACACGAACAACGGCATCTGTTTTCCGTTCTAGGCACTTCAAAACCTCCGCTTAGGAAGGCTATACTTAAACATGGTGTTGACAATGATTTCATTAATCTAATATCTGAACTTTTTTTAAATTTAACTGAGGGCAATGTTCAACTGCCAGAAGGTGTTAGACAACAGACAAAGCAACATCGTTCCACTGTACGTGCCTTGGCTTGTAAAAACAAGGGAAAAAATTTTAAAAGAAAACGGCTCCTTCAAGCAGGCGGTAGCTTTTTCACACTTTTACTGCCAATAATTGCAGGACTTGTAAACAGTTTTCTCTAGAGAATGGCAAAACCCTATAAATTGACTCCAATGGAACTTGTCCTCTCGCCCGTCGAACATTTTGAAGACAATCTGAGTAAATTCATTAATGATGAGAATATTGCCGATGATAAAAAAACTGCTTTTACTTCAAGATGCATTGCGACGCATGGACAAACATAGACCTTATCGTGAGAGACCCGCCGTCACCGATCCCTCTAAACAAGAAACATCTCAAGATTCTGCACAATCGAAGGAGAAGGAATTGAATTCGATTGTATTGAAAATTGGAAACCTATTGCCACTGTCCTATCGAGAACAGAGTAAAAGAGTATTATCTTATCTCGTGTTGGAATCTGGTGATCAAGTTCAAGTCGACAGCACAGGGAAACGAATTATAATTTGGGGAAAAAGTTATAATCTAGTTGATTTAATTTGTGATATGGTGACGAATCGTAAAGGACTCTTATCCTTTGACGATAATCTATACACCTTTCTAAGTGTATCAAACTTTCCCAAAAGTCTTATTGGCAATAAGCAAATTCTAAAGAAACTAAGAGAATATAGTCCTCCAACAACACCATTTAAAAAAAAAGAAGATTCAATATTTGAAGATACTAGCACCACTGATTTTACAACACCTGTGGCTGCTAGTCAAAAGCGAAGACGAGTTGATTCGCCCTCCAGTGTGCAAAAGGGGAGTGGACATTACACTACGTGTTTACGTTCAAAATGGATGAAGTTTTGAAAGGTGTCTATGAAAATGTTGGTGAAGCGGGAAGTTTAAGTTCTCCCAAAACGCTTTCCAAAGTCTCCGGCACCACATTGAAAAATGCAAAAGAGTATCTAGAAAATGAACCAAGTTACACACTACATCGGGATCATAGACTTCGCAGTAAACAATATCGTCAAACTAAAGCCTTTTTCCCTCTGCATATAATGCAAATGGATCTTTTAACTTTAGACGCAGTTCAACGGCGTCACAATACACCCTACAAATATATTCTATTGGCAATAAGTATTTTTAGTCGCTATGCCTATGCCATTCCGCTGCGATCAAAGAGAGGTGTTGAAGTTGCTCGGGCCATTGAAAGTATTCTTGAACAGGATTCCTATAGAAAAATTCAATCAGATCGTGGCAGTGAATTTGTTAACCCACATGTGCAAAAGGTTCTTTTGAAATATAATACGACACTCTATCATAGTCACAGTCCGATAAAGGCTGCATTGGCTGAACGATTAATAAGAACGATTCGTCTATTAATTTCAAGATATTGTACACTGAAAAATACATCTGCTTTTATTCACGATTTAGATAAAATCATGCAGATATACAACCATCGACCACATCGATCTCTGTCCAACTCTAGCCCTCGGAATGTTCACTACAGTGAGAATACATTTGATGCTTTTCTAAAGCAATACTCCAATGGCAATGAGAAGAAAAAGAAGAAGAAATTCAATGTTGGTGATACTGTTCGAATTAATAGAACCACCAATATTTTTGAAAAGGGGAATTATTTATGGAGCACCGAACTTTTTAAAGTGTCCAAAATCCTAGACACCATACCCATAACTTATCGACTACGAGATACCAAAGATGATGAGATTCTCGGTGGTTTTTATGAATATGAACTGCAAAAAGTTAGAAACACTAGTGAAAGTTATCAAATTGAAAACATATTAAAGAGTCGTACTCGTAGGGGCAAGAAACAGTTGCTTGTTCGCTGGCTAGGATACAACTCGGACTTTGATTCTTGGGTCAGTGCTGAAGATATTAACAATGCCCAATGATTTCTATGTGACTTTCATGTCCAATGTTTCTGATCCTCTCTACAATGACTTGAATAAAACAAGTGATTTTTGGACAAAACTCTCCCCCACCATCAAATTCGACGGAAAGTATGAAGTGGCTCTTGTCGACTGTATTCTCAAAAATACCTATGACATCCTGAGAAAGGATCGTAAATATGAAATAAAAATTAGACCCTATAATTGGCCACTACCACCAGGTGATCAAGAACAAATTCAAAAAATCAATTGGTTGGATTATCCATATATTGAATTACCCTACGAGGAACTCACCTGTATGAATGATTTATGTCGTACTATTAATAAAAGAATTTCCGCTCGTAAAAAAGGAGCCTTTCATTTCAACTATTCAAAGGAGGAGGGCAAGATCTACATTAGTTCACCTATTGCCAGTGAAAAGATTATTCTCAATGATAATCTAAGGGATGTTCTTGGCTTTAAGCTCAATATAATCAATGGTAAAAGTGCCGGAAACACCAATTTCATTTTTGCTGACTACCCACCTGCCTTCTCCACAGACACTTGTATATTTCTCTATGCTTCATTTGTGGAAACATCTCGGGTTGGTAATTCAAATGTTCCCCTCCTACGAGCTCTTGAACGAAAAACCAA
Organism: Artemia sinica; assembly: GCA_027921565.1. Classification (NCBI taxonomy): domain Eukaryota; kingdom Metazoa; phylum Arthropoda; class Branchiopoda; order Anostraca; family Artemiidae; genus Artemia; species Artemia sinica. The sequence continues at coordinate 60,613,505 of CM051258.1, read as the reverse complement.
TCAAGAACATATTCATCACTACAATATAAAGCATCTTCAGTATATTCCAGTAAACACTTCCTATTTGGAACTCTGTCAGTTAACATTAAGAACTGAATTGGGTGATCCAATAGCAATTTCAAAAGGTTTGGCTGTGATTACATGTCATTTTCGACCCATCGTTCAACACCAAGATGTCTAATAAAAAAGTGGTATTCACTTGTCCTGATATTGACTGCTATGTTAATACTCTTGGCCCAAGACAACAGGGCAATGGAATGGACTATTACAAGGGTCGCTCGTCAATGTCTGGCTATTGTCTTGGTAGCTGGTTTGCTAAGCTGTTTCGCTCTTCACTACCACTGGCTAGAAAATATCTTGTACCGGCTGCGACAGATTTTGCATCCTCTACACTATACGATTGGGGCTCTGGCAAGGATTTTAAAAAAAGTGCTTGGGAAAATCTTAGGTCCAGTGCGCGAACCCTTGGCGAGAAATTAAAGCAAAATGGTAAAGGTTTAAAAGGGTTAAGAAACAACGCATCACTCATCAGTCTCTACTCAGGTCGGAAACGAAAGACATCCCTTTTGTCAAAGAAAAGAAGGAAAAAGCCGATACGTAGTGTAACCGGAAGCCCCAGGAAGAAAATTGTTAGATCGAAACTTGATTTCTTCTCTTAAGATGTCCTACCTACCACATAAGGATTCTCAACCTTCAATCACCACCTCATTGAATCTATTCAATGCCGAAAATGTTGATGTGAGTGTCAAGCATGGATACTATGAACAATTTTATCCACTACAACCCCTCTCCGATAATATACACTTTCAAATTTATTCCAATAAAGACTACTTTATGGATTTATCGTCCACATTTATAGATTTACAAATGAAGGTCCGGAAATCCGATAATACAATGCCAGTTCGAGCTGATGGGATATCCTATGAAAATTGTATACTACATAATTTATTTCGTCAAATTAGCGTCTACATCAATGGCACGCTGGTGAGCACAAGCAACAATCTCTCAAACTATGCTAGCTATATCCAATTCATGCTGATGACACCCAAGTCATACAAGGAATTGAGAGGTGCCTCCAATGGATATGAATATATTACTAATACTGATAGTACAGATGCACTTAAAAATGCTACAACTAGTGAATTACATCTAGTTGGAAAAATATATCATGAAATATTTAATATACCCCAATTGCTACCACCCAATGTTAAAGTGGATATAAAATTGACGCTTGCACCATCCAATTTCATATTGAGAAAGGAACTTGCCGCCAATCCCGATGTAAGCCTCTCCCTCACCTCAGCAATACTTCATGTACGCAAACAGCAGGTTATGAGTTCTGTTGCTTTGGCCGTGGAAAAATTGAGAGCCAATGGCAACAATATTAAACTACTTGTTCCTCACACAATCACCAATCAGCGTCATATTGCAATGGGGTCACGCACCTTCACCGATTCATCCTTTATCAATGGTGAAATCCCCTCGAAATTGGCTTTGGCATTTGTAAAGAGCGCCAGTGCAATAGGATCATGGACTGAATGCCCACATAAATTCGAGATGTTTGGACTTTCATCTCTTGTGTGCAAAGTAAATGGTATCCCACTCTACAATCTATCTTTTGATAAATCCTATAGAACATTGTATGAGTTGACCATGCAAACCCTAGATCATGATTCGCAACTATTTGAAAATGGTATAACCGAAGATATGTTTGCTAAAACACATGGTATCATTGTATTGGATTTGTCTGGCACACAGGATATGAGTATAGTACGTACGGGGACTGTGCGTTTAGAGTGTACATTTGCCAACCCATTGACTGAGAGTATTGCCCTAATCTCACTAAATCAATATGAAACCTATTGGGAAATCACTCCCGAAGGCAGTGTTCTACTAGACTTGGCGCCATGAACACCAGTCAAATAATCAGTGTATTTAATATGGACCCCTACATGTCCCAGTACAAATCCTATTGTCTACCCTCAGACTATCTTGGAAAAATTCAAAGTGCGAACAATACCTTGATTATTGTTAATAGCAGTCCATCGACTGTGCTGACGGGTCATTGGCTGTGCATCTATCAAACAATGAGGAATATCGAATTTTTTGATCCTCTTGGCCTACCCTATACATTCTACACGCCTCACATCAGCAACTATATTGAGAGCAGTAATAAAACTATTATTCAAAATCGAAAAAGGGTGCAGGATCTAACGACTAAAAGCTGTGGCTTCCATGCGCTACTATATTTTGTGTTCCGATGTCGTGGCTATACTTACAAGCAGTTTCTCCATATTTATGGTGACAATCCACGTCTGAACGACTTTCTAGTGGAAAATATACTTACAAGTGTATTTAATATTGATTTCAGTGCCCTAAGAGTAAAGTGCTTAAAAAATGTTTGTGAATTTGTTTATTAATAAAATGTATATATACAACAATGTCTTTAAATCTTCACTTTTAGATTTCTTCATCGGTGTATAGGTAACTGTCGTGAACCACTAATGCTGGTAAATCATTTGGATTCACTATATATTGATCTCGATTGACTGCAAAGTCAGGATCACATTTTCTGCAGTACAATGTAACTTCACTCTTGTCATATCTCTTTGTATAGTCAATGATACTATTTGCATTCATATTATGAAATTCACGAGTTTCAATCTGTCTATTTGAAGCAATATCACATACTGTGTTTTCAAGTGGTGAATCACATTCGGTAACTGCCAAATAAAAAATCGCTTGGTTTATAGTCATAGTAGGTGGTGTCATCACAGCGATGACGTAGAAACCAGATTGTCTTGTTATCCCAACAGTTGAATCGTAGACCAGATTCCTCTTCCCAGAATAATTTAAATCCACGACGATACCAATCTCGTAGAAATAAACTAAAATCACGTTTAGGATTCTTTCCAATCATAGCGGGGTAAGTATTCTCCCACTGATCACATTTATCATTGTGACAATTGGAGCATAGGTGCCCTCTAGGATGAGAGTCACACACCTCCTCAAGACATGAATTACATCCTTTAATTTGTACTGCATAGCCTCTATGTAATTTGCAAGGATTACATAATTTACACTTTTCATTATAGTCATCAATAATTGTACAATTCTCGCATTGAGTCCAACTACCAAGAGTGTACATGCACAATGGGCATATATAGAACATTTTGGTTTCCGATGTCAACTCTCTCACAGCTAAAACGAAACTGATCGTCTTCGCTCGATAAATTCAAAGTGTAGGAAAGGGGAGAGGAGTAACTCTGTGACGATGCCTCTTTCGAAGGAGGAGCCATCTACATTGGCAATGAAAGTATATCCACGATATCATTCTGACGTGTCGTAATCAAGATATCAATGAATTGAGTATAAGCATTTGAGTCACATTTTAAAAGTTTCATACAATAGTCCAATGGGGGAGAATCAGTTTTCATTATATTGTCAAGTGTTCCTTGAGAGAATATCCTGCGTTGAAGAGATAACTCAAGAAAATCATCATCCAAAATCAAATGTTTTTCCATAAACACTAGATTTGATCTAATTCTCTCTTTCTCAAATTTATTCATTTTTCAATCCTTTCACTATGACTGCCAACTCTAGACTGACCAGAAAAGAAAGTTGGCTCGGAAACAACAACAACATTGACCTTGGCATTCGCTGAGAGCGTGCCCAAAACAACAACAATAGCATTGACCCCATTAACCACGTGTTCCCCTTATGACTCTATCGCGTGCCCAAAACAACAACAAGAAGGAAGTGACAAAGTTCCTGTTTTTCCATTCTCACTGACAAAATCCATAAAAACATCAAATAATCAACACACATAACCATCCATGAAAACAACCATAAATGTGAGAAAATTCCTGTTTTTTCATTCTCACTGACAAAGTCCATAAAACCATCCATAAATGTGACAAAATTCCTGTTTTTCAAATTCTCACTGACAAAAACCATAAAACATGCATAAATTATGTACTGACACGGACCTCCTGAGGCCTCTCTACTAGAGAGAGGCATTGACTAGGGCTTGAACCCCCTCATATACGTAATAATTTCTGTTCGTTTTAAGTTTTAATGTCGCTCCTTACTTTCAGTTTAAAAAACTTGTTTTTTTTTATTTAATTTCTGACCGTATTTTTAATAATGCTGGGAAATCCGGCACCCCTTTGCAGAAATGTCCCTTCCCCCAAGGAAAACTCTTCCCTGGAAAGATAATCCCCCGTAACCTCCTCCAACCCCCCCCCCTCCTCCAACATCCTCCGTAACTCCCCTCCTCCGACCCCCTCTCCCTTGAAAAAAATCCCTCCTGAAAACGTCTGTATACTTCCCATTAACCAATACTATATGTAAACAATAGGCAAAGTTCATAACTTGCAGTCCTTCCCTCGGGAACTGTGAGGGATTAAGTCATCCTCAAAGACATATTTACTCGATTTTGGACTATGTTGAACAAAATGGCTGTCTCAAAATTTTGATTGGGTGACTTCGGGAAAAACATGAGCGTGGGAGGGGCCCAACTTGCCCTCCAATTTTTTTGTTCACTTAAAAAGGGGACTAGAACCTTTAATTTCAGTTCCAATGAGCTCTCTCACGATATTATAGGACAACTAAATCGATACGATCACCCCTAGGAAAAAAAAGAAAAAAAAAACCCAAAAAAAAACAAATAAACACGTGGTCTTTCTTCTGGCAAAAAATACAAAATTCCACATTTTTGCAGATGGGAGCTTGAAGCTTCTATAGTAGGTATTTCTGATACGGTGAATCTGATGGTGGGATTTTCATTAAAGTTCTATGACTTTTAGGGGTTGTTTCTTCCTTTTTTCAAAAATTAGACAACTTTTCTTAGGCGCGGAACTTTTGATGGGTAAGACAAAACTTGATGAAACTTATATATTTGAAATCAGCATAAAAATTTGATTCTTTTTACGTATCTATTGGCAAACTTTTTTTCTGTTTTCAATCCGTTTTTTAGAGTTTCGGTTACTATTGAGCCCGGTCGCTCCTTACTTACAGTTTGTTACCACGAACTGTTTGGCAAGCTAAGCTACAAAAAGACGTTACTCAAAATCGAGCATTGTCCTGACTCATTGGCAGGGTCGCCAACTGCCTACATCTAAAAAGAGTACAAATCGAGTCAGAAAAAGAGGAATTGTTGCTCAAAAAGAGAAAAAGTCAAAAAATTTACGCGCAAGCGGCTGCCGACACGCGACCAGCCCCTCTCACTGGTCTCACCACTCTTACATCATTTATAAAAAATTTTAAATTATCCTGCGATCAATAAGCATATTATCTTTAAATCTTTTAAATATATTTCAAATAAAGCCAGGAGGGTTCACTACTTACATGACCCACTAAATAATTAGTTAGATAGATATAGACATATTTCTCACAAAAGCCGCATGGGCCATGGATATTACAAGTACAACAAAAGACATAAAACATAACAAGTACAAACACTTTTGAAAATAACACTATGATAGAAAACCCGCCCTATGTCTAATCCCGACACTCACAAAATTTCCCGAATTTTTAACGTCCACTTTGCAACTACTTCCTATCTTATTTTCTAAACAACTTCTATGCATGACATCCCTCCCAAAAAATTCCCTTCTAAGTACCTTCAGTTCTTCACAATAACACATAAAATGTTCTAAATCTTCAGACTCCCCGCACGTCGGATAAGTGAAGGGACCATTACGTACCTTAACCCTCCCTAAATACTTTCTTCTCCCCCCAAGTGGCGTGCAATTCCCCCTTACTAATAAAACCTATTTTAAACTATAATTTTGGAACCAAAATTTTAGATATATTTCTTCTTCCCAGGCTTCTTTAATTTTTCTATATATTCCAAAGGATTGTGACTCAACCTTGTCTTCTTGCCAAACCTGGATCTCTTGATCTTGTAGCACTTTTTCCACAGCTTTTGCAACCAATCCTGTTTCCACCCCAGGTCCAATGCTGTCATTCCACCAGCCTGATAGCCCACAATTGTCTAGTACACTCTTAATTTGTACATGTCAAGAATCTTTTCTTTTATCCAATAGCATTTCATTGAAAGCAGTTTTTATTAACCGATAATCTGGCATAGCAATAATTTTTTCCCAATAACCTACCATGCGTACTAACCGTTTATTTCATAAGCTAAAAAGACCCAGGTCAATCTTTCTATTAATGCTATTAAACTTTTTATCTAACCCTATTAATCTTTTAAAATAATGTAGCTGTATCCTCTCCATTTCCACCCTCCTTTCTTGTCCCCATATCTCTGCCCCATAATGTATAGCAGGTTCTATTCTACATGCGAAAATACGCTTTTGTAGCTTGATATCCTTTGCTCCCATATCCTTAATACAACTCTAAGAATATACCAGTTAAACTTTTACCTTTACTTGACATTAGAGCTATGTTTCTTGTCCACTTGCCATTTGGAATAAGTCTACAGCCTAGGTAACCATATTCCTTCAGTACTTTTATAACTCCCCTCCCGTAACTAAAATTTTCTTCAGATGTCTTTGCTCCCCTTGCAAAAACCATTACTGCCGACTTGTCTATATTTAAAACCAGCCTCTTTTCCTTAAAATTCTTTTCTACACTCTCTAATGCATGCTGCAGATTCTCTCTACTATTTGCATTAAAGCTATATCATCGGCGAACAAAAATTCGGACATTTTTTTTTATCAAATAATTGCGATTCACATACTTTCCTATTCCTTAAATAGTTTTCAATGTGATTAATATACAACGAAAATAACTTCGGTGACAAAGTACAACCTTGTTTGATCCCTAACTTACTAAATATTTCCTTCGATGCTCCTTACCAACCCGCAATACAAACTTTACCGTCAAATATATTTGTATTAAAATTCGCACAAACTGACGCGGTAATCCTAAATTAATCAAACAATGCATAAGAATTTCCTTATTTACACTATCGAAAGCACCTTTTAAGTCCAAAAAGGCCACAAACAACTTATCCTCTTTTTTCCTGGTATATTTCCTAATTAGACTATAAACGATAATAATTCTCGTTCTTTTTATAGCTAGTAGGTAATGCTTTGCTAGAAATTTGCATGGGTTAATTTTGATCACTTGGACCTTTAACTGAACTATAGTTGACTTCCGCATAACATTTAGATAAAGTTTTGTCTACAATTTGTCCAAATATTTTGAAAGGAATATTAGATATTCAAGTAACTAGTCATGAACTATAGCTGACTTATCGGTAGTCAAGTGAAATACCGTGCCATAGGAGCAAAAAACAATATAATTGGTGAACACATTCTTAACAGCACGAAAGAATTCTTCTTCTTCCTCTGCAGGAGTTTCTGCTTCTTTCCTTGTCTTGTAAATTCATTTTCATTCTTATTTGAAATTAAATAAAAAAAACAAGTTTGTTTTAACTGAAAGTAAGGAGCGACATTAAAACTTAAAACGAACAAAAATTATTCCGTATATGAAAGAGGCTGTCCCCTCCTCAACGCCTCGCTCTTTACGCTAAAGTTTTTCATTGTTTAAAAAAAATAGAGTTGTGGGAGAGTCAAACTTGAGCGTAAAGAGCGAGACGTTGAGGAGGGGACAGCCTCTTTCATATACGGAATAATTTCTGTTCGTTTTAAGTTTTAATGTCGCTCCTTACTTTCAGTTAAAAAAAACTTGTTTTTTTATTTAATTGTTGAACGTTTTTGAAAAAATGCAGGTTTTGATCTTGGCTCACCGTACATGAATAATTAAAACAAAATTTGCATATTAATTTACTTTTATTTGGTTAAATGGCTTTCTCGAAACTTTTTTAATTTTGTTTACGAACGTTTTTATTAGTAATAAATATACGTAACTTACGAATTAACTTACGTAACGAACTTCTATATTCATATATTTTTAATACGCATATTAGGGGGTTCGCCCCCTAGTTAATACCTTGCTCTTTAAGCGAAAGTTAGAATTTTGATCCAATTCTTTAAAAATGACCGCTTAATCACAAAGGCCGTTAATTAGAATAAATAGCTCTTATGAAAGTACTAAGAAATCTTTGGCTTAAAGAGCGAGGTATTGACTAGGGGGTGAACCCAATCATATATGTAATATTTTCTGTTCGTTTAAAGTTTTGATGTTGCTGCTGTTGCAGTTGATAAACTTGTTTTTTTATATTTAATTTCTGATCTTTTTTTAAATAATGCTGGGAAGTCCGGTGTCCCCTTCATAGCAATGTTCCTTCCCCCATGAAAACTTCCTTCATGGAAAGATCCTCCCACATAACCCCCGACCCCCCCCCCCCACTACCAGGAAAAATATCCCCTGAAAACGTCTGTATACTTCCCAATAACCAATACTATATGTTAACATTGGGTAAAGTTCATAACTTTCAGCCCTACCTCCGGGAACTTTGGGGGATTAAGTCATCCTAAAAGACATACTTATAATATTTTCGAACATGCTGAACAAAATGGTTATCTCAAAATTTTGATCGGGTGACTTTGGGAAAAAATGAGCGTTGGAGGGGGCCTAGTTGCCCTCCATTTTCTTGGTCACTTAAAAAGGGCACTAGAACTTTTAATTTCTATTCCAATGAGCCCTCCCACGATATTCTAGGACCACTGGCTCAATACGATCACCCCTGGGGAAAAAAAAACAACAAATAAACACGCACCCGTGATCTTTCTTCTGGCAAAAAATGCAAAATTCCACATTTTTGTAGATATGAGCTTGAAACCTCTACAGCAGGGTTGTATGATACGCGGAATATGATGGTGTGATTTTCATTAAGGTTCTATAATTTTTAGGGGGTCTTTCCCCCTTTTTTCGAAAATCAGCCAAATTTTCTCAGGCGCGTAACTTTTGATACGTAGGACTAATTTTGATGAAACTTATATATTTGAAATCAGCATTAAAATCTGATTCTTTTGGTGTGTCTATTTGTATCAAAATACCGTTTTCTAGAGTTTCGGTTACCATTAAGCCGGGTCGCTCCTTACTTACAGTTCGTTACCACGAACTGTTTGATGAATGGTTTCCTGGGTACATTCCAAGAAAATGAATAGCTGCTTGTTCGGCAAAAATACTGCTCTGAGTAAATTAAGTTTGAGTATATTAATGAATATAAATAAATGCAAATGACACAATAATTCTAAGAAAGGTGTATTTTAAATTATGCGAATCAGAGAAAAAAGTATTTATGGGTAGTTTATCCATACAACACAGAAGTGCAAATTTAGTTTTACTGATGTCCAAAAATAACATTGGTAGCTTTCAAAAATGTTCAATGATTAAAATTCACATAACGTTTCATTTCGATGCAATTGGAATGTCGATCGAGGACAAGTTGTAACTCATCAATAATTACACGGAATTTTATAAATAATGATAGTTCACAAACCAAATTGTTTATTGCCTCTCCAAAGAATGGATGTGCCAAACAGCTTTTGACTTCTTTCTAGTAAATTTGAATTTCTACGTTTTCACTTGTTAATTCGACTTTGGTTTGATCTACTTCTTCTTAAATGATTGGAAACACTGGAATCAAACAGTTCGTGGTAACGAACTGTAAGTAAGGAGCGACCCGGCTCAATGGTAACCGAAACTTTAGAAAACGGTATTTTGATACAAATAGATACATCAAAAGAATCAGATTTTAATGCTGATTTCAAATATATAAGTTTCATTAAGTTTAATTGTACCCATCAAAAGTTAGGCGCCTGAGAAAATTTGGCTGATTTTTGAAAAAAGGAGGAAAGACCCCCTAAAAGTTATAGAACCTTAATGAAAATTACACCATCATATTCAACGTATCAGAGAACCCTACTGTAGAGGTTTCAAGCTCCCATCTACAAAAATGTGGAATTTTGCATTTTTTGCCAGAAGAAAGATCACGGGTGCGTGTTTATTTGTTTGTTTTTTGTTTTTTTTCCCAGGGGTGATCGTATCGACCCAGTTGTCCTAGAATATCGTGGGAGGGCTCATTGGAATGGAAGTGACCAAACGCTAAAGTTTGACTCTGTCTCACAACTTTATTTTTTAAAACAATAAAAAACTTTAGCTTAAAGAGCGAGGCGTTGAGGAGGGGGCAGCCCCTTTCATATACGGAATAATTTCTGTTCGTTTTAAGTTTTATTGTCGCTCCTTACTTTCAGTTTAAAAAACTATAAGACGGCACAGGCAGAGATAACAGAGAACATACCGCCTAACTGTTGTATCTCTTGCACTCAAATAATTTAATCTGAAGTTTTTTATTTCGCTAATAATTTTTCTATCTTCACTTTGTAAAAGAATTCAAAGAGCTAATAATTGGCAAAAAGAGTGCAATTCCGGTCCGTGGAGGGAAAGAGTGCAATGAGGTGAAAAGTGTGCATTGCACGCGAAAAGTGTGGGAGTTAGCAACCCTGGTGAATGGAAAACGAGCTCTTTATCTGAAGCGAAAATGAGTTCAGTACCACTCCATGCATTGCACTCATGGCCAAAAGCAGATAATCAGGAGATCGGTAACTGCGCCACGCAGATTGTTGATCAGAATGCGAAATTTTTTCTTTTAATTTTCACTGAAAAAAAAACCCAAACAACTAGCAATTCTCAAACGAAAGAGCTAAGTGCAAGCTGCGGAGTTTCGCTGACTCAGTGCAAGATCGAGGCTTGGTCCTCGGGCTTTGGAAATCACAACGACATAAGATTGAGATAGAAAATTCTCTATTCTTAAAGGTTGTTAGGTCTTTCAAAGTAGAAACACCTGCATTTTTAAACCTTTTCTTTCTTTGGTAGGAAAATGTGTTTCATTTCGATATTGAAAAACCCCCACTTCGAAACACATATCGTTTTGAATAAAGCAAAAATTACATTCTAGCATTTGCGAAGTTTGAGTGGTGGGATCAGCACTGTTATTTGATATGATTTCTGTTCAACACAGGTTTAAGTGGACAATTCATTTGAACTTGGTGTCTGTTTTAGGTTTCATTTATGTATTCGTTTGTGATTTCTGTTCCTTTTAAGTTTAGCTTATTATACATATTACCATACCCGGATTAGTATGCGTGTTACTGGTATTGTTTTATTTCTTCTTGTTTTAGGTTTCAGCAATACTCTTTGCTTTTACTTGAAAAACAGTGTTTTTTTTGCATATTTAGAAACTATTACAAACTTGAGGCAAATATTCCGATATGAACGTCCTAAGATAAAAACGAAATATGTAGCTTACATTTTTCACAACTGGCTTCTAATTTCCATTACATTTTGTGTCCAAGGATAATTTCTTCTTTTTATTTTTTTTTTTAATTAATTCACACAAAGAAGAAAACACAAATATTTTGTCTATAAGACAGGATAATAGTTTTGAAAAAGACGCTAATAGCTTTGAATCTTTATATTGTTCAAAACGTGTTTGAAAGCCTCAAGACATTACAACGAATTCTTCTAGTTCTTTCGACAAACTTGATTTCGACAAAACAATAAATCTATTGAGATTTTTTCCTTCAAACCGAAAGAAAAGGTTTAAAATGTAGGTATTTCTGCTATAAAAGACCCAGTCCATTTAAAATTAGTGAGCCCTAGTGAATATTTACCAATAGAAGGGCGAATTAAAATAAACTTTCACTTGATGTAAAATATACGATAACAAAGTACTTCTGGTTATTAATAAAACGAAACAAGAGATCAGACATGTTCACAAACAAAAAACGAAAATAAGACAAATACAAGGCACTAATCCCCAGAATGGCTTGATGCTCTATGCTATATATAATACATTAAACAATAACAAGAGAGAGAGAGAGAGAGAGAGAGAGAGAGAGAGAGAGAGAGAGAGAGAGAGAGAGAGAGAGAGAGAAAGGGAGAGAGAGAGAGAACAAGAAAGATTAGACGAGGCATAAGCAATCTGTAAGAATATCTTCTGATACCTCACCAAAAACTCAACCGGCTCAAGTGGAACCCGAACAATTTTTTAAGATAATAATAATAAAATAATAATAATAATAATAATAATAATAATAATAATAATAATAATAATAATAATAATAATAATAATAATAATAATAATAATAATAATAATAATAATAATAATAATAATAATAATAATAATAATAATAATAATAATAATAATAATAATAATAATAATAATAATAATAATAATAATAATAATAATAATAATAATAATAATAATAATAGTAATAATGATAATAATAATAATAATAAAAATAATACTAATAGTAATAATAAAAATGATAATAAAAAAATAATAACGATATAATAATAATAACAAACAAATTTAATTTTGTATACAGCTGTTACAATTTGACTTTGACTTACTTACTTGACTTATGTCTCCTGCCGGGCGCTGCTCGGTGTAGAGAGTGAAGTCTGCTTCCTCCATCCACTTCGGTCCATATCAAGCGTTTGCACATCGCTCAACATGATATTTGCCATAGTCAGGAACTCGGACAGGCTGTCAGACCATCGTTTCTTCGGTCAGCTGCGAGGTTGCTTCCAACCGGCTTTGACAGGGTCGAAGTCATGGATCGTTTTCGCAGGTATGTGTGGAGGCATTCGAAGTAGGTGTCCATACCATCCTAGTGTTCGCTCGGCTGCTTGGGTCGAAAACCGAGACTGCTTGGTGAGCTGCAGCAGCTTCTTATTGCTGACGAAGTCGAACCATCGTAGACCTTCGATCCTCCTCAGGTTCTTCGACTGAAAGACATCAATTGCCTTGAGGGTCGCGGCTGTAGCTTGCCACGTCTCAGCTCCATAGAGCATCACAGAGCCGACGAGGGCGTTGAAAATCCGCAGCTTCGTTGTGCGACTGATGTTTGGTTTTCGCCAGAGGTGACGGTTCAGTCTGCCCATGGCAGAAGACGCTTTGGATATTCTCGCTTGTAGTTCAGAAAGAAGCGAGCCATCTGAAGAAATTATGGAGCCCAGGTAGGTGAACCTTTGGACAACTTCGATGCTAGTGGTGCTATCCAGGCTAACTGAAGGATTGGCAGCAGGAGAGGATGGGTCTATGGCCATAATTTTCGTTTTAGTCCAGTTTATCTGCAGTCCCACAGTACGGATCAATTTGTTAAGGATATTCATTAGAAAAAGCTAGCACCCATGCTTTGTATCCAAATCAGATCAGTTATCCTTGGAGAAACAAATTACAGATAGGATGACCAATGAAAGGCATCACTTGTTCGTCCATGGAAATTTTTATGACAGAACGTCCCATATCACTGAAATTTAGTGTTCATAGCATCTACAACTTGCTTCACTTTAGCCATTTTGTTGCTGTCCTGGAGCTCATTATTATTTCCAAAGTGTAGTTACAAGTTCGTGTGACCAGGACCAGTACATTCTTTTACTGGGAAGGTGATGATATCCTAATTGTAGTAAAATTCCCTAAAAATTGTCAGGTTCTTCAAAGCTCAATTTGAAGCTGTTACCATCATTCTCAGAGGCATGTCGCGTTATTTCTTATATGATCACAAACCGAATAGTTTCGTCCTAAAACTGACAAAAACCTCAAATTCGGGTATGCTTATCATGTGACTGACCTCGTCTCCCAATCTTGGTAGTAATTCTGAGGGAATATCTCCAGACAATGCTATCTTTTCCCATTTTGGGGCATCCCACGGGATTTTTTCAAAGGTTCAGATTTTTTAGATGTGAGTTTTGAAGACTATCTTTGCGATATTGTGGTACTGTTGGGCTGTTTTCCTACGACGACTTAGTTGAGCGTCGGATTATTAAGTCCCGATGGATTATGTCCTGCTACTTCGTCTGTTACGAAAGTATGGGTTATATCAAGCTCTATCGTCCCTGCAACATCACTTGGAAGATCATTCAAAGAGTGTAATTATGTTGTCCTCGTATCTTTCTTCTTCGTCACTGATTACCCCATTTTTTTTAATTCTGTTTGTTCAGGGTTTTATTTATTTATTAGTGTTGATTTGCGTTAGTTTTATGAGTAACCCCACATCAGGGGGAATTATCACTATATCAATTTCTTCCTCGTCATCTTTTAGTTCGTCATGAGTATCAACAGCCTCCTTAACCAATAAGAATCGTTAGGGAGGAATCTACAAACTAAAATATACTATCTCTTCCAGATCTTTAAGAAATATTGGGGCACTGAAACGCCCAACATTCCCAAATGGGAACTTTTTTAGCTATCTAATACTATGTCCCTACTCTGTGGATATTTTCATATAAGTGCAAGATAGAATATATAATAGGTAAGTTTTAAAACACCGAAACAAGTTCTTTCAAACGCTCACCTATGGTGGTATTTCACCCGAAACTATTGGTTAAAAAAATTACTTTTAGCTAGATTTATGAAAATCCTGAAAAATTACTCGATCCTAATTTAGGAAATATAAAATACGAGGATGCTCCTGGATAGCCCTATATTTCTATGGAAAGCTTGGTACTTGCTCGAGCTGCTAATTTTTGGGAAAAGAAAAAAAAATTAAATGAGACGTTCCAAAATGAGAACGTTGGGTGCTAATGGGTTAAATAACTAAACAAGGACTATTTTGAATCAGTTGGTTTCAATAATATAATTTTTTTTAGGTGAAGCTACGCCAAGACCAGACGAACTTAGTATAAATACTTTAAAAAAAAGTATATTATCACCCATCGTAGGAGCACTAATTACCCAAACTGTAACAATAACAAAATGGCCAAAGCAATTGGCCACCTTTACTGTTATTTCAATGTTCAGAAGAGATAAAAATTAGAAAATATAGGTTTATTCAAATAGCTACAGTTTTAGCAGATTACTTTTTTGAGAAATAGAGAATTGAAAGACTGATTAAACAAGAGTAAAGGAGAGGGCCAGATTAGACAGGTGCAGGATAGATCTAAATTTTTTCCTATATATTTCAGAGGATGGTATAACATATGGTGGGGAGGTGTGGGGGGGGGGGGTAAAGTGTTTACCTGGCAAACATAACAATGGCTTGTAGACCAGATAATTGGATTATAATAAGGATATGGAGATAATAATGGAGGTAAATAAATAAGGCTATTGGGAGCAAAGCCATATCAAGTATTTTTACTCGGGGAGGGGGAAGAGTTATAAACAAACCATACAAAATTTATCAAGAATTTGTTTGCGTGCATTTTTGTAACTTTTTACTGGTCGAACATTTCTTTTTTGGGGGGAGGAGGGAGCCAAGTCAGGTTATTCACACACACCCCCCCCCCCCCCTTAATACAGCCTTTATTGGGAGTGTGTAAGGACCTGAAAAATATTATTAGTGCAATTTATGAGCTAGGGCAGGTAGAAGTACAGGTATTATATGTGTTAATGGTGTCATTATGGGTACTTCTGGATTCTGTAAAGGTTTTCCCTTGCCCCCTCCAATCCCCCCATTCTGTTCAATACTTCATTTCTCCATTCACATTTTTTCTGTCAAGCATGGTGAAGCACCTACTAGTCGATACTCATGAATTGTTTACCTCGATGTTTGCTAATGGTTTTACATTGCTAGTGACGTAAAAAAAAAAAAAAAAAAAAAAAAAAAAAAAAAAAAAAAAAAAAAAAAAGTTAATTTTATGCAGGATTACATGGAAAGTAGAGAATTTGATGTCGATCAAAGAAGTCTGTCACAAATATTTTTTGTATAGGGGCTCAAATTAAGGAGAATGAGAAGTTATGAGACAGGAATGAAGCGTGGATTGTGAAAAAGGCAAGCTGTCTGTTAAGAATGCAAATAGTTTTTCAACCGTAATTTAGAAAAGAAGTAAAAAAAAAGCATAAAATAGCAATAGAACGATGAATAGGTAATTACGCAGAATAAAGGATATTAATACCGAAAATATCCTCCATATTATATTGTGGTAGTGGCCTTTGATTTGGAGCGGGGGGTAGGGCCGTATCCGATATAATTATTAAGAAGGAAAGCTGGGGAGTAACAAACGTGACAAGATACAACATTCTGTTCTAGTGAAATGGCTCTATATTAGAGGCTAACGAGGTAGCTACCAGTATTAAATGGTGGAAGAGGTGGACAGAAATCTTATTTGGGCTCCTTTTTTACACTTTAAAACGTAAAAAACCTAAACAAATTATGTCTAGTACGGATATATGTCTATGTGTTGTACTTATAGCCTTGAAAACTCTCCCTTAAATGTCTCAGGGCTTAAGGGGTGAGAGAAAACATTCAAGTCTAAAGGAAGATACCAGGCACCAGGAGAGATTGACTCAACTAGCCTCTTAGCCTCCAATACTGGAAAAAAACTACTTCTTAAATACTGGAAGGCTTGCCCCGTGGCCAAGGCCGTATCAAGCGAGTCTCTATTTTTTTTTTCTTTTTTTGGGGGGGGGGGCAAGGTGGGGTTCACACGGCCATTCCCAGAGAAGATTTTAGTTTTGATCCTCCCTCCCCCATAGTTTTTGTCTGACTCGTAAAAACTAAAGGAAAATGCATATAAACAAATTTTTCATGCGTCTTTAAAAGTTTTTTTTGGCAAAATAGTATGTAGGTTTGGGGTTAGACTAGGGTATGGCAAAATGGGTACAAACCTGAATGAAACATGAATAAACTACTTCTGGTTCCCACCCCCTGGTATAGTAAAGGAGGGGAAAATATCGGTACCAACACTGGGTAAGAATGAGGCATGGGGTTACAGAATAAATTTTTTGGGGGGATAGGTAGTGACTACTAATGGGAGAGAGTATTTCCCAAGGACCATAGTTTGAAAAGGTTAAGCTCGGTATAGGGATCAAAGCTGGCCTAGCCTTTATGGGTTGAGGGAACTGAATTTCATCTCTGACTTCCCGAATGTACTTATACACAAGTGGTTCCTCTCGCAAGGGCACCTCCTCTTCATTAGTTGGGGTCAAATAACTCAGAACGCTGGTAGGACAGATACCCGATTCATTCCCAGGCTTTAGGATTCCCAACCGATGCTCAACACTCGACTGTTTACCCTTCTCAACTGATTTTCAACACCCAACTGTTCCGAAAACCTTTGAAGTTTATTTAATTCTCTGACTACACTCTCAATGAAAATTAGATTTCACAATTATCTCTGGTTTTCCCCAAGAGGGTGAAGACCTCCTCCTTCCCTCTAAGGACGGAAGCTTCCCGCTAATAAACATAGTTTCCCCGAATTATTATTGTTTGTAATTTTATACTAGATTTTCAAATTCTGTTTCTATACGAGCCCTGTGATGTCTCTCATAGGCCTCGCTATTTATACCTATTTTTTGTTCTGTCTCTGCCAGCATTTTTTTTTTTACGTATATGTCCAGTGCTTTCTCTTTATTTCCAGGACAAAAATTTTGAGGTTAGATTTTGTACAACTACAATTTGAGCGTAAGCTACCACTCCTACGACTAGGCGGCTCCTGTCAGTCTGGAAATTGACTGTTAACCTGCTCAACTGATATTATCCTTATAAATTAATGTTCTTGAAATCTCAAACTAACACGAAAATAGTAAAATCCTTTTAATCTAAATTTTTTATTGTCCATAATACGACATCTCATTCGAGTAATCAACAGTGGTGAAATCTATGATAATAGGCAGCGCAATAGTGCTGCCTAAGTAAAGAAAGATGTTGGCACAATGTATTTTTGTTTTAGACCAGTCCACTTCGTATAGAAGTGGTTGTCGTAGAAATTTTGAAAAGGACTCATTCAATTGGAAATTGAGAGGACTAGTGCCCCATTTAATAATCGAAAGTGATTAGTGGGCTAATAGCCCTCCACCACGTCCATTATTTTCCCAAACACGTCTGATCAAAATTTTAAAATACCCATTTTGTTCAGCGTAGTTAAAAATTCCGGAAATCATGTCTTTGAGGATCACAACCCCTCTCCACTGCCCTCAGCGCAAGGGTTTTAAGTTATACGTTGGGGACATATAATGTTTTTATAGTAAGGATGGTTGTATAAACTTCGGAGGGGGTTCATTTTATTTGTACTCGGAAGTTCTAGTCCTTTTTTAAGAGTCAAAGTGATCGAATGGCAGCTACCCCCCTCCCCCCCCACATACACACGTCGTATTTTCCCGAAATGCATCCAATAGAAATTCTGAGATAGCCAATTTATTACAAATAATCCAAAGATCATATAAAAAGGCTTTTAGGGTTGAAACAAACCCCCAGAGCCAAGGGGCATAGATTTTAAGTCATGCTCAGGGGGCATTTAATGTTTTCATGGAAGGGATGGTTGTAAAAACTTTAGAGGAGGCTCATTTTTTGAAAATTGGAAGTTCTAGTTCTCTTTTATGAGACATAAGAGATAGAGGGCAACTAGACACCCCCCTGACTACCCCTATTTTTCCCAAATGGATCTGATTGAAATTGTGAGACAGCCATTTTGTTCATTATCTTCTATAGAGCATGTTACAATGCCTCCAGGATTGACACAACCCCCCAGAAACCTGGGACAAGGGTTGTTAGTTATTCCCTTGGGGTAAATAAGGTTTTATCAGAATGGGTGGTCGTAAAAACATTCAGATGGGGCTCATTTAATTTGAAATTGGAAGCTATAGTACCCTTAGTAAGAGTCAAAAGTGATTTGAGAGCAGCCATCCCCCTTCCACACCCACATTTCCTCAAACATATTCAATCAAAAATTTTGAGATGGCAATTTTGTTCAGCATAGTTGAAGGATCCGGAAACTATGTCTTTGAGAAAGACATCCCCCTACAGCCCTCAGGGTAAGGGCTGTAAATTATACCCTGGGGGCATATAAGATTATTATAAAAAGGGTGGTATATAAACTTCGGAAGAGGGCTCATTGGATTAGTGATCAGAAGTTCTAGTGCCATTTTTAAGAGTAAAAGTGATCAGAGGGCAGCTTCCCCCCCCCCCCTTTCATACGTCGTATTTTCCTGAAATACATCCAATATAAATTTTGAGATAGCAATTCAAAATAGTCCAAAGATCTTATAACAAAGGTTTTGGGGCTGATACAAACCACCTGATCCTGGGAGCAAGTGACATTAAGTTATTCCCCGGGGAAGTTTAGGTATTTGGAATTTTCAGGAAATGATAAGGGAGATGATAAGTTGACCAAAAAGATAATATTTGTACGCTACTTTTATTACAGCTACAACTACTTCTACTGCTATCACAACTACTACTACTGCTGCTACCACAAGTATCACTAAAGCTACTACTTCTGTGGCGAGTACTACTAAGGCTGAGGATATTGAAACAAACATCTGAGGAAACATTGAGAGGAAGTTTGAACTAAATCAAAACATACTACGTGCATACAGATTGCTGATAACGGGCTAATCAGTAATATTTTTGGAACGGCTTATCGTATCAAGAGGAAACTTCAGGAGCATTATGAATAGTATGCTGCTACCGCTGTTACTACTACTAATAATAACTCACAATTAGTGGTACTAGTCGTCCTACTACTACCACTACTTCTATTATAGTAGTACAATTAAGGCTACGCGTGTGAAAGTGAAAATTTGACAGAACTTTAAGGGGAAACTTGGACTAAATCAAAACATATTATTTGCATGCAGATTGTCAAAAGGCCGTATCTCAAGAATGGATGGGTATTAAGTTTCTATCTTTCAAAGAACACTTAAAGGGAAAGATCAATTGACAAAAAAGTAATACATGCATGTCAGTACTAACAAAACTACCACTGCTACGATTACTAATGCTATCACTGCTACTAAACTATTAGTACTTCAATTGCCAAACCTTGTAACGCTAAGAGTATTAAGGTGAAAAGGGCGTTAAAAGAGGGTCAAAAGCGCACATCAGCAATATTTTTGGAGCGGCTTACCATTTCAAGGTTAAACTTCCCGGGCATCATGAAAGAGATGTTCAACTGAGCAAAAGGCAAAATGTACCTACTACTACACTACTTCTATTAATGCTTCTGCTACTACTGTTCTGTTACTACTATTACTAACACAATACTAACACTGCAACAACGTTTCCTACTACCAACGCAACTGCTCTGATACTAATACTATTAATGCTAAGTCTATGACGATAAAATTTGAGAGAAAATTGATGGCAAATTTGAACTAACAGAAGACACTATGTGCATTTAGATCGTCACAATAATAAATCTGAAAAATTAATTTGCGTTTTAAGTTGGAAATCTCAGAGAATGCTTTAAGGGGAAGATCAATTGACCAAAAGGCAATATGTGCACACTGCTAATAACATTACTACCACTGTTACATTTATATAGTTCTACTACTACTGTTACTAATGCTCCAACTACTACTTCTATTACAACTACTTGTAAGGCTAAGAACATTAAGATGAAAATTTCAAGTATGCAAATATTCAGGTTATCAAAAAAACATATCGACAATGTCATAGCAATGGCTAATTGCAAATTAAGCTGAGTACTAATACTACTGCTGTGACTGCTATTGCAACTGCACTTAAGGATATGAAGGTACAAATTTCAGAGAATTCTTAGAGGGGTAGGTAAACTGAAACAGAACATACCATCCGTATGCAGGTTATTAAAAAGGCACATCAGAAACATTGCAACAACAATTTTGTGTGTGAAATTAAACTTACAAGGTTTGTTGTGGGGGATGTTGAACTAAACAAAAGACAATATTTGCACCATAGTACTACCGCTTCTACTCCATTAACTACTACTACTGCTGCTATTATTATTACTGCTATCACTACTACTGCTACTAAACTTAAGACTATTATTATTAATTCTACTGCTACTACTGCTATTGCTATTACTGTAAAAAATAAAAAAAAACAAGTTTTTTAAACTGAAAGTAAGGAGCGACATTAAAACTTAAAACGAACAGAAATTATTCTGTATATGAAAGAGACTGTCCCCTCCTCAACGCCTCGCTCTTTACGCTAAAGTTTTTTATTGTTTTAAAAAATAAAGTTGTGAGACAGAGTCAAACTTTAGCGTAAAGAGCGAGGCGTTGAGGAGGGGACAGTCTCTTTCATATACAGAATAATTTCTGTTCGTTTTAAGTTTTAATGTCGCTCCTTACTTTCAGTTTAAAAAACTTGTTTTTTTTTATTTAATTTTTGAACGTTTTTGAATAAATGCAGGTTTTGATCTTGGCTCACCGTACATGAATAATTAAAACAAAATTTTCATATTAATTTACTTTTATTTAGTTAAATGGCTTTCTCGAAACTTGTTTAATTTTATTTACATCACAAAGGCCGTTAATTAGAATAAATAGCTCTTATGAAAGTACTAAAAAATCTTTGGCTTAAAGAGCGAGGCATTGACTACGGGGTGAACCCAATTATATATGTAATATTTTCTGTTCGTTTAAAGTTTCGATGTTGCTGCTGTTGCAGTTGAAATACTTGTTTTTTTATATTAAATTTATGATCTTTTTTTAAATAATGCTGGGAAGTCCGGCGTCCCCTTCATAGCAATGTCCCTTCCCCCATGAAAACTTCCTTCATGGAAAGACTCCTCCCACATAACCCCTGACCCACCCCCCCCCTCCCCCCCACTACCAGGAAAAATCTCCCCTGAAAACGTCTGTATACTTCCAAATAACCAATACTATATGTTAACATTGGGTAAAGTTCATAACTTTCAGCCCTCCCCCCGGGAAGTTCGGGGGATTAAGTCATCCTAAAAGACATACTTATAATATTTTCGAACATGCTGAACAAAATGGCTATCTCAAAATTTTGATCAGGTGACTTTGGGAAAAAAATGAGCGTGGGAGGGGGCCTAGTTGCCCTCCATTTTTTTTTGGTCACTTAAAAAGGGCACTAGAACTTTCAATTTCCATTCCAATGAGCCCTTTCACGATATTCTAGGACAACTGGTTCGATACGATCACCCCTGGGAAAAAAAAAACAAAAAAAAAACAAACAAACAAATAAACACGCACCCGTGATCTTTCTTCTGGCAAAAAATGCAAAATTCCACCTTTTTGTAGATGGGAGCTTGAAACCTCTACAGTAGGGTTCTCTGATACGCGGAATATGATGGTGTGATTTTCATTAAGGTTCTATGACTTTTTGGGGGTCTTTCCCCCCTTTTTCGAAAATCAGCCAAATTTTCTCAGGCGCCTAACTTTTGATGGAAAGGATTAAACTTGATGAAACTTATATATTTGAAATCAGCATTAAAATACAATTCTTTTGATGTATCTATTTGTATCAAAATACCGTTTTCTAGAGTTTCGGTTACCATTGAGCCGGGTCGCTCCTTACTTACAGTTCGTTACCACGAACTGTTTGATACTAAACTTAATAAAATTTATATATTTAGAATCAGCATTATAAACACATTCTTTTGATACATTTATTGACATCAAAATTACGTTTTTAAAAGTTTCGATTACTATTGAGCCGTATCGCTTGTTTTTTCATTGTTTTTTTTATTACGTATATGTTATTACGTATATGAGGGGGTTCTGCCCTTAGTCAATACCACGCTCTTTACGTTAAAAGTTAAAAAAAAATTTGATTCACAAACCCCTGAATCACAAAGGCCGTTTATTTAGAATAGATAGCTCTTTTGAAAGCACTAAAAAAAAACTGTAGCGTAAAGAGCGAGGTATTGACTTGGGGGAGAACCCCCTCACATACGTTATAATTTCTGTTCGTTTTAAGTTCTAATATTCCTTCTTACATTTCAGTTGAAAAAACTTGGTTTTTTTTTATTTAATTTCTGATCGTTTTTTAAATAATGCTTGGAAATCCGGCGCCCCCTTCATAGAAATGTCCCTTACCCCAAAGAAACATCCTCCACGGAAATATTCTCCAGAGTAACTCCCTCCTCTAGCCCCCCCTCCAGAAAAAATCCTTCCTGAAAATGGTTGTATACTTCCCAATAACCAATAAATAATGCTGGCAAGTCCGGCGCCCCCTTCATGGCGATTTCCCTTCCCCCATGAAAACTTCCTTCATGAACAGATCCTCCAACATAACCCCCGACCCACCCTTCCCTCCCACTAGCAGAAAAAAAAACCTCCTGAAAACTTCTGTAGACTTCCGAATAACCAATACTATATGTTAACATTGGGTAAAGTTCATATCTTTTAGCCCTCCCTCTGGGTACTTAGGGGGATTAAGTCATCCCAAAAGACATATTTATCATATTTTCGACCATGCTGAACAAAATGGCTATCTCAAAATTTTGATCGGGTGACTTTGGTAAAAAAATAAGCGTGGGAGGGGGCCTAGTTGCCCTCCATTTTTTTTTGTCACTTAAAAAGGGCACTAGAACTTTTAATTTCCGTTCCAATGAGCCCTCCCACAATATTCTAGGACCACTGGGTCGATACGATCACCCCTGGGGAAAAAAAAAAAAAACAAACAAACAAATAAACACGCATCCGTGATCTTTCTTCTGGCAAAAAATGCAAAAATCCACATTTTTGTAGATAGGAGCTTGAAACCTCTACAGTAGGGTTCTCTGATACGCTGAATATGATGGTGTGATTTTCATTAAGGTTCTATAACTTTTAGGGGGTCTTTCCCCCTTTTTTTGAAAATCAGCCAAATTTTCTCAGGCGCGTAACTTTTGATGGGTAGCTCTAAACTTGATGAAAGTTATATATTTGAAATCAGCATTGAAATCTGATTCTTTTGATATATCTATTGGTATCAAAAACCCGTTTTCTAGAGTTTCGGTTACCATTGAGCCGGGTCGCTCCTTACTTACAGTTCGTTACCACGAACTGTTTGATACTGATGCTATTACTAATTCTACTAAAGATAAGGGTATTGAGGCAAAAATTTCGGGCAATATTTAAACTATATTGAACTAAATCGAAACAACTTCTGCCCACATAGGTTGTCAAGAGGACGTATCAGAAATGCTGCGGGAACGGTCGATGGTTTTAAGTAGAAACTTTCATCGAGTGTAGAAGGAGATGTTGAGAAAATAAAAACAAAGGTACTATTTGCATACTACTTCTAATACTACTACTGCTACTACAACTATTGCTGCTACACAAGCTAAGGGGATTAAGGTAAAGCTTTCAATGAACATTTAGGCGGATGCTGAAGTAAATCAAAGCGAACTATGATTCTATAGATTGTCAATAGGGTGACAAAGCAATATTACAATAACGGCTTACATTATTAAGTTAGATCTTTCGGGGTAAGTTGTGCCGGATTTGGAAGTATCCAGAAGTCAGTGTGTGTATATATTTAATGTTACTTCTGCGGTTACTGTAACTAATGACGCTAATGGTGTTAAGTTAAAAGTTTTAGGGAACGTTTAAAGGGAGTTTCAGTCAAACGAAAAAACTATATACATGCAAGTATTAAAAGGGCATACAAGTAATATAGGGCAACTGAGGAGATAGGCAGCGCTGCTCTATCATAGGTAGTGACATCACTGATATTTTTGTAGAGTCAAACTCAAAACAAGCAGAAATTAACATGAGTAGGGCTCAAAACCCCTTTGCTTTCTAAAAAATAGAACATAATTTGCACTATACTGAAAATAATACAAATGAATGTGCATTGTCAGTTTAATATATATATGTTGATATATGTTCCTTAAAATCTTAATTAATTTTTAATTTATTTAAGTTATTAAAGTGAAAACATTTAAAAAATATTTTCCATAAATTGCAAATTACGTTCTGACTTTTGGAAAGTATAGGGGTTTTGAACCCTACTTGGATTAGTTATTTCTCGTTTTGAGTTTAACTCGGTTATTTATTATAATTTCTGTTCGTTTAGGGTTTCATTTATTTATTGGTGTTGATTTGTGTTAGTTTTATGCTTGGTAGATTACTTCATTCTATTTTTACTCATTTTTATTTAATGGAGTTCTTTACTTTTTTTAAAAGCTTATTTTGTGGAAAAAGTTTTTTTTTAATTAATTATCAATAGTTCGTGGTAACGAACTGTAAGTAAGGAGCGACCCGGCTCAATAGTAACCGAAACTCTAAAAACCGAAATTTTGATACCCATAGATACATCAAAAGAATCTGCTGATTGCAAATATATAAGTTTCATTAAGTTTAATTTTACCTGCCAAAAGTTACGCGCCTGAGAAAATTCACCGTAGTGTCGAAAAAAGGGGGAAACACCCCAAAAAGTCATAGAACTTTAATAAGAATCACACAATCGGATTCAGCGTATCAAAAACCCTACAGCGGAAGTTTTAAGCTCCTATCTACAAAAATGTGGAATTTTGTATTTTTTGTCAGAAGAAAAATCACGGATGCGTGTTTATTTTTTTTTTTTTGTATTTCCCCAGGGGTGATTGTATCAATTCAGCAGCCCTAAAATATCGTAAGAAGGATCATTTGAACGTAAATTAAAATTTCTAACGCCCTTTTTAAGTGACCAAAAAAATTGGAGGGCAACTTGGCCCCCTTCCACGATCATTTTTCCCCAAAGTAACCCAATCAAATTTTTGAGAGAGCCATTTTATTCATCATAGTCAAAAATCTAATAAATATGTCTTTTAGGATGACTTAATCCCCCACAGTTTCCGAGGGAAGGGCTAGAAGTTATGAACTTTGCCCATTGTTTACATATAATATTGGTTAATGGGAAGTATAAAGACGTTTCAGGAGGGATTTTTTTCTGATGGGGGGTGTCGGAGGAGGAGGTTACGGGACAGAATCCCTCCATGGAGGATGTTTCCTTCGCGGAAGGGACATTTCTATGAAGGTGGCGCCGGATTTCCCAGCATTATTTAAAAACGATCAGAAATTAAATAAACTAGTTTTTTCAACTGAAAGTAAGGAGTAACATTAAAACTTAAAACAAACAGAAATTATTACGTATGTGAGGGAGTTCACTCCCTAGTCAATACCTCGCCCTTTTCAATGAAGTTTTTTTTAGTAGTTTCAAAAGAGCTATTTATTCTAATTAACCGGCCTTTGTGATTCAGGGGTTTGTGATTCGAACAAAACTCGAACTTTAGCGTAAAGAGCAAGGTATCGACTAGGGGACAAACTCCCTAATATACGTAATAAAACGTACAAATATAGAAGTTCGTTACGTAAGTTAATTCGTAAGTTACGTCAGAACAAAATTTCGAGAAAGCCATTTAGCCAAAAAAGTAAAATTAATATGCAAATTTCGTTTTAATTGTTCATGTACGGTGAGCCAAAATCAAAGCTGCATTAACTCAAAAACGTTCAGAAATTAAATAAAAAAAACAAGTTTTTTTTAACTGAAAGTAAGGAGCGATATTAAAACTTAAAACGAAAAGAAATTATTCCGTATATGAAAGGGGCTGTCCCCTCCTCAATACCTCGCTCTTTACGCTAAAGTTTGAATCTGTCACACAACTTTATTTTTTGAAAAAATTAAAAAACTTTAGCGTGAAGAGCGAGGTACTGAGGAGAGGACAGCCCCTTTCATATATGGAATAATTTCTGTTTGTTTTAAGTTTTAATGTCGCTCCTTACTTTCAGTTAAGAAAACTTGTTTTTTTTTTCATTTAATCACACAAGAAAAACGACAATTCGCAATAGACTGTTTTGAACTATCAGTGATATAATATCAAAAAAATATCAGGAATAGTGATAGTGAATATTGACGTAGCGAATCTAAGTAGAATTTGCCCAAAAGTAAATCTCCGGAGTGCGAAATCAACAAGGGCTATAGAGGAAAAAGAAAGTAAACTGAATAAAACACGCAAAAATTATGCTATTCAGCTATTGGAATAGCTATAGTAAAAATCACACAAGCAAACCACCCTGCGTCAGTATACCTAATGGGTGTCACCTCCTTCCAACGTAAACCTGAGTCTTCCCCTCCTCTTGTGTATGCACGGAACTTGGGTAGCCCTAACAGACCAATTTGAATATAAATTTTCGAACAAATTGGGAAGGGGTGTTTATTGTCCCTCCTTAAAAGAATTGTGTTCAAAATTTTTAACTTGAAAAGTTAATTTAAAAAAAAAAGTTAAAAATTCAAAGTTGACTAAAAAGTATATCTAGTAACCTAAAAGTGTGCTTTTTATTAATGTATTATTAAAAGTCTTTTGTTTTCTTCACATATAATATTTTGATTTTTCATGAGCTTTAAAACAAACGAGAAAGTAATATTAGGCATGTACATAAGAGATTTTGTTCGTCGTGTTATCATTGAAATTGTATGTCGATACGAGATCATCAGCTTTCTGTTAACTTTGATAAATTTTATTTTGTATTATTTGTACTTCTTGTCTCTTGGATCATTTTTATTTCAAATATAAAATTAGAATACCTTATCCTAGTTCTAGACGAGAGAAAATGATGCCTCTTGAAAGAAACTGCTCGAAAAACTTTGGTTCAACTGCCAGAGGGAGATCCTCAGCAATATTTCAATGGTAGTTGGTATGGTCATCTTTTCCAAATGGAATTTTGTGTACTAAATACACCAGTGAGATGTAAGTGGATTACAGCGTGTGCTAAATTAAAAAAAAATGTTTTTATTTTTTCAGAGGGTGAAGTTGGAAAATAAATAATTAGAAAAAAGTAACTAACCATACTTTAGAATATTCTAATTATAGATGAAATTTAACCACACCTTAGGCGTAGCCTAAATACAGTAGTTTAAACTAACTCGTCCTTTGAATTATTACCCAAAAGTAATATGAATGCTGAAACATAAGCCTAAATGAGCTCACTCACTTCTAAATTTATTTACATAAGTGTCTTCAGTTATTTCGCTGGCAACTCCCTCCCTGATTAGTATCACGCTTTTCTTTTTGGTGGATTCATATGAATAATAATAGAAGTAGCAACGGCAGGTTTATAAGAAGATAGAACTAAATGCCTTACCCGTCTTCCGAAATCTTTGGCTCACTCGTTCTCTTGTCACTATTAAATAAAAAAAAACAAGTTATTTTAACTGAAAGTAAGGAGCGACATAAAACTTAAAAACGAACAGAAGTTATTCCGTATATGAAAGGGGCTGTCCCCTCCTCAACACCTCACACTTTACGCTAAAGTTTGACTCTGTCTCACAACTTTATTTTTTAAACAATAAAAACTGCCTTACTAAATTTCTTAATAAATTTCTGGTCGTTTTTAAATAATGGAAATCTTGCTGCTCCTTCGCGGAGAAATACCCTTACCCACGGATACATCCTTTAGACAATTCAATCCCGGTGCAAATTTACCCCTGACAATTATACTTAACATCTCCACGCGTAAAATTATGACGTAAAAGAGAAAGCAAGACATAAAAGTAATTTTGTATAGAAACTTTGGTAAATTCCCCCACTGTAAAATTTCTCCTGAAAAGTTCCCCCCTGGAAACTTCCCTCCTCATGGAAAATTCACTCGTGGTAAACCCCATAGGCGAAAATTCGTCCCCCACCCAAAAATATATGCATACTTCCCAATAACAAACGCCATGCTTAAACAATGGCGAATTTTAGAACTTAAGGCTCTTTCCCCTGGGGCTGCGGGGGGTGTCTTGTTGCATACAAAGGTGCATTTATTGTGCCTTTTAACTGTGATGAACAAAATGGATATTTCAAAATTTTGATCAGACAATTTTGGGAAAAAAGGGGTGGCCGAGAGGTCTAGGTCACTAGGTCACTTTTTGGTCACTTAAAAGGGGGCACTAGAATTTTTAATTTCTGTTTAAATCAGCCCTCACACAATATTCTAGGACCCCTGGGGTCGATACAATCACCCCAGGGAAAAGCAAAAACAAATAAACAAACAAGTAAACACGTAGCCTATCTGTGATCTTTCTTCCGGCAAAAAACAGAAAACGTCACATTTTTGCAGATAGAAGGTTGAAACCTCTACAATAAGGTTCTTTTATATGCTAAATCTGATGGTGTGGTTTTCATTAAGATTTTTTGACTTTTAAGGGGTTTTTTCTCCCTTTTTCAAAAACAAGGCAATTTTTCTCCGGCTCGTAGCTTTTGATGGGTAATGCTAAACTTAACGGGACTTAAAGAGACCCGACATTTACCTGTGCCCCAGCCATTTAAACCTTTTCCTCTCAATTACTTGGACTAACTATCTGTCTTGGCTTTTATCTGTCTACAATTAGCCATGTCTTGATGCAACCTATGCAACCTACTGCAAAATACTTGAATTGAAGTTGTCAAGTGTTTTGCAATTGACAACTTTCAACTTCATTTGCACTTGAATGAAGTTGTCAAGTGGTTGCATAGGTTGCATTAAGAAATGGCTAATTGTAGACAGAGAAAAGCCAAGACAGACAGTTAGTCCAAGTAATTGAGAGGAATCAGCATAATAAGCCAATTCTTTTGATATTTCTTTCGGTATCAAAATTGCGTTTTTTAGAGTTTCGGTTACCATTCAGGCATGTCACTCCTTGCTTACATTTCGGTGCCACGAACTGTTTGATTAAATGAAGTTGCTTTTTTAGACAAATGCATTGTTTATTAGTTTTTCTAGAAGACATACAGAAGTTAGGTTTTGGCAACTTCTTGTTAGAGATAATGAAGTGTGTGAAAAGTTATTACTTTCAGAGATAGATGAGACACTTCATGATCATTTGTACATCAATTACCTTGGATTTTTGGGTTATTGAGGTTTTGGGTCCCTTAGGTTACCCTAAAAAAATCTTGTCGTAATTCTGAATGTCATAACCCTCCCCCTCCTAATTAATAAAGATTTCACTGAAGGATAAAGTCAGTATCTCAACTAGCAAATGATTATTTGAAGCATTAGATTAAGCTTATACTTTAACTATTTTGTTCTACTTTTCATCAATTAATTAAAACAACGTTTTCCATAAAATAAGTTTTTCAAAAAAGTAAAGAACTCCATTAAACCAAAAGTGAACGAAAATAAAATCAAAATATCTACCAAGCACACAACTTAATAATTTGTAATTTACTGAAAAAAATTCAAGTTAATTTACCGTAAAAATGTGCATTGTCAGTTTAATATACATATACTGATATTTACTCGTTAAAATCTTGATTAATTTTTGATTTCTTAAAGTTATAAAAGTAGAAATACTTAAAAAAAATTTATTCAGTAAATTACAAATTGTATTTTGGTTCTTAGAAAGCATAGGGGTTTTGAACCCTACTCATTAATATCTGCCCGTTATTTATTTTAATTTCTGTTCGTTTTGGGTTCCATTTATTTATTGATACTGATTTGTGGTAGTTGTATGCTTGGTAGATTGTTTGATTCTAGTTTTCTTCATTTTTGGTTTAATGAAAGTCTACTTTTTTTGAAAAAGTTATTTTGTGGAAAAAGTTTTCTTAATTCATATCTGTTCGTTTTATATTGCCATAGTCGTTTTCGGGAAAAAATAAAATAATAGTTTGAATCTGCACGGTTTTCCTTTAATAACGTTCCCTAAAAGTTTAAACTTAATGCCATTATTGTCGTTAGTTACAGTAACCGTAAAAGCAGCATTAAATGAATACACACAGTGTCTTATGGCTAGCTCAAAATCCACAACCTATGAAGGTACGAAGCTGAAATTTTCAGAGAATATTTCGGTTGTATGGATGACACCTTGCCATCCGTATGCAGGTTGTCAAAAGGGAATATCAGCAATATCTTAGGAACAGTTTCGTGTGTGAAATTAAAGCTTACAACGCTTATTGTGGGGGATGTTGAACTAACCTTAAGACAATATTTGCATCATAATACTAATACTACTACTCCTACAACTTCTATGACTATTACTGCTACTAGTACTACTACTGCTATTGAAGATTACTATTATTAAATGATGCTGCTACTATAACTAATAAACCTAAGTATATTAAGGCGAAACTTTTCAGCAATATTGTAACTGTATTGAAATAAATCGAAATACACGATACCCATACAGGTTGTGAAGAGGATGCATCAGCGATGCTTCAGGACCGGTTGATGGTATCAAGTTAAAAGTTTCATCATGTGTGAAAAGGATGTTGAAAAAGGTGCTATTTGCATATTGCTACTAATGCTACTACTGCTACTACAGCTATTGCTACGCATAATTACTGAACCTTTCAGTAGAGTAGTACATTATAATTTGCGTAGATTAGGTTCCTTCCTGTGCTATTTGCGTATATTATGTTGCTTCCTGGGCTATTTGCGTAGATTGTGTTCCTGGCCACGCTATTTGCATAGACCTATACACCTTTTCAAAGAGAGTGAGTATCCTCTCACATGGCCTTACACTTCTATGGATGCCCTAGGAAAACATTTCTATGGATGATCTACACCTTTTCAAAGAGAGTGAGTATCCTCACTCTCTTTGAAAGAGTGAGTATCTTCACGTGCACATTGCAAAAAGCATGCAAAACCTCTACACGTGATTAAACACGTTTTGCTTATGTCCCCTTGGTACCTTTCCAAACTAGCGGGGATTCCCCTCTGGTTCCTACACATTGCAAAAAAGCGAGCAGTATGAGCGGGGATTCCCCACACAAGTTTGTTTCAACTCCAAGTTTTTCAACCAGACTGTTTTTTGAGCCAACATCTGTTTTTTAGGGGTCTAATCAGAGACAACGGAGGTATTTACTCTTCTCTCTCTCTCAATTTGTTGTTGCTGGTAGCTCAGTTTCATTGTGACAGTGGGAGTGTCAACACATGAAAAATGTTCCATACATGCCCACTATGTATGTACACACTGGGCAGCTGGTCATCATGTGAGAATTGCACAATGATTGATGAGTATGACGAAAAGTGTAGATTTTGCAACCCGTGTAAGTTGCATAAAGGATATGCTGTACAAATTAAATGTTGTAATTCTTGTCATAAAGAGGTGTGTGACTCTCATCCTAGAGGGCACCTATGCTCCAATTGCCACTATGATAAATGTAATCAGTGGGAGAATACATATCCCGGTATGATTGGAAAAATCCTAAGCGTGATTTTAGTTTATTGCTACGAGATTGGTATCGTCGTGGTTTTAGATTGTTCTGGGAGGAGAAGCCGGGTCAGTGATTCAACTGTTGGAACAACAAAAGAATTTGGTTTCTACGTCATCGTTGTGAAGACAATGACTACTATGATTATAAGCCCACTGATTTTTATTTGACTGTGACGGAATATGATTCGCCACTTTAGGACATTGTTTGTGACATTACTTCAAATAAACAAATTGAAACATGTGAATTCTATAGAATGAATGAGAATAGTATCATTGACTATACAAAGAGATATGACAAGAGTGAAGTTACACTCTATTGTAGAAAATGCGAGCCTGACATTGCAGTAAATCAGGATCAGTATACTGTGAATTCGGATAATCTACCTGCATTAGTTGTTGTCGACAAATACCTAGTAGAGATGAAATCTAAAGAGTAGAAAAGTTGTTTTTATCATTTACATACATTATTTTTATTAATAAACAATTTCACATACATTTTTAGAACATTTTATTCGTAGGGAACTAAAATAAATATTAAATACGCTTGTAAGTATATTTTCCACTAGAAAGTCGTTCAATCGAGGTAAGTCAACGTAGATGTCGAGAAACTGCTTGTAGGTATAGCCACGACATCTGAACATGAAAAAGAGTAGTGCATGAAAGCCATATGTCTTAATCGTTATATCCTGTACTCTTGGTTGATTTTGAATAATAGTTTTCCCACTGCTTTCAATAAACTTGCTAATGTACGGAGTGTAGAATTTATACGATAGGCCAAGAGGATCAAAAAATTCAATGTTCTTCGCTGTTTGAAAGATGCATAGCCAATTGCCAGTCTTCAAAGTCGATGGACTGCTATTAACAACGATTAGGGTATTGTTAACCCTTGGAATTTTTCAATGAAGTCTGATGGTATGCAATAGGACTTGTACTGGGACATGTATGGATACATAATAAATACGTTGATTATTTGGTTTGTGTTCATGGTGCTAGGTCTAGTAGAACACTGCCATCGGGTGTGATCTCCCAATAGGTTTCAAATTGACTCAGTGATATTAGCGTGACACTCTCAGTCAAAGCATCGGCAAATGTACACTCTAAACCTACATTCCCTGTTCGTACTATGCTCATATCCTGAGTCCCCGACAAGTCCAAAACAATTACCCCATGACTTTTTGAAAACATTGAATCGGTTATTCCATTTTCAAATAGTTGAGAGTCATGATCTAGGGATTGCATGGTCAACTCGTACAGAGTTCTATAGTATTTTTTGTCAAATAATAGACTGTACAGTGGAATACCATTCACTTTGCACACAAGGCTAGATAGACCAAAAAAATTAAAATCATGGGGGGGATTCAGTCCAGGATCCAACGGCACTGCCACTCTTCACAAAGGCCAAAGTCAATTTTGATGGGATTTCTCCATTGATAAATGATGAATCGGTATAGCTGCGAGAACCGGCGGCAATGTGACGTTGATTAGTGATCGTATGGGGGACAAGAATTTTAATGTTGTTGCCATTGGCTCTTAGCTTTTCCACTGCTAATACAACAGAGCTCATAACTTGTTGTTTTCAAACGTGGAGGATTGCCGATGTGATAATGACATTTGCATCGGGTGCTGCAGGAAGTGTTTTTCTCAAAATGAAATTCGATGGGGCCAGTTGCAACTTTATGTCAATCTTGACATTGGGGGATAACCATTGAGATATATTGAATATCTCATGATTTAATTTTCCAACCAGATGATACTCCTGGCTCACTGCAGTAGTCAACTCACCTTCAGTATCAACACCTGATCGATATTCATAGCCCAATGATTGTCCTCTCAACTCCTTGTATGCCTTTGGTGTCATCATCACAAATTGTATGTAACTTGCATAGTTGGATAAATTATTGCTAGTGCTCACCAATGTTCCATTAATAAATACATTAATTTGTTTGAACAGGTTGTGTAGAATACAGTTTTCGTAGGAGAGACCATCAGCAGCAGTTGGAGTTGTATTGTCTGACTTTTTCTTAACCGCAACATTTAAATCAATAAATGTTGATGACAAATCAATGAAATAGTCTTCATTGAAAAATATTTGAAAGTGTATATTTTCCGAGAGGGGTTGTTGGGGATGAAATTATTCAAAATAGCCATACTTGACACTGACATCAACATTTTCAGCATTGAACAGATTCAATGAGGAACTGATTGATGGATGTGATTCCTTGTGAGGGAGACAAGTCATCTTAAGAGAAGAAATCCTTCTTTGATCTAACAATCTTTTTCTTCTTCTTATTGGTCTTCCTTGTTTTATTCCTCAAATTCCTTGTTGATGTCCTTCGCTTCCCACCTGGGTGGAGACTGATGAGTGAATGAGGCGCACGTATCCTTTTCAATCCCTCCCCATTTTGCCGAGATTTTAATTGCTCACCAACGGCTCTTGCTGAAGATCTAATATTTTCCTTAACACTCTCCTTGAAATTCTTGCCCGACCCCCAGTCCTGTAGTGTGGAGGCAGCAAAATTTAATGCAGCAGGTACAAGATATTTTTTGGCAAGGGGTAGTGCGGAACGAAATAGCCTAGCAAACCAGCTACCAAGACCATAGCCAGACATTGTAGTACGCCCCTTGTAGTAGTCCAATCCATTGCCTATTTGACGTGGACTCAGAGCACCAACATAGCAATCGATATCGGGACAGACAAATGGAATTCTTCTTTTGTTCACTTTAGGCGTTGCTGTCGCCGACAATGGGTCAAAATGACATGGTAATCACTGCTAAACCTTTTGTTATTGCTAGAGGATCACCCAATTTACTTCTTAGTGTTAACTGACAGAGTTCCAAATACGAAGTGTTTACAGGAACATACTGAAGATGCTTTATATTATAGTGATGAACAGGTTCATGGGTTGTTTTTCGTTCAAGAACACGTAGGAGGTTGGCATTTGAATTACCAACTCTCGATGTTTCCACAAAAGATGCATAGAGAAATTTGCAAGAGTCCGAGGCAAAACCAGATGGATAATCAGCAAAATAACTTGATCCATCCCGTAAACGGTACCAGCATTTTTCCCATTGATCATATTCTGTTTAAAGTCAAGAACGTCTCTCAGATTATTATTGAGAATAGTTATTTCACTGTCAACAGGTGAGGTAATGTAAATCCTATCGTGTTCCAATGAATAATTAAAATGGAATGTACCATTCCTACGATATGAGATTTTTCTATTGATTGCACGACACAAATCTCTCATATCATCATATCCAATATATTTCAATTTGACATGTGGATATTCGCTAGATTTAAGTGCTTCAACCCATTCATAGTCGACAAAGAGTGACCAATCGAATGGTATAACTTTTATATCATACACACGATCCTTTCTCAGGATGTCATAGGTCTTTTTGAGAATACAATTGACAAGAGCCACTTCATACGCACCGTCAAATTTGATGGTGGGGGAGAGGTTTGTCCAAAAATCACTTGTTTTATTCAAGTCGTTGTAGAGAGGATCGGAAACGTTGGACATAAAAGTTACATAGAAATCATTAGGCATTGTCAATATCTTCAACACCGATCCAAGAATCAAAATCAGAGTTGTATCCTAGCCAACGAACAAGTAACTGTTTTCTACCCCTGTGAGTACGAGTCTTTAATATCTTTTTAATTTGATAGATTTCACTATTATTTTTAACTTTTTGTAGTTCATAGTCATAAAAGCCGCCGAAAATCTCTTCTTCTTTGGTATCACGCAAACGATAAGTTATGGGTTTAGTGTCTAGGATTTTTGCCACTTTAAAAAGTTCTGTGGATCACAAGTAATTACCCTTTTCAAAAATGTTAGTTGTCCTATTAATTCGAACAGTATCACCAACATTCAATTTTTTCTTCTTGACACTCGTTTAATTGGAATATTGTTTAAGAAAAGTGCCAATTGTATCATGATCAGAATGATGAACTTCCGTTGGGGTTGAAATGGACAATGATCGATGAGGTCGTTGATTATAAATCAACATGATTTTATCTAAATCATGAATAAAAGCAGATGTGTTTTTCAATGTACAATATCTTGAAATTAAAAGTCGAGTAGTTCTTATCAATCGTTCGGCCATGCAGCCTTTATAGGGCTATGACTATGATAGAGCAGTGTATTATATTTCGCTAGTACTTTTGCAACATGGGGATTAACAAATTCACTACCGCGATCCGTTTGAATTTTTTTATACGAATCCTGTTCGAGAATACTTTCAATGGCCTGAGCAACTTCAACACCTCTCTTCGAGCGCAATGGAATGGCATATAAAGAGCGACTAAAAACACTGATTGCAAGTAGAATGTACTTGTACGGTGTATTGTGACGTCTTTGAATCTCATCTAGAGTTAGGAAATCTGCTTGCATCATATGCAATGGGAAAAAGGCTTTAGTTTTTTGATAATGATTAGCACGAAGCCTATGATTTCTATACAGAGTGTAACTTGATTCATTTTGTAGATAGTCTTCTACACTTTTAACGTGAACACCAGTGACTTTGGAAAGAGTGGTGGGGGAACTTAAACTCCCCACTTCACCAATATTTTCATAAACACGTTTCAGAACTACAACCATTTTGAATGTAAACGTGTAGTGTAACGTCCGCTACCCTTTTGTATACTGGTCGTTGGTGGTGGTGGTGGTGGTGGTGAAGTTGACTTGATACGTCTTCGCTTTTGTCTAGATATCAGTGGTGTGTTGCTGCTCCTCCTCATTGTCAAGTTTCCACTAGGTGTGCTAGTATTTTCCAAAATTGATTTAAAATCTTCTTCTTCTTCTTCATATTTTAATGGTGTTGACAATGGTGCATGTTCATTTAATTTTTTTAGAATTTGCCTATTTCTAATAAGGCTTTTGGGAAAGTTTAGTGTATTTAGAAAGTTGTATAGATGAGCGTCAAATGATAATAGTCCTTTACAATTTGTAACCATATCATAGATTAAATCAAGTAGATTATAGCTCTTGCCTTGAATTATAATCTCTTTCCCATTGCCATCAACTTGAATATGATCTTGACCACTTTCAATGAGATAAGTTATGAGTCGTTTACTTTGTTCACGATATGAGTGGGGCATTATATTTCCAATTTTCGATACAATTGAATCCAATTCCTCCTTCTTTAATTGTGTTCCAGCAGCAGCAGCAGCAGATTCCTGAGGAGATGATTCTTTTTTGTGATTAATACCACTGGCCTTCGCACGATAGGGCTTATGTTTGTCCACTGGGCGAAATGCATCTTGAAGTAAAAGCAGTTTTTTGTCATCCTCAATATTCTCGTTGTCAATGAATTTACTCAGATTGTCCTCAAAGTGTTCCACGGGTGAGAGAGCGAGTTCTAATGGAGTCAATTTATAGGATTTGGCCATTCTCTCTCTAGAGAAAACTGTTTACAAGTCCTGCAATTATCGCGGTAGTAAAAGTGTGAAAAAGCTACCGCCCGCCTGAAGAAGTCGTTTCCTTTTAAAATTCTTTTTTTTAGAGGCCAATGTACGTACAAAGGAAACGATGTTGCTTTGTCTGTTGCTTAACTAGTTCTGGCAGTTGAACATTACCCTCGGTCAAATTTAAACAAAGTTCAGATATTAGATTAATGAAATCATTGTCAACACCATGTTTGAGTATGGCTTTCCTAAGTGGGGGTTTTGAAGCGCTTAGAACTGAAAATAAATGTCTATTTTCATGTAGTTTCTTCAGTGTCATGATAGCAACTAATAGGTCTTTTTAGTGTTCACGGGGAGATATACTGTAATTTCATTGTCAAAAATATCTGTGACTAGACACAAATCCTCGGGTGTATTTTGATTAAGATCCAATAGGATATAGCCGTAGGGTTTATTAGTTGCCTGATTGTACGCTGAGAGCAGAAATTTGGGGGCGCCTGGATAGATTTTTTTATTGAGAGTTATTAGGGAGCTAGAATCACGAACAACTCTGTAGATGATATAGTAGGTGCAGTTCAATGCAAGTGTTCGCATACATTTGCTCTGATGAAAGAGATTGTGTAGAACCAGAGTAATTTAAATCTGTTCATGATGAAAGCGAACGGTGAACCAGCTTTTATTTTATCGTATGACTCCTGCCAAATAATGTAACAATAGTAGATTTTTTTCGGCTTTTCCACAAACATTTTATCACAATTTTTAATTATTTTAGTTAAGAGTGTTGTTTTGCCCGACATTGACGGTCCACACAGAAACGATCTGAATGGTGTTTTAAATTGATACATGTTCCCTTCAACAGTTCACCTGGACAACTAACTGTAGACTATAGTTTTCTAATGACTAAATAATTTCCCCTATTACAACTAGTCTGTTCAAGAACAAAATCAATAAAGAATCGTATTTCTTGTATTATAAACAGCACTTTACAGAAAACAAAGAAAAATACACTTTTTAAATTTATTTATAAGAAATGCACTAGAAAAAGCGCTTAAAATAATATCACTTTTTCTTTTCAATGTAACATGTATATTTACAAATGAACAAAAAAAAATCTGCTCTAAGTAAAAAAAGACAACTTTGGTAGTGGTGGTGCGCCCCCCGCTAGAGGCCACCCCCCGGGCCGCGAGACCCCCCCCCAGCGAGGCTCCCCCCCCCTCCCCCCGCGAGGCTCCCCCCCCCCAAGGTTTTGGGAAAATTTTATTGGACTTTATTCAAACCGAGACTTTCCCTATGGCTAAGACATTCGGCTCGGTCGGAAGTTAAATAGTGTCCCAGGGGGAGGGTAGTCACACCGTCTTGACAAACATAGACCTTGTCGGAAATGGTACTCATGGCAATTTTTCTACATTTACAGTAAAGTTCCTGTAGTTGTGGGAACGAATTGCCAGCAATTTGGCTCTTGGAATTGTATTTTGAACAATACAATTCCTATAGATGTCCATGTCGAAATTCTTATCCACATAGCGCGTGGGTACTCCTTTGCAACGTTTCTTGATTTCCTCGTCGTGTGTCTGTATAAAGTACACCTTCGGACTTACAAACATACCACGGGAAATCATGTCGCTTCCCGTTTCTGATTTAAAAAATAAAAGCTGATTTGGCGCCCGACGTTTCAGTAGCTCCGGGTAAAGCCCACTCCAATTGGTGTAGTCCATCCGTGAGCTGATGATTTCACCGTGCGCCAAATCATCAAGTAGGTTTGGGGTTTTTACTTTTAGCAGTAGAGAATCTGTGTCCCCGTAGCAGACCTCTACTTGCTCCTTCTCCGGCCACTGTACCCTAGCCAAATTGTGGTAGAATTCAAACATGAGCTTTTTAGAGATCTCCAAGATCGCACTGCCTGCAGCAATATTTTTTATTCAGGACAATGCTTCTTTTTTTCGTATTCAATAGTACCATGCCTGGGCCAATGATTGTGAAGGAAGTGTAATTTGGATCGGCAATAATTCGAGCATATTGTTTGGGATGGGTCACGACGTCACAAAGATTCCTATTGCGAACACTCTCGCACATTTTACCAAAAGCCGAATTCAAAATGAGCTTATAAATTTCTTTTTCGGCTTTCGTTTGCGCTTCAGAACGTTTCTTGACAAAGGTGTCAACAAACGTTTTCAGATAGGGTTTTGGCTAAACTGGAGGGCTCTATGAACCTTTGTGACGTTGAAACCGTTGTTGCACATCCATTTTAAAGCCACATGATGTACAAAAATATTTTTTTCGGCAGAAGGTCAGCAATAAGTTTTTGTTTTGAAGGTGACCAATGCAATCCGTCCACCTCGACTTAACGCCTATTGCGGGGGCTCAAAGAGTCCCTAGTCACAGGTCTATTGATGCATGGGAAAACAAAATCTTGTACTGAATCGTGAAGCTCAACTGGTATCTCCCCATCAATTTCAAAATACCGTCCAACCGGCCCATTCTCCTCCATACTTTCAATGTTCGGGAAATGGGGAGCTTGAGGATCATTGAGCCATTTATAGTCATCGCAGGGTAGCGCATAATGGGACATGGCCGAGGGGTAGAGTGAATTCATATCAAGGAAAACTGCATCCGATTTTGTCCCCGTCTTCTTTCCAGTTGGATCAGTTTCCAAGATACGATCCCCGTGAAAAACGTATCCATCCCTCATTGAACTCTCGATGAACAGGTGCTGATCGATGTCAGTGATCAGCCCGATTTTTTCCCCGCTAATTTTTAGGATGAGGTCCATCACCAGATGAGGAGATAAAAAATAATATCCTAAATCAAGATTAAGTTCCCCATAGATTTTGTCCGTATTTTTACACATAATGTCCAACAAAGTTAACACATCACTCGACAAATACAGATTGCATTAGTCAAACCCATTTTTACACCCTCCCTCTGCCCATACTTTTTTAGCAAAACTGTATTCATCGGGGGTACACCTACGATCGTGTAGACTGTCGTAAAACGATTCGATCGAGGGAATAGTTTCCTCGGTGAATCTCGACATGGAACAATAATAATTATAAGGATAGATGCCCTTGACCGTCAACAAATCGTATAAATCATTTGGAAATTGTTGCTTGAGAAGGGGGAAAGCGTTGCAGCCGTCATCGTTTTTCTGCACTTGAATTAATTCGCTCAATGATTTGGGGAAAAAACTGTAGGAATCTAAAAAGCGAATTTTATTCGTGTACTCAACGTCGTCTTCAACAAATCTCCACATAAATTCCAAAACAAGCAACTTTTCCGATGATTTAGGAATGATTTTGTAGGAAAAGCTGTCTATCAGCCACGCATCATCCACTGTTCCATTTTTTTGAAGATGTGCCATTGCTGGTAGCACATACTTCAGATCGTAGTTAGAATTGTGTTTAAAAACCGGAAGAAAGAGTTGCTGTTTAATTTTTAAATTACATGAATTGTGAGCCCACCCCCGAAAGTTACTTTTCCCCGTTGAATTGGGGTCAATAAGATAATTATGATCCTGGACCACGTCTTTTGGGGCAAGAGCACTCCTACAAACCCAACAAATTGTCCCCTTTTCTAGTGCCCGTTGCTCCTTATCTGATAATGTCATTGGGTAGTTAGTGTGACGCAATCGTGAAATTGCACCGTTCGCTGTTTTTATTAAGGACACCAATAACTTCTCCATGCTACCCTCCTCATCCATAGCCAAAAAAAACTCTTCCAGCTGCATTTTATTATTAGAATCGCGACGGGCATGTGCATAGGAACACGCAACTAGTTTGTGTTCCTTGACCATATTTGGCCTTAATGGGTCTGATACCTCTACCAGTCTTGATTCACAATCCAAACATACTTTATCAACCTGTAGGAGGGAATTTTGGAAGTTTTTAAATTGTAAAGTATCTTTGCCTTCTGCCAGCATTTCTATTCTTTGATTGCCATGAATTTTACAATATCTCATGTGACCCGTGAATGTTTGTTCTAAATGGGGAAACGCACATGGGGCAATAGTGACGTTCCCCTTTCTTCAAACCTTGGGATAAGAGTCAACTTATTGCCGTAACGGGTAAAAAATGACCGTAGGAATTTACATCTTTGGGGGGCTTATAGATAACCCAAACCCAATTTTTAACATTATCTACCGACGGTGTCCTAACTGAATATAAAATCCCTTTTTTATTTGGTTTCTTTCCCCCATTTACAAATTCTGTGTCATACTGGAGAACAACCACCCCCAACCCAAGATTTTCATTTGCTTTTTCAAATATGGTTATTTCTTTTAAGGACACCGGATACTTCCCCTCTAAACAGTAAAAATTTACTTTAGGGAAATTTTCACCACCGTTACGTGCA
The DNA here is from genome assembly GCA_027921565.1 of Artemia sinica. Lineage (NCBI taxonomy): Eukaryota > Metazoa > Arthropoda > Branchiopoda > Anostraca > Artemiidae > Artemia > Artemia sinica. The sequence continues at coordinate 60,572,051 of CM051258.1, read as the reverse complement.
AGTCTGTCGAGATTTTTTATTGTTGACTTATAATTCAATGTTTTATGGGCTGCTGCTAAAAATGCATATTTAAAGAATTGCAGTCCCGTGTCAAATTTGAAACCCTGAACCCCTCCTGTAGTCGACAAATCTGGGTGGCATTTTATTTGTCGACTTCTACCCGCCCTTCTTAAACTAAAGTTTTTTTTTAAATCTACTGAGATTCAGATCCATGTGTTCAATGTATAAAATGGTGGACCCGCTTCCCCTCTCGTTAAACGTGTCCAAAGTTGATATCAATTTATTAACCCAGTTGAAAAAGTTACCCTCAAATTCATTTAGACCAGGGTAAAAAGTTTGGTTGCCAGTTGAAAAATGAAAATAAAAAATGTCCCCTGATGTCCCCTTTTGTAAATAAACTTTTTGATTTACCGATGCTTTAATCCCCCCTGACCCCCCATTGCTGAATCTGAATCTCAATAAGTGCTCGAATTCGGTCCTTGTAGGTATGAAGAACATTTACAGGGTCTGTTAAAATGACACTCCCGTCAACCAGGTTTTCCACGGAGGGATTAAAATCTACCCTATGTGTTTGCATGTGACCTAGAGCAGATTCCAACAAATAAAATTCACATAGTTCCGGGGACGCGACGCTATTTTCATGTCCTGCACCTATTTGAACAGGATCCAAATCCCTAATTATAAAGTCATCGTCAAAAATATCCCCGGAAACATTAGGTCCAACAATTTGCATAAGGCTATCCATTCCTTCAGTTGTAAATAGAAAATCCAGGGGGATATTAAATTTCGTACCTTCACTAACATCATCCGGCAAGAGGGGACAATTACCCATGATACTTTGAAGTCCTGGGCCAGGGAAGGCAGTTGTTTTCGTAGCTTCCCCCTGAAATTAGAAAATGAATGTATTAAGTTTTTTTTTCTTTGAGGAAAGTTTTATCACAATTATAGAACACTATTTTTTTCTTAGTTGGATTTACCAAACAATTTATTTTTTCTTTGAGGAAAGTTTTATCACAATTATAGCACACTATTCATTTTTTTTTCCTAGCCGGATTTATCAAACAATTTTTTTTCTTTGAGGAAAATTTTATCACAATTAAAGCACACTATTTATTTTTTTTCTTAGTCGGATTTGTATTTATCAAACAAATGTTTTTTTTTTTTTTTTTTTTTTTTTTTTTTTTTTTTTTTTTTTTTTTTTTTTTTTTTTTTAATTGGATTCGTATTTATCAAACAAATGCAAAATAAATTACAAATTTTTTGCTTATAGCATTATTTACAAAACAAATGCATAATAAATTACAAATTTTGTTAATAACACACACGCACACACACACACACATACACGCACACACAAATGCGCACACACTCACACACACACACACACACACACACACGCGTATGCGCACACACTCACACACACACACGTATGCGCACACACGTTCACACACACGCGCACACGCACACACACACACGCACACACACATGCGCACACACTGCCACACACACACACGTATGCGCACACACGTTCACACACAGATGCGCAAACACGCGCACACACATCGCAACGTTTGACTAATAGCAATAAAATATGGTAAAAAAAATCAACTCAATAGTTGTCTTAATAGCTCTTTAAAAAAAATTGACTCTTTTTTTCCTACAAATCTAGTCATCCATAAAAAATAGCGATCAGATTCCTTTTCCTACAAATCTACTCGTTTAATGTTGTTTTTTTTCTTAATTGGATTCATATTTATCAAACAAGTGCATAATAAATTACAAATTTTTGCTTATAGCATTATTTACAAAACAAATGCATAATAAATAACAAATTTTGTTAATAACACACACGTACACACACACACGTACACGCACACACACATGCGCACACACTCACACACACACACACACCCACGTATGCGCACACACTCACACACACACACACACGTATGTGCACACACGTTCACACACACACGCGCACACGCACACACACACACGCGCACACACACACGCACACACACATGCGCACACTCTCACACACACACACACACACGTATGCGCACAGACGTTCACACACACAAACACACATGCGCACACACGCGCACACACATCGCAACGTTTGACTAATAGCAATAAAATATGGTAAAAAAAATCAACTCAATAATTGTCTTACTAGCTCATTAAAAAAAAGACTCTTTTTTTCCTACAAATCTAGTCATCCATAAAAAATAGTGATCAGATTCCTTTTCCTACAAATCTACTCGTTTAATGTTGTTTTTTTTTCTTAATTGGATTCGTATTTATCAAACAAATGCATAATAAATTACAAATTTTTGCTTATAGCATTATTTACAAAACAAATACATAATAAATTACAAATTTTGTTAATAACACACACGCACACACACACACGTACACGCACACACACATGCGCACACACTCACACACACACACACACCCACGTATGCGCACACACTCACACACACACACACACACACGTATGTGCACACACGTTCACAAACACACGCGCACACTCACACACGCGCACACACACACGCACACACACATGCGCACACACTCACACACACACACACACACACACGTATGCGCACACACGTTCACACACACAAACACACATGCGCACACACGCGCACACACATCGCAACGTTTGCCTAATAGCAATAAAATATGGTAAAAAAATCAACTCAATAATCGTCTTAATAGCTCATTAAAAAAAATGACTCTTTTTTTTCCTACAAATCTAGTCATCCATAAAAAATAGTGATCAGATTCCTTTTCCTACAAATCTACTCGTTTAATATTGTTTTTTTTTCTTAATTGGATTCATATTTATCAAACAAATTCATAATAAATTAAAAATTTTTTGCTTAGAGCATTATTTACATAACAAATGCACAATAAATTACAAATTTTGTTAATAACACTCACGCACACACACACACACGTATGCGCACACACTCACACACACACACACACACACACACGTATGCACACACACGTTCACACACACGCGCACACGCACACACACACATCGCAACGTCTGACTAATAGCAATAAAATATGGTAAAAAAAAATCAACTCAATAATTGTCTTAATAGCTCATTAAAAAAAAATTGACTCTTTTTTTCCTACAAATCTAGTCATCCATAAAAAATAGCGATCAGATTCCTTTTCCTGCAAATCTACTCGTTTAAAAATCTACTATTTGTAATAGCAATAACGTAAAGTACATTAGGTAAAAATACATACATTTCCAAATTCAGACTGCACTTGTGTGTCGGATGGGGCGGTGATGTCCGTTTCTTGAATAGATGAGCCAGCGGGGTTCCCCATCCTGTTGGCAGCCGCCCATACTCTTTTCGGTTTTTGACCAGACTGTATTCGCGTGGTTCCCGATGGGCCAGTTATCTCCACTTGTTGCATTGGAGTAATGCCATTAGCCTTAGCCTTCTTTTGAGGAGGAGAGTAATTGTAGGAATTTTCCTCCTTAAAAAGAAGAAAAAATTTTAATATGGAAAAAAACGATTCCCATTTTTTACAGAAGAAAAAATTAGTCTGCACAAAGAATCCCCTCCCCTCCCTCCCCCTTACTTTCCATGTGACTAAATAGTTTGTTTTTCACCTCGCAACGAAGGTGTTAGAATTGATACATTGCTCCCCTCCCCCCTTATATTTTTATAAAACCCTCTTAATCATGGAATACAATTTAAAATTGAATATCTCTCGTCTAATTAGGCCAGAATACAATTTTTCTCTTTGTCAAGGAAAACCTTTGCTGCTATCCATAAAAATGTGCTTTTAATCTGTGATAACACGAGCGTGCGAAGTTTGGTTCCAAAAAGGACCCTTTCTGTAATTATAAACACATGTGGTTTTAGACCGGAAAAAAGATTTTTGATAATGTAAAAAGGGACATTTTTCAACGAAATAACTAAAACTAATGAAATAAACTCGTAAACATAGGAGGGGGGATGTAGGTTTACATAGTGGAAAAAGAGCGTACTTTAAGTTTTCTAGCGAGTATACTCATCATATTGTAGGGTTTGTATTGTTGGAGGGGAGGGGGGCTATGTCCCCCTGAAATTTGAATTTACTAGTGGGGTGGTAAAATGATTTTATATGGAAATAAATTAAGAAATTTAGTAAACTGTACTCACATTGTAAATTGATGTATCCATAACTTCAATGTCAATAATATTTAGTGTTCTATCCATGATATGTTAAATCATAATGAAAATTTAATTGTAAGGTATGATTATTCTATACAAAATCTCCAGGACGAATAAAAAATCACTCCTTTTATTTTTAACCAATCACCAGTCGAGTTATCGTATATTGAGCAGCCTCCAATGTCTCTGATTGAACCCCTAAAAAACAGATGATGGCTCAAAAAACACCCTGGTTGAAAAAATTGGAGTTGAAACAAACTTGTGTGGGGAATCCCCGCTCATACTGCTCGCTTTTTTGCAATGTGTAGGAACCGGAGGGGAATCCCCGCTCGTATGGAAAGGTACCAAGGAAAGGCAAGCAAAACGTATTTAATCACGTGTAGAGGTCCCATAGAATAACATTGGAAGGAACATAATCCACCCAAATCCATAAGTACATGCTCTGGAAATGTTTTTCCTGTACGTCCCAGCAAATAGCATGGTAATTCCTATACGTCCCAGCAAAATGGAAGACCATGTGAGAGGATACTCACTCTCTTTGAAAAGGTGTATATGTCTATGCAAATAGCGTGTCCAGGAACATAATCTACGCAAATAGCCCAGGAAGGAACATAATCTACGCAAAGAGCACAGGAAGGAACATAATCTACGCAAAGTATAATGTACTACTCTACTCCTTTCAACAATGCTGAAAAAATTGATGCCTCAAAACTTTGTTTGGATATTTGTTATAGGAATTTATGGGCGTGGGAAGGGGGGCTTTCTCAAATCACTTTGACTCCTAAAATGGTCACTATAACTTCCAATTTAAGATAAATGAGACCCATCTGAATTTAATGCGACCACCAATTCCAAAAAAAACTGATATAACCCCAGGACATAACTTACAGCTCTTGCCCCAGGGCTCCAGGGGATTGTGCTGACCCTGGAAGCATTGTTATGTGTTTTTTGGACTATTTTAAAAAAATTGTCATCGTAAAATTTCAATCAGATGCATTTCGTGAGAAGCGCGATAGTTGGGTGGGGTGCTACTTAACCTTCATCACTATTGACTCTTAAAAGGCAACTAGAACTTCCAGTTTCAATCAAATGAGCCACCTCTAAAGCTTGCACAATCATTCCTTCCATAAGATTTTCAAATGCCCCAGGGGCATGGCTTACAACCCTCGCAGTCACGCTCTGGTGGTTTGTATCTACCTCAAAATCCTCGTTATATAATATTTGAACTATTTTGAATAAAAGGACTGTCTCAAAATATGTATTTGATACATCTCAGGAATACATCGGGTGTTTGTGGGGGGGGGGGAGTAGCTACATTCGATCACCTTGACTCTTAAAAAGGGCACTAGCACTTATGATTACCGATCCAATGAGTCCACTCCAAAACATATACGACCACCTTTTTTATTAGAACATTATATCCCCCGAGGGCATAACTTACAGCTGTAGGCTGTAGGGCTGTAGGGGGGTGTCTTCCTCACATACATAGTTTCCGAAATCTTCAACTACGATGAATAAAACTGTTCTCAAAAATTTGATTGGAGATGTTCAGGCAAATGCTGAGAGTAGAGGGGGGGGGGAGGCTCTCTCAATATACTTTGACTCTTAAAAAGGGCACTATAACTTCCAATTTTAAATCAAATCAGCCCCATCTGATGTTTATACTACGGCCCATTCAATAAAAACCTTATATATTTTACAATGAGATATTTTAAAAGAAATTTGAAGCTCAGCGAGAGGAGAGGATGTGGGATCAAATAAAAAATAAATAAATAAAAACCTTATATGCCCTCATAAAATAACTTACAACTCTATCTCCAGGGCTCTGGGGGGCTGTGTCATCCCTAGAGACCTTATTATATGCTCTTTGGACTATTTTGAAAAAAATCGCTATCTCATAATTCCTATCAGATGCGTTTGGAGAAAGGAGGGGTTGTAGAGGAGGGGTGGGGGAGGGGTAAATGCCATCTATCACTTTTGGCACTTAAAAAGGAACTAGGACTTCCTATTTTCAACCAAATGAGCCTCTTCTAAATTTAAACAACCATTCCTTCTATAAAAGCCTTAAATACCCCTGGGCATATCTTACAACCCTTGCCACTAAACTCTGGGGTTTGTTCCAACCCCAAAAGCCTTGTTATATGATATTTAGACTATTTTGATAGAATGGCTAGCTTAAAATTTCTATTAGATCCATTTCGGGACAATACGACGTGTTTGTGTGGGGGGGGGGAGGGGTAGCTGCCCTCTTATCACTTTGACTCTTAAAAAGAGCACTAGAGTATCTGATTACCCATCCAATGAGCCCCCTCTGAAGTTTATATGACCACGCTTTCTGTAAAAACCCTATATGCCCCCAGGGCATAAACCCTTGCCCTGAGGGCTGGAGGGATTTTTTAACCGAAAAGACATAATTACCAGACTTTTTCAAATGAGTAAAACAAAATAGCTATCTCAAAATTTTGATTGGAAGGGTTTTGGGAAATTATAGGCGTGGGGAGGGGGGTCATTTGCCCTCTGATACTTTTCGACTAATAATGAAGGCCCTATTCATCTCAATTTCCAATCGGATGAGCTGTTTTTGAAGCTTCTACGACAAAACTTTCTATAAAAACCTTATATGCCCCAAGGGCATAACTTACGGCCCTTGTCCTAAGGGCTCTGGGGGTGGGGTGTCATTCTCAATTAAATAATTTCCAGATCTTTCAAAAAACGATCTTTTAAAAAACGGCCATATCAAAATGTTGATCGGAAATATCTGGGGAAATGATAGGCGTGGAGGGGATTCTCCCTCCGATTACTTTCGAATCTTAAAAAAGCAATAGCGCTCTCAATTTCCGCTAAAATGAGCCCTTTTTGAAGTTTATGTGACAAGACTTCCTATAAAGGCCTTATATGCCCCCAGGGCATAACTTACAACCTTAGCCCTGAGGGCTGTGGGGGGATTGTCATACTCGAAGACATAATTTCCGGAGCCTTCAACTAAGTTTAACAAAATTTCTATATCAAATGTTGATTGGAAATGTTTGAAGAAATGTATGGGAGGGGAGCATTCGCCCTCCGATCACTTTTGACTATTAATAAAGGCACTAGCCCTCTCATTTTCCAACTGAAAGAGCCCTTTTTTAAGTTTCTGTGCCAACAGTTTCTATGAAAACCTTATATGCTCCCAGGGCATAACATACAACCTTTGGCCTGAGGGCTGTGGAGGATTTGTCATCCTCAAAGACATAATTTCCGGACATTTCAACTACATTGAACAGAATGGTTATCTCAAAAATTTGATTGGATGTGTTCGGGGAAATGGTGGGCATGAGAAAGGGGATAGTTACCCTCCAATCATTTTCAACTATTAAAAAGGGCACTAGCCCTTTCAATTTCCAATCGAATGAGCCCTTTTTGAAGTTTCTAGAACAACACTTACTATAAAACCATATATGCCCCCAGAGCATAACTTACAACCCTTGTCCTGAGGGCTGTGGGGGGTTGTCATTCTCAAAGACCTAATTTCAAGAACTTTCAACTACGTTGAACAAAATGGATATCTCAAAATATTAATTAAAAAAAGCTTTCTGAAGAATAAGTTTTTCAAAGAAAAGTAAAGGCCATTTTAAACTTAAGCTCAGCGGATACAAATACCTGTTAAAATTCAAACTCAAAAAGACCAGAAATTACTATTAAAAAATAAATGAACCCAAAACTAACAGAAATTAAATAAACAATCATAGCAAAAAACATACAACAAGCAATAATATAAATGAATAAATAGATCTTAAAGCGAATAATGCTGAGATTGAATATGAAAATCAAGCTTAAAACGGAAATAAAAATTCCTTTTGACGTATAAATGAAACTTAAAATGAACAGAAATTAATTAAAAAAATCAATGCAAACAAACATACAATAGATATTAATGTAAATTAATAAATAAATCTTAAAACGAATGAAACTTAAATTGAACATGCAAATTAAGTTCGAAATGAACAAAAATCACTACAAACAAGAGTTTGGGTATCACCTCCTTCTCTCACTGTAAAAGTCTAAAACCTACTGCGTCATTGGCGTTTTAATTTTAACATGTATTTGTATCTGCTGAGCTTTAGTTTAAAATGGCCTTTACTTTTCTTTGAAAAACTTATTTTTCGGAAAGTTTTTTTTAATTAATTTTGCTCCTTTTTGATTGCAAAAAGTTTCAAGTTTTTAAAATTCCTTATTCCAAAATCAAACTTAAAAAAAAAATAATCAAATGTTCATAAAAGTATCAAACTGGTATCAAATTAACATTATCAAAGTGAAAAAATGTGTTTGTGTCACCCTCGTTGTTTTTATTATCTGATGTTTGAACTATTTTTAAAAAAATGGTTATCTCAAAATTTTTATCGGATGGGTTTCGGGGAAAAGGGCATGGGGGGCTAATTAACCTTCGGCCTCTTTTGACTCTTAAAAAGTGAACTAGAACTTTCTATTTTCAATCAAATGAGCCCTCTCTGAAGTTTATAGGAGCTTCCCTTCTATAAGAACCATATATATCCCCAGAGTATAACTTACCACGCCTGTCCCTGGGCCCTGGAGGGTTGTGTCGATCCCGAAGTTTTAATATCTGATGGTTGAACAATTTTTAACAGAATGATCACCTCAAATTTTATCGGATGGGTTTATCCATCCGATAAACCCAAAGGCGTGGAGGGCGGGAGGGGCTTGTTGCCCTGCGATCTTTTTTCACTCTGAGAAAATGAACTACAGCTTTTAATTTCCATTCAAATGAACCCTCTCTGAAGTTTATACGAGCAACCCTTTCACAAGAACCACATACGGCCCCCGGATATAACTTACAATGCCAGCCCCCCGGGCCCTGGGGGGTTGTGTCGACAATGGAGTTTTTGTTATCTGACCTTTGAATTATTTTGAAAAAATAGCTCTCACTGTTCTTATCGGATGGGTTTGAGGAAAATAGTGGTGTGGAGAGGAGAGCTAGTTGCCCTCCGATCTCTTTTGACTCTTAAAAAATAAACAAAAACTTTCAATTTCAAATCTTTGATCTATTTTTAACAAAATGGCTACCTCAAATTTTTCACCAGATGTATTTGGGGAAAAAAGGCTTAGGGGGACTAGTTGCCCTCCGATCACTTTTGACTCTTAAAAAGGACACTAGAACTCTCAATTTCCAATCGAATGAGCCCCCTTTGAAGTTTATACGACGACCCCTTCTATATGAAGTGCCTCTGGGAAAAAAATGGAAAGTGGGAGGAGGTTAGCTGCCCTCCAATCAATTTTGACTCTTAAAAAGTGAATTGCAACTTTCAATTTCCAATCAAATGATCCCGCTATGAAATTTATCCGAGTATCCCTTCCAAAACAACCATATATACCCCCTGGGCATAACTTACAACGCCTACCCCCGGGCCCTGGGGGCTGTGTCGACACCGAAGTGTTTTGTTATCTGAACTTTGACCTATTTTTAATAAAATGTTTATCTAAAAATTTTATCTGATGCATTTAGGGTGTGGAAAGGGGGGAGGGGCTAGTTGCCCTCCGATCTCTTTTGACTCTCAAAAAGTGAACAAGAACTTCCAATTTCCAATCAAATGAGCCCTTCCATAAGAACTATATATGCCCCTCAAGCATTATTCATAACGCCTGCCTCCGGGCCCTGGGGGGTTGCGTTGACACAGGAATGCTGCTTATCTGATCTTTGAAGTTTTTTTTAATGAAATGGCTATTATAAAAATTTATCGGATGGGCTGGGGGAAAGAAAGGTGTGTGGGGGGAGGCTATTTACCCTCGGATATCTTTTGACTCTTAAAAATTGAACTAGAGCTATCAATATCCAATCAAATGAGCCCTCTCTGAAGTTTATACGAGCATCCCTTTTCATAAGAACCATATGCGCCCCCAGGACATTTACAACGCCTATCTCCCTGGCCCTGGATGGTGTTTTTGTTTTCTAATTTTTGAACAATTTCCAAAAATCTGGCTATCTCAAAATTTGTAGCGGATGGGTTTGGGGAAAGAGGACGAGCGGGGCTAGTTGCCTTTAACTCTCTTGACTCTTAAGAAGTGATCTAGAACTTTCAATTTCCAATAAAATGAGCCCTCTATGAGGTTTATACGAGCGTCTCTTCCATAAGAACCATACATGCCCTTAGGGCATAACTTACAACGCCTTCCCCTGGACCCTGGGGGGGTGGGGTTGTATTGACACCGAAGTTTTTCTTATCTGACCTTTGAACTATTTTGAACAAAATGTTCATCTCAAAATTTTCATCAGATGTGTTTGGACAAAGAAGGCGTGGGGGGGGGGCTAGCTGCCCTCGGATCACTTTTGACCATTAAAAAGTGAGCTTGAACTTTCAATTTCCAATCAAATGAGCCCTCCCTGAAGTTTATACGAGCATCCCTCTCATAAAAACCATATATGCCCCAGGGCATAACTTACAACGCCTGCCCCTGGGCCCTGGGGGGTTTTGACGACACCTGAGTTTTTTCATCTGACTTTTGAGCAATTTTTAACTTAATGGCTATCTCAAAATTTTATTGGTTGCCTTTGGCGAAAACAGGGCGTGGGGGGGGGGGGCGCTAGTTGCCTTCCAGTCTTTTTTCACTCTAAAAACCGGAACAAGAACTTTCAATTTCCAATCAAATGAGCCTCCTCTAAAGTTTTACGAGCATCCTTTAAGTAAGAGCCATGTATTCCCCCAGGGCATAACTTACAACGCCTGCCCTCGGGCCCTTGGGGGCTGTTTTGACCCCGGAATTTTCGTTATGTGGTCTTTGAACTATTAAAAAAAGGCTATCTCATAGTTCTTATCGGATGGGTTTGAGGAAAAAGGGCGTGGAGGGGGTCTAGGTGCCCTCCAATCTTTTTTGTCTCTTAAAAAGTGAACTATAACTTTCAATTTCCAATCAAATGAGCCTCCTTGAAGTTAATGCGAGCATCACTCCCATAGGACCCATATATGCTCCCAGGCCATAACTTACAACGCCTGCCCCTGGGCCCTGGGGGGTCGGGTCGGCATCCTAATTTTTGTTATATGATCTTTGAACTTTTTTTTAACAAAATAGCTATCTTAAAATTTTTATCCAATGTATTTGGGAAAAAACGGTTCGGGGGAGGGAGGGGAAGCTGGTTACCGTCCGATATATTTTGATGCTTAAAAAGTGAACTAGAACTTCCAATTTCCAATCAGATGAGCCCTCTCTGAAGTTTATACGAGCATTCCTTCCATATTAACCATATATGCCCCCAGGGCATAACTTATAACCCTTGCCCTGAAGAATGTGGGGGGAGTGTCCTGCTCAAACATATAATTTCTAAAACTTTCAACTACGCTGAACAAAATGGTTATATCAAAATCTTAATTGGATGTGAATGGGGAAATGGTTGGTGTGGAAGGGGTGTTAGTTGCTTTCCAATCACCTTCGACTATTAAAAAGAGAACTAACCATTTAAATTTCCAATCGAATGAGCCCTTTCTGGAGTTTCTACGACAACGCTTTCCTTAAAAACCTTATATAACCCCAGGGCATAACTAACAACCCTTGCCCTGAGGGCTGTGGGGGGGGTTATCCTTAAAGACCTAATTTCCTGAATTTTCAACTACGTTGAACCAAATGGCTATCTTAAAATTTTGATTGGATATGTTTGGGGGAAAGGTGGGCGTTAGAGGGGGGTTAGTTGCCCTCCCATCGCTTTTGACTATTAAAAAGGGCACTAGCCCTTTGAATTTTCAATCGAATGATTCATTTTTTGAAGTTTCTACGGCAAAGCTTTCTATAAAAACCATATATCCCCCCAGGGCATAACTAACAACCCTTGCTCTGAAGGCTGTGGGGGAGTGTCCTCCTCAAAAACATAATTCCTATCTGGAAATCAACTACTCTGAACAAAATGACTATCTCAAAATTTTTATTGGATGTGTTTGCGGAACTGGTGGGCGTTGAAGGGCTGTTAGTCGCCTTCCAATCACTTTTTACCCTTAAAAAGGCACTAAAACTCTCAATTTCCGATCGAATGAGCCCCCTCTGAAGTTTCTACGACGACCCCTCCCATATGAAGTGCCTTTGGGAAAAAAATTAATAAATAATAATAAAACATTTGAGCCGTATGTCCTTTACTTGGACTGTGGTCTCTTAAAAGTTATTAAATAAAAAAAACAAGTTTTTTAAACTGAAAGTAAGGAGCGACATTAAAACTTAAAACGAACAGAAATTATTCCGTATATGAAAGGGGCTGTCCCCTCCTCAACGCCTCGCTCTTTACGCTAAAGTTTTTTTTATTGTTTTAAAAAATAAAGTTGTGAGACAGAGTCAAACTTTAGCGTAAAGAGCGAGGCGTTGAGGAGGGGACAGCCCCTTTCATATACGGAATAATTTCTGTTCGTTTTAAGTTTTAATGTCACTCCTTACTTTTAGTTTAAAAAACTTGTTTTTTTTATTTAATTTCTGATCGTTTTTTAGTTAATGCAGCTTTTATTTGCATAAAAATTTTACTTTTCTTTTGCTAAATGGATGTCTTTACAAATTAACTTACGTAACTAACTTCTATATTCGTATATTTTTCTTCTGGCAAAAAATACAAAGTTGCAGATTTTTGCAGATATGAGCTTGAAACCTATGTAATAGGGTTTTCTGATACACTGAATCTGACGGTGTGATTTTCATTAAAATTCTTTCACTTGTAGGGGATGTTTCCCCCCTCTTTAAAAAATCGAGTAAATTTTCTCAGGCTCGTAGCTTTTGATGAGTAATACTAAACTTAATAAAATTTATATATTTAGGATCAGCATTATAAACACATTCTTTTGATACATTTATTGACATCAAAATTTCGTTTTTAAAAGTTTCAATTACTATTGAGCCGTATCGCTTGTTTTTTTATTGTTTTTTTTTTTATTACTTATATGTTATTACTTATATGAAGGGGTTCTCCCCTTAGTCAATACCACGCTCTTTACGTTAAAAGTTAAAAAAAATTTTGATTCACAAACCCCTGAATCACAAAGGCCGTTTAATTAGAATAGATAGCTCTTTTGAAAGCACTAAAAAAAAAAACTGTAGCGTAAAGAGCGAGGTATTGACTTGGGGGAGAACCCCCTCACATACGTTATAATTTCTGTTCGTTTTAAGTTCTAATATTCCTTCTTACATTTCAGTTGAAAAAACTTGTTTTTTTTATTTAACTTCTGATCGTTTCTTAAATAATGCTTGGAAATCCGGCGCCCCCTTCATAGAAATGTCCCTTACCCCAAAGAAACATCCTCCAAGGAAATATTCTCCAGAGTAATCCCCTCCTCTAGCCCCCCCCCCCCCCCTCCAGAAAAAATCCTTCCTGAAAATGGTTGTATACTTCCCAATAACCAATAAATAATGCTGGCAAGTCCGGCGCCCCCTTCATGGCAATTTCCCTTCCCCCATGAAAACTTCCTTCATGGAAAGATCCTTCCATATAGCCCCCGACCCTCTCCTTCCCCCACCTACCAGAAAAAATCTCCTCTGAAAAAGTCTGTATACTTCCCAATAACCAATACTATATGTTAACATTGAGTAAAGTTCATAACTTTCAGCCCTCCCCCTGGGGGCTTCGAGGGATTAAGTCATCCTAAAAGACATATTTATCATATTTTCGACCATGCTGAACAAAATGGCTATCTCAAAATTTTGATCGGGTGACTTTGGGAAAAAAATGAGCGTGGGAGGGGGCCTAGTTGCCCTCCATTTTTTTTGGTCACTTAAAAAGGGCACTAGAACTTTTAATTTCCGTTCCAATGAGCCCTCCCACGATATTCTAGGACCACTGGGTCGATACGATCACCCCTGGGGAAAAAAAAAAAAAAAAAAAAAAACAAACAAATAAACACGCATCCGTGATCTTTCTTCTGGCAAAAAATGGAAAATTCCACATTTTTGTAGATAGGAGCTTGAAACCTCTACATTAGGGTTCTCTGATACGCTGAATATGATGGTGTGATTTTCATTAAGGTTCTATAACTTTTAGGGGGTCTTTCCCCCTTTTTTCGAAAATATGCCATATTTTCTCAGGCGCGTAACTTTTGATGGGTAGCACTAAACTTGATGAAAGTTATATATTTGAAATCAGCATTGAAATCTGATTCTTTGGATATATCTATTGGTATCAAAAACCCGTTTTCTAGAGTTTCGGTTACCATTGAACCGGGTCGCTCCTTACTTACAGTTCGTTACCACGAACTGTTTGATAGGACAGTTCAAATGATAAAATTTTGGCTAAGGGTTGTACAGTTACCCAGTGATAGGCTACTGAAGGCAGCATATGATGAGTTACTTCAGCTACATAGGAAAAGATCTTGGCCTTTTAAAGTTAAAGAGGTACTGGATAAGACAGGTTTTTGCTTTCGCATGGAATGATGGCCTTGGACCAACTAGTCAACAATTACAGTTGGACAAGGAAATCAAGTGGGTGCTGGAGGACCAGACGATATAGAAATGGGGTTAAGAGATTAAGAATTCGGAAACTTTAAGGTATTATAAAGAGGTTAAGGTACCATATCGTCAAGAATTTTACTTCAAGTTAAATTTACCGTCTAGATACCTTACATATTGGATGCAGCTACGATCTAATTGCCTTCCGATTCGTTCGAGATTGAAAGTTTTTGAGAGGAGGAAAAGTGTCTCAGACGGCAGGTTTGCTTGCCTTTTTTGCCAAGAAAAGGAGGAGAATTTGGAGCATTGTCTGAGTCGTTGTCGAGGTCTTTTGGGGGTAAGGGAAAATTTATTTGGGAATGATGGAGTGCTGCTTCCTGATGCCTTGAAAAGTACGTCGTCACACTTTATTTGTCTAGTGGGAAGATATCTTGATGAGTTTTTTGCAAAAAGAAGAGAGTAGTTTTTATTTTATTTTTATTTTATTTTATTATTATTGTTTCGAGTGCTGTAATTTGTTAATCTTGTATGTTATTTGTGTACATGGCCACATTTTGGCTTGAAACACACGTTATCTTATCTTATCTTAAAGGCAACGCTATAGCGTTGACTCTGATTGATTGAATGTGTTTGGAGAAATGGTGGGCGCAGGGTTTCCAATCTCGAGTCTTGAAATTCGGGGACAAGTCTTAAAAATTCGGGGAGTTTTCGGGGACAAGTCTTTAAGATTCGGGGAAAAACAAAATAGAATTTCTTTGTGAAAATTTGGGAGCCAAAATGGGTCTTAGCTTCGTTTTAAGGCTCAAGTAGGGCTTGGATCCATATAGTAAATCAAGCCTTTCTTAGAGTAGGTTTTAGAGCCAGAGCACGGGATTGGAAACCATAGCTGAAAACACTTATTGCTGATATTGCAGTGAAAACTTCAAAATATCTTAAGAAAAATAGTGAACACATGTGAACCGTAAATACCAGTAGCAGTTGTTCATTAATCTCAGTAATTCATTAATAATAATTAAAAACAAATATTTTTTGCGGTTTCTAGATAGTTAAATTAAACAGACAAAATTCAACCTATAAGTATGGGGCAACATTAAAACTTAGAACAAGCAAGAACTAAATTAAACAAGTAAATTTAAACTTAAACTAAAAAGGGAATTTTGGCGACAATTGACACATTATTGGTTTTTCATACTGAATCTAAGGTTTTAGGTGTCTCGCCCCCCTTCCGGAAAATCCCCCGGTGTAAAAAAAACCGGGGTACTTGTTAAGAATCCAATAAACACGCGAAGAACTGCATCTAGAATCTTATGAAATCCTAATGAAAAACAGGTTTACGCTGCCTTGTGAGGTATTGCTCTCTCCGTGAAAAATGTTTAAACTTTAGTTTTTTGGGGTTGAAGAGGCAAACAAAGACACCTAGGTTAGGTATCGTTACGTATTTAATATATGTTATGCTTTACCCCCACCCCACCCCCGCAATGTGCAAATATATAGCCCAAATTTGCTTCTAAACTATTATATTTTTATTATACTTTGTTTTATTTCATAAGCATTAACGAGACTTCACTTATCGCGTGTTTACTGGATTCTTAGCAAGTACCTAAACCGAAAAATACTCCCTCTTAAAAAAAACCACAGATAATACTCTCCCGCTGAAAATACCCCCCCCCCCCCCCGCGTAAAATACAATCTGAAAATAACCCCCCCCCCCCTGCGGAAAATACCCCCTCGACACATACATTTTTTCATTGTTTGTCTCTACTATGCTTTCCTTTCCATTGGTTACCTCATAATTACTATAAATTCACTGATTAACCCCAAACCCCTCCCACCAACCCTGCGGCCATCCATGTTCAAAATATAGTACTTATTGCAGTCTCATTTTTATATCAACCCATCTAATGCCTGGACATGATAGCTATAGGCTACAAAGCATATAAAAGTTTCTCATTCTTTTTCGTCACACTAACATTATTTGGCATTATTAACCAACAGTTCGTGATAAATAAGTCCAAAAATAATATAAAACTTGATAAATAAACAATATGAGCCTAATAACCAAATTCTTACTTTAAGCTGTAATGGAAATTTTCTCATGAACAATATTTTTGGGGTAACTTCCGTTTAAATTCCCTATTCTCCGACCTTGAACATAGTCTACAGGTAAGTTTTGCCTCATTAGGAGGGGAGGGGTGGTGCATCTTCTATGGTAAGAATATGGTATTTAGGGATAATTCTCAAGAAGAAATAATTATACCACAATTTCCTTAAATTGTTTTGTTTTTACCTCAGAATTAGCCTTCATAGACGGTTACTAATTGTTCAAGCATTAGAGGTTGTAAAGGTAGGCCTATATATTTGAACAAGTTTACAGGGCTATCCCAAATTCGAGCAGAACATATTTTCCGTAAAATTTTCTTCGCCTAAAGTAATACCTTTGCAAAACCGTAAATAGATCCTAAAACTGCAGTTTAAAATATTACGCCCACTGAAAATATTACACGGGTGAAGGGACCAGGTGAAATGAGGATAAAAGGTGGTATGAAAAATACAATTCTCAGACAAAAAAGAAAAGAACTTAAAGTTTACACAATGAATAAAAGACAAGATAAATGGTAAGAATTCCAGGCAAAATAAGATCAATTCCTTCAATATATTATGCGTTCTGTCATAAGTATTAAACATTAATAGAGTATGTCCAAAACCAAAAATAGCAAAATAAAACAAAATTTAAACTTACGATTCGGCTTTCTAAACAGTTCTCCCCCTTTAGAAGTTCAATTTCTAGACACAAAATCCAACTGAGCATTCCGTTAAGGAGCTTCAAGTATAATTCTTGGCTAATTTTGTCAAGACTGTCTTGGCCACGAATGACATAAATGTAAGAATCTTGTAGCATTTGGAACACTGCATTCAAAATGGGTTAATCTAAATCCCCGGTAAATGACACTTTTGTGAAAATATGAAGAACCGTCTGTCCTTAAATTGTATCAGCCTGGTTTTTATGCAAAGTAACACAGGAGATGAAAATTAACGAACAAGACAGTAGTGAAAAATTATGGTATATAAAGTAATGTTTGCTAGGGATAGTCACTAGGGGTGACGCCGTGATCGGATGATTTTTGCGGAAATTTCGATGATTCGGGGAACCCAATTTTTTTTCTAGGAGACACATAGATTTTTGGGGAAATCCCCAAAAATTCGGGGATAGTGGAGGCCCTGGGTGGGCGTGAGAGGGGGATTATTTGCCCTCCAATCACTTTCGACCATTAAAAAGGGCACTAGCCTTTTAAATTTCCATTTGAATGAGCCCTTTTTGAAGTTTCTACGACAACGCTTTCTATAAAATCCTTATATGCCCCCAGGGTATAACTTACAAACTTTGTTCTTAGGGCTGTGGGGAGAGTGTCATCCTCAAAGACCTAATTTCTAAAACTTTTAACCATGTTGAACAAAATGGCTATATAAAAGTATTGATTGGATGTGTTTGGAGAAATGGTGGGCGTGAGAGGGGGATTAGTTCCCCTCCTATAACTTTCGACTATTAAAAAGGGCACTAGCCTTTTAAATTTCCATTTGAATGAGCCCTTTCTGAAGTTTCTAAGACATCACTCTCTATAAAATTCTTATATGCCACCAGGGTATAACTTACAACCCTTGTTCTTAGGGCTGTTGAGAAAGCGTCATCCTCAAAGACATAATTTCCGGACCTTTCAACTATGTTGAACAAAATTGCTATCTCAAAATTTTGGTTCGATGTGTTTGGGGAAAAGGTGGGTGTGAGAGGGGTGTTATTTTTCCTCCAATCACTTTCGACTATTAAAAAAGACTAACCTTTTCCATTTCTAATCGAATGACCCCTTTTTTGATGTTTCAACGACAAGGCTTTCTGTAAATACCATATATGCCCCCTGGGCATGAATTACAACCTTTGCCCTGAGGGCTGGGGGATTAGGGTCATCCTAAATCCTCATAATTTCTGGACCTTTCAACTACGTTGAACAAAATGCCTATCACAAGATTTTGATTGGATATGTTTGGGGAAATGGTGGGCTTGAGAGGGGGGTTAGTTGCCCTCCAATCAGTTTTGACTATTAAAAAAAAACACTAGCCATTTCAATTTCCAATTGAATGAGCCCTTTTTAAGTTTCTACGACAACGCTTTCTACAAAAACTTAAAACTTTATATGCCCCCAGGAATAACTTACAACCCTTGCCCTTAGGGCTCTGGGGAAGTGTCATCCTCAAAGACAAAAAATCCGGACCTTTCACCTTCGTCGAACATAATGGCTATCTCAAATTTTGATTGGATGTGTTTGGGGAAAAGGCGGGCGTGAAAGGGGTGTTATTTTTCCTCCAATGGCTTTCGACTGTTAAAAAGGGCACAAGCCCTTCCAATTTCCAATCGAATGAGCCCTTTTCAAAGTTCTACGACGACTCCTTCGATACAAAGTGCCCCGGTCTAAGAGATAAATAATACATGGCGTCAACATCCTTTTTTACTTAGGCAGCGCTATTACGCGGCCTATGATGAGGTATGAGGTTATGAAAAATGCGTATAAGTAATATCTTACTATTAGGTTGGTATTAAACTATTGGGTTGAAACTACGAGGAAAAGAGAGGGGATATTTAGTAGAACAAACAGGCACAATGAGAATGCTATTACTGCTCCAACTACTATGACCACTACTGCTTTCAATAATACGACTCCTGAGCCTCCTTTGTTACTTCTGCTACAATGACTACTGCTATTGCTAGTTCTAATGGTATTAGCAAAACTTTCAGGTAA
This sequence comes from Artemia sinica, assembly GCA_027921565.1. Taxonomy (NCBI): domain Eukaryota; kingdom Metazoa; phylum Arthropoda; class Branchiopoda; order Anostraca; family Artemiidae; genus Artemia; species Artemia sinica. Next base: position 60,552,673 of record CM051258.1, on the reverse strand, counting down.
TGGTGAGGTAGCTGTTGATCAAAACACACTATAAACATGCTGGTAATCAAAGGGGTGTATTAACAATTTGCTAGCAATGCCTTATGGATTAAGCTAAAACTTCCAGGGCTACCCATGTTATTACCACTTTCACGTTCACTACTACTTCAACTACTACTACTGCTGCAATTAGAACTGCTATTGATCTATATCAAAGTAGTTTAAGTGCATCCATATTGTCAAAATATAACAAGTTGTCAAGATATCCAGGCGGGATATCTTAGAACTGGGATAGGGTATAAAGTAACAAATTTTAGGGAAAGTTTATTTTGCTTTTAAAACTAAATCAAAAGGAACTAAGTTCATGCTGGTTGTCATAAGACGTCTCACCATTGTCTCAAGGACAACAAAGGGTATTAAGTTTACATCTTCAGGGATACTAGTTATACTACTGCTGCTCTCACTATTGAACTAAAGCAAAAGGGTTTAAGTGCGTCCCAGTTGTCAAAATAGCATAAATACAATGTCTTAGGAAAAGAACAGTAATAATAAGCTTTATTTTTCAGGGAAAATTGGGTTGTAAACTAAATAAAAATATACTATTTGTATTCGGATTGTACAACGGATATTTCTTATTAAAATTTGTTGAAAAATGATTTCCAACATAAAAATAGTAAGCTAAAATCTTGGTTCTTATAGAAATTAAGTAAAAAAAAGTTTTTAAACTGAAAGTAAGGAGCGACACTAAAACTTAAAACGAACAGAAATTATTCCGTATATGAAAAGGGCTGTCCCCTCATCAACACCTTGCTCTTTACGCTAAAGTTTTTTATTGTTTTAAAAAATAAAGTTGTGAGAGTAAAACTTTAGCGTAAAGTGTAAGGCGTTGAGGAGAGGACATCCCCTTTTATATACGGAATAATTTCTGTTCGTTTTAAGTTTTAATGCCGCTCCTTACTTTCAGCCGAAAACTGTTTTTTTTTTATTATTATTTACTTTCTGAACGTTTTTGATTTAATGCAGCTTTGATTTTGGCTCATTGCACATGAATAATTAAAACGAAATTTGTAGATTAATTTTACTTTTTTTTGGGCTAAATGGCTTTCTTGAAATTTTGATCTGACATAACTTACGAACTAGCTTACGTAGCAAACTTCTATAGTCACATATTTTTATAACGTATATTAGGGGGTTCGCCCTAGTCAATACATCGCTCTTTAGGCCGAAGTTCAAACTTTTTTCCTATTCTTTAAGAATTAAATAGAAAAAAAAACATTTTTTTTTTAAATTGAAAGACAGGAGCGACATTAAAACTAAAAACGAACAGAAATTATTCCGTATATGAAAGGGGCTGTCCCCTCCTCAACGCCTTGCTCTTTACGCTGAAGTTTTTTATTGTTTTAAAAAATGAACTTTTGAGACAAAGTCAAAACTTTACACAAAAGTATTTTCAATATACTGCATTTCAACCTTTCAAAGACCCAACACACACGCACTCACACACAACAAAACAAAGAAATAAAAACAATATTTAAGAGACCCAAACAAAAAGGGATTTTAAGAGACCCCCACCCAAAAAAATATATAGTTTATAGTCTAATCAGGAAATATACAAGGAAAAAAAGAGGATAAGTTGTTTGTGGCCTTTTTGGACTTAAAAGGTGCTTTCGAATTCTCAATAGTGTAAATAAGGAAATTCTTTTGCATTGTTTGATTAATTTAGGATTACCGCGTCAGTTTGTGCGAATTTTAATACAAATGTATTTGACGGTAAAGTTTGTAGTGTGGGTTGGTAAGGAAACATCGAGGGAAATTTTTAGCAGGTTAGGGGTAAAACTAGGTTGAACTTGTCACCGAAGCTATTTTCGTTGTATAATAATGATATTGAAAGCTATTTAAGGACAAGGAAAGTAAGTGAATTGCAATTATTTGAAAAAAAAAAAAAAAAAGTCCGCACTGTTGTACGCCGATGATGTAGCTTTATTGGCAAACAGTAGAGAGAATCTGCAGTATGCATTAGAGAGTGTAGAAAAGTATTTTAAGGAAAAGAGACTGGTTTTAAATCTAGAAAAGTCGGCAGTAATGGTTTTTGCAAGGGCCGGGGAGCGAAGACATATGAAGAAAATTTTAGTTACGGGAGGGGAGTTATAAAAGTACTGAAGGAGTATGGTTACCTAGGCTTTAGACTTGTTTCAAATGGTAAGTGGACAAGAAACATAGCTTTAATGTCAAGCAATATTAAAAGTTTAACTGGAATATTCTTGAAGATTTGTATTAAGGATATAGAAGCAAAGGATATCAAGCTACAAAAACGTATTTTTGTAAGTAGAATAGAACTTGCTATACATTATGGGGCAGAGATATGGGGGCACGAAAAGGGGGTGGAAATGGAGAGGACACAGCTACATTATTTTAAAGGATTAATAGGGTTAGATAAAAAGTTTAATTGCATTAATAGAAAGAGTGACCTGGGTCTTTTTAGCTTAAGAAATAAACGATTAGTATGCATGTTAGGTTTTTGGGAAAAAATTATTGCTATGCCAGATTATCGGTTAACAAAACTGCTTTCAATAAAATATTATTAGATAAAAGAAAAGATTCTTGACCCGTGCCAATTAAGAGTATATTACACAATTGTGGGCAATCAGGCTGGTGGAATGACGGCATTGGACCTGGGGTGGAAAAGGATTGATTGCAAAAGCTTTAGTATTTGTGTCATTTCTGTTTTTCCCATGTTTTTTTCCTGGCCATAGGGCCTTACGGGGATTCTATGCTAAAGTGTTTTTGTTGTAACTTTATTGGTTGAATAAATTGATTGATTGAAATGATAATAATTCTTGCTATTTTCATAGCTGAAAGGTAATGCTTTGCTAGAAATTTGCATGTGTTAATTTTGATCACTTGGACCTTTACTGAACTATAGTTGACTTCATCATAACATTTAGATAAAGTTTTGCCTCCAATTTGTCCAAATATTTTGAAAGGAATATTAGATATTCAAGTAACTAGTCATGAACTATAGCTGACTTATCGGTAGTCAAGTCAAATACCGTGCCATAGTAGCCAAAAAATAATATTGGTGAACACATTCTCAGTCGCACAAAAGAATTCTTCTTCTTCCTCTGCTGAAATTTCACCTCGTTTCCTTTTCTTGTAATTTCACTTTCAATTCTTATTTAGAGCCGGGTCGCTCCTTACTTACAGTTCGTTACCACGAACTGTTTTACGACCCGTTAATCACAAAGGCTGGTAATTAGAATAAATAGCTCTGATGAAAGTACAAAAAAAACTTTAGCGTAAAGAGCGAGGTAATGACCAGGAGGTAAACCCAATCATATACGTAATAATTTCTGTTCGTTTTAAGTTTTGATGTTGCTCTTTACTTTCAGTTGAAACAATTGTTTTTTTAATTTAATTTCTGATGTTTTTTTTTTAAATAATGCTGGGAAATCTGACGCACCCTTCATAGCAATGTCCCTTCTCCCACGAAAATTTTCTCCATGGAAAGGTCCTCCCACGTACCCCTGATCCCCCCCTCCCCCAACTACTAGAAAAAATTCTCCCTGAAAAATTCTGTATGCTTCCATGTAACCAATACTATATGTAAACATTGGACAAAGTTCATAATTTGCATACCTTTCCCCGAGGACTGTGGGGAATTAAGTCATCCTCAAACCCATAGTTGTTGTATTTTCCGACCATGCTGAAAAAAAAATGGCTATCTCAAAATTTTTATCGGGTGAATTTGGGAAAAAATGAGCGTGGGAGGGGAATTAGTTGCCCTCCATTTTTGGTCACTTAAAAAGAGCACTAGAACTTTTATTTTCGGTTCAAATAAGCCCTCTCACGATATTCTAGGACCACTGGGTCGATACTATGATCCCGGGGAAAAAAAAATAAACATGCATCCTTGATCTTTCTTCTGGCAAAAAAAAAAAAAATACAAAATACCAAATTTTGCAGATAGGAACTTGAAACATCTATGGTAGGGTTCTCTGATACGCTAAATCTGATGCTGTGATTTTCATTAAAGTTCTATGACGTTTAGGGGTATTTCCCCCTTTTTTCGACAATAAGGCACGCTTTCTCAGGCGCATAACTTCTGATGGGCTAGACTCAACTTGATAAAACTTATATATTTAAAATCAGCATAAAAATCTGATTCTTTTGATGTATCTATTGGTATCAAAATTCTGTTTTTTAGAGTTTCGGTTACTATTTTGCCGGGTCACTCCTTGCTTACAGTTCATTACCACGAACTTCTTAAAAAACCGAAAAGATTTAAAATATTCTTTTCTTAACTAATGAAAAAGGCTATTCCAATTAAAAACGAAAAAGAAATTGATTTAAAAAAACATGTTTTACAAAAGAAGGTTTTTAAAAAAAATGTAGGGGTCTACATTAAGCAGAAGATGAGCAGAAATAAAGTCAAATAATTTTTTAAGGGTATAACTAGGCTACTATAAACCATCATTAATAAATAAATGAAACCCAAAATGAACAAAAATTACAATAAATAACAGAGTCGAACTCAAAACGAGTAGAAACTTAGCGGGGTAGTATTGATTCTAAAGCCCAAAATATAATTTGTAATTTACTGAAAAAATAAATTTTAAATGTTCTCTCTTTTTTAAACTTTAATAAATACAAAATTATTAAGACGTTCAGTAATCGACGGCATTATCTGTATTAAACTGTCAATTAAGGCTCATATCTATTTTTTCGAGTAAACTTGGTTATGATGATGTTTTTTTTTCTTTTTTTACGATATAATGCGAAATAAAATACACAGCTCGAAATAAGGATTTTTAAAACCAACAAAGTCTAACTTATGCAAAATTATAAATTATTTTGGCTCTATATGTAAAAAAACAGATTTAACAATAAACAGTATAATTAAACTTAAAACAAACCGTTATTACGATATCTAAGCTCAGCTTTCTACCCTTTATCTCCATAGCTCTCATAACTTAGAATTTTTTTTGCACATTTGTAAAAGCTAATAAAGAGTTTAAACAAAAAGTTATAAGTTGTTAAGATATACGAATTTAAAAGAAAGAAAACAGTAACAAATAAAGGCCTCTTTAAAATAGTAAAACCGAATAAATTGTCCCATGCACATTTATACCGTAAAGAATTTCTTGGCAATTATTTTCGGAAAAGAGCCTGCTAAAATATTCTTTTCATATATTGTAGTTTTTTTTTTACTTTTGTGGTGATTTGAGAGGAAAAACTAGCATTAGTTTTGATAATTTGTGTATGTTTAAAGCTTGGCTGCATTGTTGATGGTAATTCCCTTTTTTTTGTTTTTTTTAGGTTTCATTCTTTACTAATAATTATTTCTTCCTGTCTTATTTTTGACATTTTACATAAGCTTCATTCTGCTTTTTTTTAAGTTACAGATGTAATTGCCGTTTTAAATGTAATTTAGATGTAATTCCCATTTTAAATGTAACTTCCTTTTTTTCAGAAAATGAAAAACCGGAGCGGAAAACTGCATGTTTGACATCTTTTTTGTTTAGTTTTTTTTTATATATTTCATATCTACTTTTAAGAAGTTTTCCAGGAAAAATAAACTTTATTCTTCTGAAAGAAAAATAAAGAGCTATGTTGTCATGTAAAAGTGGGTTTAGCACCAAACAATTTCTAAAGGGCATTTTACCACCATATGACTCGTGTACCATAAAAAAAAACAAAAAAAACATATAACCATATTCTATTTGTATTTTCCTTCTCTTAATTTTTTAAACATTAGAATTTGATATTTCAACATTTCAGTTGCATACATGCATCGTATATTTAACAATTCAGTTCAATTCAGTTTTATTAATAATAGATTTAATAAGCATATAAGAAATTCATACAAAAAAGATACAATCATTAAGCAAACACTTTAAAATACTAAACACTTTTCCTCTATGCCACAGCCAGTTGAGTTAACATAAATTTCTGCAATTTACGTGGGCATTCAAATCCATCCACTCCACACTACCAAAAATGAGACCCAGCTATCAAATTCATCCAAATCAATAAAAGAAAATAAAAGGAAACGAACCCAAAACAACATAATTCCCTTTAACCTATCTTGACTGCCCTTCAAACCTTTCCCTAACCCATTCCCCCTCCCTCCCCCAAAGAAAAAAAATCAAACCAATGACCCAAAATATTTTTTCATCGTAAACTTAAACAATCCCATTAACCTCTTCCCTTTTAAATCTTTAGGCAGCGCTTTCCACACCTTAGAGCAGAATATATCAATAGAAAAATCGGATATTACGCAAGGTGTAGCAGGAATGTTAGTTGATATTTAGCTCTAATGCCTACACTGTTGAGATTTGACATATTTTAAAACAAATTAGAAAAACACTCAGGTAAAAGACCATGATGAAATCAGTACGAAAAATAGAGCAAGCAATTTTATGTAAATTATCTGATTACTTTAACCCCCATCTACTATAAATAAAAGAGCTTTATCATTAATCTTTTTCAATCTTTGAGTATGAATTTAAACGTTGACATTCAAACTTGATCTTGGGAATTTGATCAGAGAAATATAAAGCAGGCGTAAAATTTTTTGGGGAAAAAATGTAAGTTTTCAATCATACCGAAATTCCTCAAAACTTTCAAATATACAGCATTCACATAATATTTAAAAGAAAGAATTTCATCAAGCAAAAGTCCCAAGTATTTGGTGAAACTCGTCTCAAGTCTGCTAATCATGCCTCTTGGTGTTAATAGCCCCCCATCATTTGCTTGAGACTTTTCTGTTCAAGAAAAAAATCAAAATTTGCTATTCAAGCACACTGATCACTAGCTTATTGGCATCCAATAATAAACTCACTCAATAGCTAATTGAAGTTAATTGTAAAGTGAAGAAAAATCATCATCAGCTATTCCAATCGTTGTATCATCAGCAAAACTTTGCAGCAGGTCATAACCAGACTAGTCTTCCTCAACAGGTAAATTATTAGCCCAGAGCAAGCAACGGCTAATTGGGATCACCTGTTTCGGAGAAAAAAATATGTCAGACACGCAAAAATTTGTGTATTTTAAAACTCGTGCAGACATACCTTTTTCGAAACTTCGGGTTTCTCTATAAATGTTTCAAGGGTGGACGGGATACTTTAGACACCTCTTACTCTTTGAGGATGTCTTCACTGTGCCAGAAATGCTGAAAATGAAATTTCAAAACATGTTTTCTTTTTTTCAAATGTGAACGAGTATTTCAGACATGCCTTGCTCTTTGGAGGTGTCACTGCTCTCCATCTTCTGGGCAGAAAGTTTACGACTGCAGTCTTTTAATAATCTAAAAGACTGCAGTCTTTTAATTGGGAGATCAGTGTTAAATTAGTTTTCGAATTTTAAATACTGATTGTGTAAAGCAGTAAAAGGATAATTCAACGAAATTTACATAAATTTTTTAAATGTTCTGAGTTTTTATCTCCAGCGCTACCTATTAAATGAATGTTTTTGATAGCGCTTTGCAAAGGATTTCTAGGAACAATTTGTGATGTATTTTTCCCCCAAATTTTGATTTTTGATATAAATTATCTCTGCATTTAATCTAGATGATAGTCCTGCAAAGAATAAGCATAGTTAATATTTTTTTTTTTACTGAAAAACGAAACAAAACAATTAACTATCTAAATTGCTCATCAGCATCTTAAATTTCTTATTGGAGTCTACTTAAAGTCAAGATACTAAGGGTGTACTTGTCATTCATACTTCGACTTTGTTGTAATAAATATTATAATTTGTTTTTAATAATTTTCAGTACAAATTTGCTGTGTATTTCCAGGTAGAAAATTAGAAGGCACTTGACAAAGCTGTTTTAACTTCTCAAAAAAAATTAATTTATGAAAAGCTGGTCAAAACTAAAGCTATAGGAAAGGATAAAGAAAAGAATGAAAAATTTTGCTCCAATGGAAGTGGAAAAATATTTGTTTCTTGAAGAGGTTGAGACAGTATTAAAATGATTAAAAAATAAAATGGCCTTAGGTGCTAAATGAGTTTTTGAAATATGGTGGCTGCGAAGTTATGAATATGATTATGAACATGATTTTTTGAAAAAGGAGCACCTCACTATTTTTGTTAAACTTTAACTAAACCCTTTTATAAGAAAGGTGACAAGAGTGGGCATGGTAATCAAACCACACTCACTCTTGGTTTCCGTAGGAAGCAAATTACTTAGTATGATTACACATTTAGGTTTCGAATTAGAAAACCAGAAAATCAACGGGAATATATAAAAAAAAGGTAATCACAACATCATCTCAAAAAAATTAGTTTATGAAAATCTGGTCAAAACTAAAGCTATAGGAAAGGATAAAGAAAAGAATGAAAAATTTTGCTCCAATGGAAGAGGAAGAATATTTGTTTCTTGAAGAAGAGGTCGAGACAGTATTAAAAGGATTAAAAAATAAAATGGCCTTAGGTGCTAAATGAGTTTTTGATGCATGGTGGCTGCGAAGTTATGAATGCGACTATGAACATGATTTTTAAAAAAGGAGAAGCACCTCACGATTTTTGTAAAACTTTAACTAAACCCTTTTATTAGAAAGGTGACAATTGTGGGCATGGTAATCAAACCACACTCACTCCTGGTTTCCGTAGGAAGCAAATTACTTAGTATGATTACACATTTAAGTTTTGAATTAGAAAACCAGAAAAAAAAAACGGGAACATATTAAAAAAAGGTAATCACAAATTTGTTACACAACAATTAATAAAGATCACATACTAAACACTGAACATCTGTTGCATACATATAACTTTAAATTCACTGTAAGAGAAGGGGATACCATGGATGAAAATTTTTTTGCGGTTATGTTTAAAAATACATTTCGACAGGGCTATTGCTGGGTCGGTTATTTTATATTTAAGGAATAGTGCTTAATTTTGGTTTGAAGAGGGTAAATGAAGTAAACATTTTGCATATCTGAAATATACTGAACAGAGTTTATGTTTATCTGTTTGTGAGAAAATCTTCCAAAATGGTGCTGTGTATAGGAAATATGCTTGAATTATACAGTTCAACAAGGATTATTTGGATGAAAAGTTGTTTATTCTGGACATCATTCTGAAGCATAAGACGCACCGCACATTTTTCAAGGTAGGAAATCAGCAGCAAATGGGTATGCTTTAGGGATGACCTAATCGGAAGACCAAAATAATCAAGTTTTTCAACTGGATTTACTAAAGGATGTCCCAGCTAGATTGACAGAGTGGAACCCCAATTACTCCAATTAAATAGTTTTTAATTACTCCTAATTACTTCGTTTACGATATTCACTCTCAAGTATACTGAAGTTTTCTTCAATATGCTGTATCATCCTGCTAAGATTAAGGACATCATCCACATACTAGACAAGTGTCAAGTGTGCTGCAGCCTCAATTCATGGGGTTATGCATTTTGATTGCGCGTCTAAGATGCTGCTGTTAAAAACCTTGGTACATACCTTAATAAGTAGAAACAAAACTCTCCAGGTCTTTCGATGCTATTCGCACAAGGAAGTCTGTTTCGTGGAGCACGTGTTAGATTAGATGAATTGGAAAACGGTAACCGAAGTGAATTCAGGATTTTAATGCGTACTTTAAGCCATGAATATAAATTTCTCAAGGTGTGAATAACAAGGGGACGAACCCCAGTTTTGCCGTGTGAAGGAGCATGGCTTTATGTACCAATGAGTTAAATGCATGACTAACATCGTGTGCTGCTAGAACGAGGGTTTCTCGGGCAAGTTCTGCTTCCATTAGTGTTCATCATGAAAAAGCAGCTCCAAAGCTTGCAGAATATAGATGAGGTTATTATAGGCCTAAATACCGAACTGAACGTTAGATTTGCCTTTCTTTTGGATTAGAGTAACATCACCGACAAAAAGACGATGATATTGTAAAAACATCAAAAATCATCTGCATAAGCAGGCCCAGGTGTAACATGAGCAAAGGGGTTCCAAGGATAACATCCAGTGCACTAATATTATCCATATCAAACGAATTTATCTGTTTCAGCTTGGAGACTGCCATTATTGTAGCTTGCTTTGTAATGACACAGCGAGACTCCGGGTGAACAGACAGAAATTCATCAAGTTCACATTTGTATTCAGACGGTAAAATTGGATTTAGTGCGGTGTATTAATTCGAGTAATATGTTTTTCACTCAGATAGGGGGATACCAGAAGCCTAAGGAGTATTCGAAGATATTATATTTTGGGGAGCAAGGGATTTCCAAATAGAATTGGGTAACAAAGAAATTCAAGAAGTTTATGAATCAACAGTGCCTACGCTGTGACGAGCTAGCTCATTCGCGAAAAGCTTTTTTGTTTAGAGCCAAATATCATTCATATCACTCGACCTAGGGCTATCATAATCTTTACAGATAGAAAACTAAAGCTTCGCGTGAAAGCAAGTTTCGCAGAGTTTTGTGTTTTTGCTCAATCGGGGACCTAAGTACTGATGCAGATTTCTCGAATAGAGCCGCCGCTAATTCAGCACATCTTAGAGCGTGGCAAACATCAGCACAATAAAAATAAGAGTAATTTGTATCTCAGTTTCATCAAAAGGACAAGATTTCTGAAGAAACTGGAAGGGGATATGATTATTTTGGCAAAATAGAGTCAAGAACTTCTTGATATAGGACCGAATGAACCTCATTCCAGTCAATCTTTCAAAACCAATTAAGGTTGGACGGATCTTGGTTCATTGGTGTATGTGCTAAATCTAGTTTAAAACACGCTACTATTGGAAGGTGGTCCGATAATTGATAATTCTATATTACAGAAACCAGACAAATTGGTTCATCAGTTGAAGTAACCACATTGTTTAAATTTATGTACGATATGAAGCCTAAATGAAATTTTGATTTTTGGCTGCACAATCAGCTTATCATAGGCAGCGCATTCGCGCTGCCTGAGTAAAGAACGATGTTAGCAAAATGTATTATTTATTGTTTTCCATACCAGGGCACTTCGTATTGAAGGAGTTGTTGTAGAAACTTCGAAAAGGGCTCATTCGATTGGAAATTGGAATGGCTAGTGCCCTTTTTAATAGTCGAAAGTGATTGGAAGGAATCTCACTTAGCTTCCACACCCACCATTTCCCAAACACATCAAATCAAAATTTTGAGACAGCCATTTTGTTCAGCGTAGTTGATTTCCAGAAAGAAATTATGTTTTTGAGTAGGACGCTTCCCCACAACCGTCAGGGCAAGGGTTTTAAGTTATGCCCTGGTGGCATATAAGAAAAATGTTGACACATTGTATTATTTATTATTTTTTTTTCCTTTAGACCAGGGCACTTCGTATCGAAGAAGTTGTCGTAGAAACTTCGAAAAGGGCTCATTCTACTGGAAATTTAAGTGGCTTGTGCCTTGTTTAATAGTCGAAAGTGATTGGAAGGCAACTAACACCCCTTCCAAGCCCACCATTTCCTGAAACACATCCAAACAAAATTTTGAGATAGCCGTTTTGTTCAGCATAGTTGACTTCCAGATAAAAATTATGTTTTTGAGGAGGATACTCCCCCACAGCCCTTAGGGCAAGGGTTGTAAGTTATTCCCTGGGGGCATATAAGGTTTAATAGAAATTTTTGTCGTAGAAACTTCAAAAAAGCCTCATTCAATTGGAAATTCAAAGGGCTAGTGCCCTTTTAATAGTCAAAAGTGATTGGAGGACAACTAACCCCCCTCTCACGACACCTTTTCCCCAAACACATCCAATCAAAAATTTGAGATAGCCATTTTGTTAAACGTAGCTGAAAGTTCTGGAGATTATGTCTTTGAGGATGACAACCCCCCCCCCCCGCAGTCCCTTAGGGCAAGGGTTGTAAGTTGTGCCCTGGGGGAATATAAGGTTTTATAGAAAGCGTTGTCGTAGAAACTTCAAAAAGGGCTCATTTGATTGGAAATTGAAATGGCTAGTGCCCTTTTTAATAGTCGAAAGTGATTGGAAGGCAGCTAATACTCCTTCCACGCCCACCATTTCCCCAAACACATCCAATAAAAATTTTGAGATAGCCATTTTGTTCCACGTAGTTGAGGGCTCTGGAAATTATACCTCTGAGCAAGACACTCCCCCCATAGTCTTCAAGGAAAGGGTTATAAGTTATGTCCTGGGAGCATAAAAGGTTTTTTTTGTAATCTTTGTCATAGAAACTTCAAAACGGGCTCATTCGATTGGAAATTCAAAGGGCTAATGCCCTTTTTAATAGTCGAAAGTGATTTGAGGGCAACTAGCCCCCGTCCCACGCCCACCTTTTCCCCAAACACATCCAATAAAAATTTAGACAGCCATTTTATGCAACGTAGTTGAAAATTCTGGAAATTATTTCTTTAAGGATGACCACCCCTTACCCCACAGTCCTCAGGGCAAGGGTTGTAAGTTATGCCCTGGGGGCATATAAGGTTTTATAGAAAGCAGTGTCGTAGGAACTTCAAAAAAGGCTCATTCAATTGGAAATTGAAAGGGCTAGTGCCCTTTTTAATATTCGAAAATGATTGAAGGGCAACTAGCCCCCCTCTCGCGCTCAACATTTTTCCAAACACATCCAATCAAAATTTCCAGAACTTTCAACTCTGTTGAAAAAAATGGATATCTCAAAATTTTGAAACATCCATTTTTTTCAACATAGTTGAAAGTTCTGGAAATTAGGTCTTTTAGGATGATAACCCCCTTGGAGCCCTTAATGCAAGGGTTGTAAGTTATGCCCTGGGCATATAAGGTTCAAATTTAAAGTTGTTGTAGAAATTTCAAAAAGGGCTCATTTGATTGGAAATTGAAAGGGCTAGTGCCCTTTCTAATAGTCGAAAGTGAGTGGAGAGTAATTAATCTCACGTCCACCATTGACCCAAACACATTCAATCAAAGTTTAGAGATAGTCATTTTGTTCAACATAGTTGAAAATCCTGGATATTATGTATTTGAGGATGACAAACTCCCCAGAGCCCCCAGGGCAAAGGTTGTAAGTTATACCCTGGGGACAGATATGGTTTTTATAGATAGCGTTGTCGTACAAACTTCAAAAAGGGCTCATTCAATTGGAAATTAAGAGGGCTAGTACCCTTTTTAATAGTCGAAAGTGATTGGAGGGTAACTAATCCCACTCTTACGCCCACCATTCCCCAAAACATATGTAATCAAAATTTTCAGATAACCATTTTGTACAACGTAGTAGAAAGTTCTGGAAACTAGGTCTTTTAGGATGACAACCCCCCCCCCCCTCAGCCCTCAGAGTAAGGGTTGTAATTTTTGCCCTGGGGGCATATAAGGTGTTTATAGAAAGAGTTGTCGTAGAAACTCAAAAAGAGCTCATTCGATTGGAAATCCAAAGGCCTAGTGCTCTTTTAATAATCAAAAGTGATTGGAAGGCTTTACATTTTTATAGTAATGATCGATGTGGGTACAGTGTATTATTATTATTTTTTTTACACCAGGGCACTTCGTATCGAAGAGTTGTCGTAGGAACTTCAAAAAGGGCTCATTCGATTGAAAATAGAAAAGGGCTGATGCCCTTTATAATAGTCGAAAGTGATTGGAGAGCAACTAATCCCTCTCCCACGCCCACCCTCCCATTTGCCCTTTATGTTTAAAAACTAAATGTTGCCTTAAGATTAAATCAAAATGCACTGTGTTAATGCTAATTCCCAATAAGGCATCTCAGCAGTATTCCAAGAACGACTGAGGGTATTATGTTCAAACTTTCGGGGCTACACCTGCTCTTAAATTTTAACCAAAACAAAATAGCGTAAATGTATCCAAGCTATCAAACAAAGTAAATAGATTTATTTGCGAATGGTATCAAGTTTTCCATTTCAGGTCAACTAGAGGAGGTATGAAACTAAATTAAACACTACTATTTGTGTCCAGATTTTTAAAAGGGTCTATGTTGTCAAAATTTACTGAAAATTTTTCTCCAGCATACAAATATCCGGCCAAACTATAAAGTCTAAAAAAAACGAAAATATTTTAAACATTATTTTCTTTTTCCCTGAAAAGACTATGTCAATATAAAACGAAAAGAAATTAATTAAACAACTTTTTCCACAAAATAAGTATTTCAAAGAAAAGTAAAGAGCTCCATTAAACCGAAAATGAGCAAGAATAAAGTCAAATAATCTACCAAGCGTGAAACTACCATAAATCAGCATCGATAAATAAATGAAACCCAAAACGAACAGAAATTACAATAAATAACCGAGTCAAACTCAAAACGAACAGAAATTCACATAAGTTGGGCTCAAAACCTCTATGCCTTCCAAAGGCCAAAACATTATTTGCACTTTACTGAAAAAAATACAAATTAATGTGCAGTGTCAGTTTAATATACATATACTGATATTTAGTAAACAAAATGTTAATATTATTTGATTTATTAAACTTATAAAAGTAAAAAATTTATATTTTTTCAGTAAAGTGCAAATTATGTTCTGGCCTTGAGAAGGCATAGCCCTACTCATGCCCTACTCATGTTGATTTCTGCTCGTTTTGAGTTTGACTCGATTATTTATTGTAATTTCTGTTCGTCTGGGTTTCATTTATTGGTCGATGCTGATTTGTGGTAGTTTCACGCTTGGTGGATTAATTGATTTTGTTTTTACTCATTTTTGGTTTAATGGAGTTCATTACTTTTCTTTGAAAAACTTATTTTGTGGAAAAAGTTTTTTAATTAATCAGAAGAAAATACCACGGAAAATAGAAGTACGAAATGTACTGCTGCTTCAGAAAAAACTTACATCACAATTAAAGTCCCCAACAACAACACAAGGGATATTAAGTTTTTGAATCTGTATAATACACGCCTCAATCTCTCACAAGATTGTTAAAATAATCGTTCCGATTCGCCATTCTTCCAATCATTCGGCAAATACTCTTACGCAAGATCCAACCCCTACTGCTAGAAAAGTGTCGCTAGAACTAAACAAACTTTACTGAATACTCACTGACACATGAGTTGCCAGTTCTCCAGACGGACGACCACGGGGATTAACAAGCTTTGCTGGAACGGAAAAAGTAGGAAATTCTCTACTCGTATCTAATAAACTGAGATTAGAATCTGTGAGGATATATTCCTGGATAAACATTAAAACGTCATGCAGCAGCATCCCTTCCTATACTGATTTTTTATTCAAAAATTACTGTTTATGTTCCATTAAACGAATCTCACATCTTGGCAATGTTTAGTAAAGACCCCTGTGGGTGCGTTACAAATTCTTATTTTTACTAGTTTGTTTGGATGTGCACTTAACGCTGTAAAAAAGTGACCAGAAGCCTTAGAAAGTAATACAGAACATAATCTTGGAGCACCAGTTATCTCGGGATAAGATATGTTCGGCAGAACCACATCTTGGACAGAAAGCAATATATTTGCATCCCATAGCTTTGTAATGGCTTGGTGACATTTAAGACACATTTTAGGCATGAAAATGAATTGTTGAGCATGCAGTCTTTCGTAGCCTATTTTGACAGATTCATTAAGGAATGCCTGCAAGTGGAGTTGCTTCTCAAAATAAACTTTAAACGCCCTTGATCTCTAACGTTGAACTACTCCAGAGCATTAGGGAATACGTGTCATGAGCTCGGACACATTTATTTCTCGTGGAATATTTTTAGCAATTGCAATGAAAGCTGGAAACTTTACTGACGCAGTTATATATTGCCGGGACTATTTCAAACTTTTGGAGATATAATTGGTGGCATTTTTGCTTCAATCAACAACTTTCCATTCGGTACTCCAGCTGTTCAATATCATTCGAAGCGACCGGACATAGACGATCTAAAAATTGCTTCCTCTGTTCTGTCCACAGTTTATATAATTATCCAGTATAATCTTTCCCTATCTCATCCATTATAAAAACCCGGACCAAGGTGCGAGTGTTCCAGAGAACGTTTTTGCAGATAGAAACATAAGAGGAATCTGATCTTTTCACGGGTAGACAAGTCAGACTGCGATCTAATCGAAAACAAGTGGAAACCCGGTATTACGAATAATGCACTTTGTTGGAAACAATCGGAAACAGACTAACCCGCTAATGCAGAAAGAAGTGGGAGGAGCTTTTTGTTCGTACCAAGAATGAAGACTAGAAATGATCTGCGATAAACTTACTGGATAATTGTATAAACTGTGGTTCTGTCGAAGAGAGAGGACAGTTATTCAAAACTACGGCATAAATGAGTGGTTTTGCATTACGCTAGAGGTAATAGGAAGGTGCGTGAGAGCTAGGAAACCCGACTACTTTTAGTATATTCGCGTTTGCCTGGATAATCTCGTCAATTTTTCGATTAAGTTTGTTCACTTGCGAGGCCACAGAAGCAGCAATCGAATCACCAATAACAGTCATGTCAGTCGGTGAATAAACTACAAATTTAGCATGACTCACTTTTCTTTAGCCACTGTTGAAAACCATTTACATTGTTTCAAAACATTATCATCGTCCTTTTTACATTTGATTAGCCAAAAACTGGTCGTAAGCTTGCCGTGTAATACCTCTTTTGCTTATAAAAAGAGAGTCGTGGGTGAAAAAGATTCACCACCTTTCCAACAATTATCTCAGCTCTTAATCCATCAAGCATCGATCTTGATGCAAAATTTAACACAGGGTTCAAAATAATCTTCTGTTCTGTCATACCTCCAAACTGTGAGCTTGACGGATTGAGCTAGATATCTTTATAGTTTTCTTTAGTAAAAACAAGGACCTCATACGTTTTTTTTACCTCCTTATTCCCTAAAATTAATTTTAGTTCTTCAGTAAAATAATTTATATGCATTTTTAGTGTGGATTTACAACTTGTAAACGAAAAAAGTACGTTTTATTATGTCTTGTCTCCGTAAAGTTAAACTTGCAATCTCAAAGAGAACTATAATTCATGGCCAGTACTTGAATTTTTTTTCACCTCTTTTTGTTGTGTCAGCATAATGACCCACTGGAGAAGTCATTGTGACCTTAATCTCCCAAGAGAGTGCTCACTCCCGGTGTCATTTAACGAGGAACAAATGAAATCACCAAGATAGAAAATTAGGCACTCAAGAACCTGTAAAATTATCTCATCAGACGTACATTCAAGCAAGGGAAGGAGTGTTGCCGCCTTCCTTGACTTTGTTAGAGCAGTATAATTAAAAGCTTGGTTATTGTTCTTTTGATACCCGTTTCTTAAACTTTCTTTTTGTCAAAGCTATATATTGCGAACAGAGAGTGAACTTGCCAGCAACTAAGTTGTATTTCATAAATACAAGTAATTTTACAAAGTGAAATTGATTCTCGAATACAGTAATTATTATGGTCGTCATTCTCAAAAATTTTTGAACGGGGAAGATCCCTAAGAAAATACTAAGAGCCAGTATAGGAGGGAGAAGCTTGATTTTTCTTTACCAGAAAACCATCAAAATTTCTACTTATTGAGTTAAAGCTTAAATTGGAACAAATAAAGAAATTTTATTCTAATTAATACAATTTTTATCTTATACATTTATTCATTTCAGAAATTTAGAAGTGAAAGAAGATCTTTTTGGCAAGTAGGAGGCAGTACCGAAAGGACTAAAAAGTAACAAGCTTCAGGTGCTAATAGTGCGGTAAATGAGTTTTTGAAATATGATGGTTGCCAAATTAGAAATAAACTACAGAAGACTTCAAAAAGAGAAGTTCCTTTGTAATTTTAGGAGAACTGTAATTAGCTCCCTTCATAAGATAATTGATAAGAGTGAGTATAGTAAATTCAGAGGCATTAGCTGAATTTTGTAGGAAGCCAATTACTTAGCATAATCATATTCATTTTATGAAGAAATGCTGTAAATAAAGTTTTAAGAGAAGAAAATTGTTGTTTAATGAGGGAGAGGATGGGTCGGCTAAATTTCATTCTTAGATTAATAATTGAGAAGTTTTTGAATAATCAGATCCCTTTAGTCCTCAATTTTATAAATAATGAACAGGCTTTAGGCTCAACTGACTGAGAAGCTTTAATGAAGGTCTGGTCCTTGTATGGTAAATCATATAAGTACATTGAAGTGTTGAGTACTATATACGAAAATGATACTGCAGCAGCTAAGGTAGGAAGTGAGATTAGCATTTGGTTTGGTTTTGAATCAGGATTTAAGCTGGATTGTGTCTATCCCCATTTATACGGGATATTTTGATATGGTTGTCCTAAATAACACTGAAAAGGCTATGGGAAAAAAGGGAATCAATAAAAAGTGCAAAATTCACCTGGACTTAGATTATGCAGATGAATTGAGTTTCCTAGATAAAAACGTTTGTATAGCGAGTGAATTTAGGAGATTGTGATAATTTATGGTAAAAGAATAGGCTAGAAACTTAATGTTAAAAACTCGCGGGAATAAATGAGGGTGATGAGGGAATGTTATGTAACAAGAAAATCAATCAAAGTGAAAGCAGAGCGGCAATGTGCAAGGAGTCTTTTCACATTTAAAAAGAGTTTGGAATAATAGTATGATACGAGCAAAATAATAGGCCCCTTTTTCAGCGCTAAGATCGTACATCTAAGATCTTACATCTTTCTGCAAAGATTGTCGTTTTTTAACTCATCTTTGTTCTAAGATCTTACAGCTCACTGATGTTAGCAAAAAGTGTGAAGACCGCCACTGTTCTGCCATATAGAACAATGATGAGAGAACTTTGATGATCTACTCATCATTGTTCTCAGACCGCTGATCAGAGCAGAATGATGAAAGACGTTTGCACAAAAATAACCAAAGATGTAAGATCTTTGTTCAAAGGTTTCACTTTTAAGTGTTTTCTGACAAAAGATGTAAGACCTTAGCACATTCATGAGTGAAAAAACGCCCCTAATATTAGAATGCTGAAAGCAGGGGTAATGTCGGGATTCAAATATCATTGATAAAGGTGGGTGCTTCGAAAGACTGAACAAAATTTTTTAAATATTTTCAAGAAGTTCTAAGAGTAGTCTTGGGTATGACTGACCCTATATAGAGCAATAAGTTGTATAAAAAGTTTATTTTAATCCAATTTGCTAGAACTATAATGAAAGAAAAATTAAGATGGCTAGACCACATTTAACGATTTAGAATGGCAAATTACCAAAGATTGTACTTTTCGCCATCCATAATGGGCCGGATGAAAAACAGGTTGCGTTTAGATGGAGTGAGAAGAGGTAATTAGGAAGTATTTAAAGGCAACTGAAACTTCTTGGGAGAGTGTTAAAAATGAAGCTTTCAATAGATCAGGGCAAAGGAGCAGATTGTGCAGTACTGTTGGTCTCAGGTGCTTTGGTGCTGCAATGCATTTTTAGTAGAAATAGTAGAAGCAGCTTATATTTTTAAGGGTTGGGTATCAGACAACAGCCATAAAATGATAACCATCACAATATAAAAGGAAAAAAGGACAAACTAAGAAAAAAATTGAAGAATTTCAATTCTAATAATCATTACAGATTCCCAATGTAAATCAATTCTGCAAGTGCAGATTAACTCAAATATATCCCCTGTTTCTTCAAAATTTTTACCTGAGTACTTTGAGTAGTACAATTCATTCTGAACATATTGAGAGTAAAATATTTTCCACCTGCATTGAGATGAGTATACTACCCTTATTGCCGAAAAAGGTACCAAATAGAGACGAGGTTGAATTTATCAACAAAGAAAGAATATAGCTGTTAAAATGTTCTTTAACTCTTTAATTCAGCGCTCTAAGTCCATCGAAATATTTTTATTCAAATAGTGAACCAGCTGATAAAAATTAAGATCTTTAATGGTGCTCTGCCATTGCTAATCGAAGCCTTTTATACTAACTTCCTCGCGTTACCTTTCCCAGCAAAAAACTAAATAAACAAAAAATAACAGATAAATATCGCTACAGTGAGGTATTGTTATGCCTTCAAGGTCAGCGTAGCGAAAGTTTGTTTTTACCTAATGTATGAAACTTGAGGGAAGACTTTAACTCCATAACAGAGAAGAAAGAAAATAGAAAAAAAAGAAAGAAAATCAGTCTTTTCGAACAAATTATTTTCACCTTTAATCATATTAAATATAGCATAGTTGCCTCCCCGTAGTAGCATAATATTTGTAGGCATGAATATATAATGAGTCGGAGGTAATAGGCTTGAGATTGTCTGTGCAGGATTTCGACTCTTGTTGATAGAAGAGCATCGCCAAGCGCTGAAAACCATGTTGTGACCAAGATGGGCCCAGGATTGCACAAAGCCTTCATTCATGGAGGTCCCAGGGACTTCTTGCTGTCCGGTTCTAAGCCGGCTTAAGCACTTCGGTGTAGACTTGAGAAGATATGTGATCCCCGTCCTGCACTGGTATCCGGGATCATTGCTTTTCCTGAGGCGAAAAAAATTTCAATGATTTAAAGAACATGAAAATTGGAACTTGGAATGTTACGACATTAAAAAATGACTATCGTATCGACATTTTGACTGACGAATTCAGACGATTCGAACTGGATCTATTAGGAGTTTCAGAAACTCATATCCCAGGGGTAGGAAGCATGAAATTAGGTGATATAGAATTTGTTTACTCAGGCAGGAAGGATGGGTTACATAGACAGGGAGTAGGGCTCATGATGAATAAGGAAGCTGCTAAGTCTTGTTTAGGCTGGGAAGGTATTAATAATAGAATACTAATTGCTCATTTTATGACTAGAAAGTTCAAGGTATCAGTTATAGTAGTATACGCCCCTGTAGAACCGACTGATGGAGATACTAGTGACTCAGATGAATTCTACTTACAGTTACAGGAGCAAATAGACAAGGTCCCAGGTAGAAATATGATGTTATTGCTGGGAGATTTTAACGCCCAGGTTGGTAGAAATATGGATAGATGGTATCCCAGCTTAGGTAAATTTGGTGTAGGAAAAGAAAACAGTAATGGATACAGACTTTTGCAATTTTGTAGGTATAACAATCTAGTTATAACCAATACGGTGTTTGGTCATAAAAATGGCTCATAAGCTAACATGGTATTCACGTGATGGTAAGACAGCAAACCTTATTGATTATGTTATAGTAAATCGAAGACTGGCAGGATCAATACAAGATACTAGGGTATATAGGAGTGCTGTTATTGATGTTAAAAGTAAAGATCACCATCTAGTAGTTTCAAGGGTTAATTTAAAGCTGAAATATCGGAAGGGTAATTACCTCCCGGGAAGTTATGATGTTAGTAGACTCCAGGATGAGAATTTGAGAGAAACTTTCCAGGAACAGTTGAATACTAAACTTGAGAGCTTAAAATTTGATAATGTGGAAGATGGTTGGAATAATTTTAGAAAAATAATTTGTGAAGTTGCTGAAGGTGTATTAGGGAAGAAAGCTAGAACTGCAGCTAAGAATATTAGTGAAAAAGCTTTAAGTTTAATAGAAAGGAGAAAGGACTTGTACAAGAATTATCTGAGTGATAGATCACATGAAAACAAAAGAAATGTAAAGAAAGTGGAGAAAGCATTGAAATATGAACTAAGGAGGTGTGAAGTGGAGGCCATGGATAAAATTGCCGAGGATTTAGAAGATGCAGCTAGACGGCATAATAGTAAAATATTGTACTGGCACGTTAACAAATTGAGAGGTAGTAGTCAATCCGGACTTGTCCCAGTTAAAGATAGGAATGGGGTGGCAATTAGCGATAAGACAAAAGCTAAAGCGAGATGGGCCGAACATTTTGAGAATTTGCTTAACCGAGATAGAGTTGCAGGAAAAAAATATAGAGGAAAATGAAAAGTTTGTGATACCTTGGATGTGAAGGAAGATTTGTTTTGTGAGGAGGAATTAGAAACAGTACTAAAAGGATTAAAGAATAATAAGGCTCCAGGTGCTGATAGGGTAGTAAATGAGTTTCTTAAATATGGTGGCTCTGAGGTTAGAAATAAGTTATTGGAGATTATGAATATGATTTTTGAAAAAGGGGAAGTACCTAATGATTTTAGGAAAACCTTAATTAAGCCACTTTATAAGAAAGGTGATAAAAGTGAGTGTGGTAATTATCGAGGCATTAGTCTGGTCTCTGTAGGTAGCAAATTGCTTAGTAATATGATACTTTTTAGACTGAGAGATGCCGTAGACAAAGTTTTAAGAGAAGAGCAGTGCGGTTTTAGAAAAGGTAGAGGATGTGTGTGACCAAATTTTCACTCTTAGGTTAATAATTGAGAAGTGCCTAAGTTTTCAAACACCTTTGGTCCTTAGTTTTATAGATTATGAGCAAGCGTTCGATTCTGTTGATAGAGGAGCTTTAGTAAAGGTTTTATCCTTGTATGGTATACCAGACAAATACATTAAAGTGATTAGTGCTATGTACGAGAATAACACTGCTGCGGTTAAGGTAGGAAATGAGGTTAGCAGCTGGTTTTGTATTAAATCAGGAGTTAAGCAGGGTTGTGTTCTATCCCCCTTTATATGGATTATTTTGATGGACTTTGTTTTAAGGAGCACAGGAAAGGCAATGGGAGACCACGGAATCAAATGGGGAGGAAAAAGTCTCCTGGACTTGGATTATGCTGATGATTTAAGCATCCTAGATCAAAGTGTGAGCAAAATGAATGAAGTTTTAGAGGTTTTGCGAGTTCAGGGTGCTAGTATTGGTTTGAAAATTAATGTTAGGAAGACCAAGTCACTAAGGCTAGGAATAAGTGAAGATGAAAAGGTGACGTTGGGTAATGAAAAGATTGATCAGGTGGGCAGTTTCACTTACCTTGGTAGTATTATTAGTAAAGATGGTGGGAGCAGTGAAGATGTTAAAAATAGAATAGCCAAGGCTCAGGGTGTTTTTTTCACAGTTAAAAAAAGTCTGGAAGAATAGGAAGATAAGTCTGCAAACCAAGATTAGAATCTTAGAAGCTACAGTGATGACAGTGGTCAAATATGGCTCTGAAGCATGGACGCTCCGAAAAGCGGATGAAGATTTGCTAGATGTTTTCCAGAGAAATTGCTTAAGGATTGTTCTGGGTACCCGGCTGACTGACCGTATTTCAAACAATAGGCTATACGAAAAATGTGGTTCAATACCACTTTCTAGGTCTATAATGAAAGAAAGGTTGAGGTGGTTAGGGCATGTTGTTCGGATGAAGGATGACAGATTGCCGAAGATTGTTCTTTTCGGCCAACCATCTAGGGCTAAACGGAAAGCAGGTCGTCCCCGTCTGGGTTGGGAGGACGTCATAAAGAAAGATTTAAAGGAAATGGGAACTTCGTGGGCGGGTGTAAAAAGGGAGGCTTTGAATAGATTGGGGTGGAGGAGGAGCGTGCGTAGCTGTGTTGGCCTCAGGCGGCTTGGTGCTGCGATGAGTTGTTAGTAGTAGTAGTAGTATATATGACATTTTATAGTATGTAATATTTTGTATATATAATTTATTAAAAAATACATATCCATGATTATTTATTTTAGTATGTACTACGGCAGGTTGAGAAACCACCATTTTCCTAAACACATCCAATCAAAATTTGAGATAGCCATTTTGTTCGAAGTTGGTGAAAGTTTCGGAAATTATGTCTTTGAGGATGACAATCCTCCTCCCCCACCCCCCAATGCCCTAAGGACATGGGTCTTAAGTTATGGGGGCATATAAGGTTTAATATAGAAAGCGTTGTCGTAAAAACTTCAAAAATGACTAATTGGATTGAAAAATTAAGAGGGATATTGCCCTTTTTAATAGTCGAAAGTAATTGGAGGGAGAATCCCCCCCACGCCCATCATTTCCTCAAATACATCCGATCAAATTTTTATATGACGATTTTGTTCAACTTAGTTGAAAGGTCAGAAAATTGTGTCTTTGAGGATGAAAACCCCTTCCTCCCTCCTATAGCCCTCAAGACAAGGGTTTTAAGTTGTGCCCTTGGGGCATATAAGTTTTTTATAGAAAGTGTTGTCGTAGAAGCTTCAAAAGAGCTCATTTGATTGGAAATTATTTTATTAGTCAAAAGTGATCAGAGGGCAAATGACCTCCCCTCGCCCATCATTTCAGAAAACACTTCCTATCAAAGTTTAAAGATAGTAATTTTGTTCAAGGTATTTGAAAGGTCCGGAAATTATGTCTTTGAGGATATTAAACCTTCCCAGCCCTCAGGACAAGGGTTGTAATTATGCCCTGGGGGAATATAAGTTTTTTTTTTATAAAAAGCGGGGTCATATAAACTTCGGAGGGACCTCATCGAGGTGGTAATCAGATGCTCTAGTGCTCTTTTAAGAGTCAAAGTAATCAGAGGGAAGCTACCCCCTCCCCCTACACACACACACACACACACACACACACACACACACACGCGTCGTATTGTCCCAAAATGCATCTTATAGAAATTTTGAGATTCTATTCAAATTCAATCCAAAATATTCTAATATTGCCATTCTATTCAAAATAGTCTAAATATCATACAACAAGGGTTTTTGGGTTGAAACAAAACTCAAAGATTAGGGGAAAGGGGCAAAGGTAGGGGCAAGTTATGCCCAGGGGATATTTAAGGTTTTTATGGAAGGGATTGTTGTTTAACCTTAGAAGAGGCTCATTCGGTTGAAAATTGGAAGTTCTAGTTCCTTTTTAAGCGTCAAAAGTGACGGAGGGTATTTAGCCCCCCCCCCTACAACCCCCAATTTCACCAAACGCTTCTGATTGAAATGTTGAGATAACGATTTTTATCGAAATAGTCCAAAGAACACATAATAATGTCTCTAGGGATGACACAACCCCCACCCCCAGAACCCTGGGGATAGGGTTGTAGTTTTTTTATGAGGGCACATAAGGTTTTTTATGGAATAGGTGGTCGTATAAACATCAGAAGGGGCTTATGTGATTTGAAATTGCAGGTTATTGGATAGCGATTTTGTTAAAAATAGTTCAAAGAACATACAAAAATGCTTATGTTTTCTAAAAGCCAGAACATAATTTGTACCTTACTGAAAAAAAATTCTTTTAAATGTTTTAATTTTTTAACTTTTGCACAGAATTTTATTAGTTAATCAACAGGCAAGATTTAACACGGGTCTGACGCGTTCTTTTGTTAACTAAAAGAACTTTTTGTACAAAATAAGTTTTCCAAAAAGTAAAGATCTCCTTTAAACCCAAAAATGAACAAAAAAAGAATCAAATATTCTACCTAGCATACAACTACCACAAATCATTATCAATAAATAAATGAAACCCGAAACAAACAGAAATTAAAATCAGTCAAACTCAGAACGAGAAGAAATTAATCTGAGTAGGGTTCTAAACCCTATGCTTCCTAAAAGCAAGAATATAATTTTTACTTTACTGACAAAATTCTTCTAAGTGTTGTCACTTTTATAACTTTAAGAAATCAAACATTAATTATGATTTTAAGGAATAAATATCAGCATATGTATATTAAACTGACAATGCCAATTTTTTTCAGTAAATTCATTAAAAAAATTTTTTCATTAGAGTAAAAATAAAGGTTCTGGCTTTTAGAAAACGTAGGGGGTTTTGAACCATACTCATACTAATTTTTGCTCGTTTTGAGTTTGACTCTTTTATTTATTTTAATTTCTGTTTGTTTTGTGTTTCATTTATTTTTTTATATTGATTTGTGGTAGTTGTATGCTTGATAGATTGTTTGATTTTATTTTTGTTCCTTTTGGTTTAATGGAGTTCTTTACTTTTTCTTGAATAACTTATTTCTTGGATTTTTATTTAATTAATGCAAGAATACATCAGACCTGTGTTAAATCTTGCCTGTTGATTAAATAATAAAACTCTCTATAAACAAGTTTTTCGAAAGATTGCAACGAGCCAAGTTTTTCCAGACCAGGAGAAACAAAGTCCTATGGTAATTCAAACTCAAAACGACTAAAAATTACTATTAAGGAATTATTCTATTTCGCTGTACTCTGTTTTTACTATTTTAGTTGATAATTGTAAAAAAAAAGTTTGTTTTAACATATTTTGTTTTCAGTAGAGCGCAAGTGACACAAAAGGCCTTAAAACTTTTACGGATAGGGAAGAGGGAATGTGGTAGTAGTCAAAATCATGCTTGTTGTAATTTTTGTTCGTTTTATCTTTGGCATTCAATTTATTTTTTTACTTGTTTTAAGATTCATTTATTCATCTACATAAGTATATATTATCCTTATGTGTGATATGATCTTTTGTTGTTGACGCACGGATAGTCGGCTTGATAGTCGAAGCATCCTCTTCCTTTTTAACCCCCCTCACTTTCTTGTGTTAAAATTTTATCTACACCGTTTCTAAGTCTAAAAAGTGGCATCATACTAAGCAGTTTCCTTTCTATAGAAACCAAGCTAATGCCTCTATATTTACAACACCTGCTCATATCATTTCTTTTAAAAAAAGGCTTATTAAAAATGTGCCTAAAATCACAAGGTACTTCCTCTTTCAAAAACCATTTTCATAGTTTTCAGTAATTTATTGCTGACATCACAACTACCACATTTCAAAAACTCATTTACCGCACTGTCAGCACTTTAAACCTTAGTACTTTTTATTTCTTTTAGTATGTCTTTAATTTTCCATCGCAAAATAAATCATCCTTCACATCCGAGTCGTCATGAACTTTTTTTAATTTTTTTCTATATCACTCCATGTATCTTTATCATGAATTATCACATTCTCAAAAACCTGCTGCCCATCTTTCTCAATTCTTTCTTCATCACTAATTGAATGCTCGTTCCCATCTTTAACTGGAACAAGTCCAAATTGAATACTCCCGCTCAATTTTGTTCCACATAAAAATAATATTTTAGTGTTACTCCGCCCGGCTGCAACTTCAACATTCTCGGCAATTTTATCCATGGCTTCTGCTTCACTCCTCTTCAATTGCTATTTTAATGCTTTCTCAAGTTTTCTTACATTCGTCTTTTTTTCATATAATTTATCGCTCAAATGCTTTTTGTGCAAACCTCTGCTCTTTTCTACCAAACCTAAATCGTTGTCACTAATATTCCTAGCTACGTCTCTAAATTTCCTCCCTTATCACCATTCGCTACTTTAGAAACTATTTTCAAAGATTACTCCATCCATCTTGTACATTGTTAAATCTCAAACTCTTTTAATCACAGTGATTACTTTTTAATCACTGACTGCTCTTAAAAATTTTCTTTCAAGTTTTCATACTAGGGTTTACCAACGTCAGAACATCTTAGAACGTAATTACCTTTCCTTAATTTCAGCATTAGATTAATGCAAGACTTTACAAGATGGCGATCTTTACTTATAACATTAATAACAGCACCATTATATAACCTAGTATCTTGTTGCGATCCAGCTAGTCTTCAGTTTACAATAACATAATCAAAATGTTTGGACGTCTTACCATCATCTGAGTACCATGTTAACTTAAGGGCCAAATGTGACTGAATAATGTGTTGGTTATAATTTGCTATTGTCCTTTCCTACACTGAATTCACCTAGGTCAGAATATATCCCTAGTTCGATCAGGCTAAGCATTAAAATACCCTAATAAAATCCCATATTTCTACCTGGGATCCTGTCTATTTGCTCCTGTAACTGCAAGTTAAAATCATTTGAGTCAGTATTGTCTCCATCAGTCGGTTCTACTATGGCATATACAACTATGACTGATACATTGTATTTTTTAGTCGTAAAATGAGCAAATTCATTTCTTTTTTTGATAGCTTACCTACCTAAGCAAGACTTAGAAGCTTCCTTATCCATTATGAGCCCTACTCCCTACCTATGCAACCCACTCTTTCTGCCTGGGTATTTAAATCATTTATCACTTAATTTCATGTTGCCTTCCCCTGGGATATGAGTTTCTGAAACCCCTAACAAGTCCAGTTCAAAACATCTGAATTCATCAGTAAAAATATCAAAATGATAGTTAAATTTTGTTGTTGTTACGTTCAGAGTTACAACGTTGTTACGTTCACATCACATATCCGATTCATTGTATATTTATGCCTACAAGAAATAGATATGAGTGGGAAGGGAGGCAGCCCATAATAAATAATTTAGCTTGGGAAATGTTTTTCAGTCCACAAGAGCCCACCAAAAAAAGAATAAAAAACGGACTTTGATAAGACAGTGTAAGCTTTCAGTCTTATTAAAAACTTTACCCATTCTTTAGTATTTTTTTTTTCATTTTAATTATAACTTGTATCACCCACATGAAAATGCTGATTCCCATTTCTCTCAACATGTATTTGTTGAAATTTACTTTGCTGTGTTTTATTCTTCTTTTGTCATTATTTGCTTCCTTCTTTGAGATTTCACGTCAAAATGATTTTTCCTTCTTGTTTGAACTGGATATTCGTTTGGCCTTAAAAAGATTGCTCTTTACTTAGGCAATACTATGGCACTGCCTCTAACACATTGATTTATTTCCTGCAAGATTGCCTCATAAGTGAAAAAAACTAAGGAAAAACGTAATTTACTAGCATTGTTTGTTGCCCAGAAGATCCCAAGGTTGTGCGTTTCTTTCTCAGGATTTTTTTTCTTATCTAAAGCAAGATTGATTGATATAATTAGATAGTCATGTAGCAGCAAACATAATGCTTGCATTCTCCTTCCACAGTTTATTATGGCTAGCAAACTTTGTCCCTTGAGCTTAATTACCAATTAACTCTCCTTTGGTCCTTAAGGATTTGGACTGGCAATACCATGTTAGAAACATTTACAGTTTTCCATGGGACCTTTTTTGGGGGTCGAAGGAGAAGCATTTGTCAATCAAGTATGCAGGGACCTTTGGAAAACCAGGGGCTTATATTGAAGCCCTAATGATTCAGGGAATCCAATTCAAGTTGAAAAATTTAGTAGATGATAAACAGGAAATAACAATAAATTAAATTTGGAAATAAATGTTCCACATAAATATTAAAAAAAAAAATATGAATAAATTTCTAGGGGATTTTAAGTTTGAGAGTGACATTGCTTTTGTTCTTAAAATAATAGGTGCAATGTGAAACGAGGATTTTTGTTTACATCCAATGGTTTTAAATCATTGAACGCCTCTAGGACCTATTTTTGTTAATATAATTTTATATTTGTTTTTCTAACTTAGCCATGCAAACACATGAATACATGAACATGAAAACTGCCTATAGAATGTTGGGAATTTGAACAACTTGGCTCAAATGAATGTATTACAATCCATTGTAAAACAGGTAAAATTAAATTTCAAGAAACCTTCTTAAGAATGCAAAATACGTTTACTTTATATCGAAATTGAAGCAAAAAAAGGAAAAAAAAAAGGAGAAAAGACATACAACTATCCAACTCAAATAGCGGTACAAATTTCCTCCATTATTTTTAAGCTTACTTGAAAATTTATTAGGGGAAAGAAAGTTCTAGTCCAATAAATAGCTTATAAATGGTAAAGAGTATATGGGAACCACAGACAGAACGCGAAATAGAGTACGTCTGGCCTAGAGACGATAAAAGCAATCAAGAATTTGAAAATATTTTGTCTGAGCTTCTACTATTAAGGAAAATGAAAGGAGATGATTGCATTGGGGATAGCATTTCCCGTCATATCCCAGTCTCGTTGTTCCAGTTCAGTTCATTTTATTTCTCGTTAAACTTTTCACTTCTCTGGTTTTACTGGGGATCACGATCTGCTCAAATAAGGGCAGGGAAAAGGAATGTCATAAATTTTTAGTCTCCAAGAAAACTTGCATGACAGTCAGAGGTTTGAGACCTTTAAGTTTATGCAAAAAATTTCAATAAATTTCTTTATAAGTCCTATTGAATATTTATGTATTTCCGCTTTAGTATTGGACTAAATTTAAAATTTAATTAAGGAGTTAAGAGCACAGAACGCATGAAATAGTCTTAAAGTTCAGTTTATTTTTGTGACGATTAGGTAAACAGAGAAAAAAGAGAAATAAAAGAAATTATAAAAAGGCAATCATACTGACCTGTTTCTCCTACTTGGACCTAAAATAAAATTAAATAAAAAAACCAAGTTTTTTCATTCAACTGAAAGTAAGGAGCAACATTAAAACTTAAAACGAACAGAAATTATTACGTATATGAGGTGGTTCGCCCCATTGTCAATACCTCGCTCTTTACGCTAAAGTTCGAAATCTGTTCCAATTCTTTAAGAATGACCCCTGAATGGCAAAGGCCGTTTAATTAGAATAAATAGCTCTTTTGAAAGCACTAAAAATCACTTTAGCGTAAAGAGCGAGGTTTTGACGATGGGGCAAACCGTCTCATATACATAAAAATTTCTGTTCGTTTTAAGTTTTAATGTTGTTCCTTACTTTCAGTTGGAAAAAGCTTTAATTTTAATTTAAATTTTTTTTATTTTAATTCGGTTTTTTATTTAATGGAAATTTCCTTATCACCATGAGAAATTCTTACATGGAGGTATCCTCCCTTGTAACACCTCCCCCAGCCCCTCTCCCCCTCACCATAAAAAATCCCCCTGAAAACGTATGTATACTTCCGAATAACCAATACAATAGGTAAACAATGGGCAAGTTTATAACTTGCAGCCCTTCCCCCGGGGACTGTGGGGGTTTATGTCATCCTAAAAGACATAGTTATTCAATTTTTCGACTATGTTGAACAAAATGGCTATCTCACAATTTTGATCGGGTGACTTTGGGAAAAAAATGAGTGTAGGAGGGGGCCTAGTTGCCGTCCAATTTGTTAGTCACTTAAAAAGGGCACTAAAACCCTTAATTTCTGTTCAAAAGATTCCTTTCGCGATATCCTAGGACTGCCTGGGAAAAAAGATCACCGCTGGGAAAAAAAAACACGCATCCATGATCTTTCTTCTGGCAAAAAATACAAAATCTACATTTTTGCAGATATGAGCTTGAAACCTCCTACAGTAGGGTTCTCTGATACGCTAAAAATCTCATGGTTTGATTTTCATTAAGATTCTATTACTTTTAGGGGGTTTTTTCCCTTTTTTCTAAATAAGGCAGATTTTCTCAGGCTCGTAGCTTTTGATGGGTAAGACTAAACTTGATGAAACTTATATATTTGAAATCAGCATAAAAGAATCATCCGATTCTTTTGATGTACCTATTGGTACCACAATTCCTTTTTTAAAGTTTTGGTTACTGTTGACCGTTTTCTACAGTTTCGGTTACTATTTTTCCTCGCGCCTTATTTACAGTTCGTTACTACGAACTGTTTGATTGCATATACACCTCCCCTCTGAAGACAGTCACTGTCGGTTACCCTGCAAATGATATTTCAATTTTTTTTTTTCCTTGTGAAAGTGGGCAATATCCCAACGATTGCAGTTTTTTACATTTGAAACAGTTTTCTAATGTAATTTTACGTGAAAGATTAAACTATATTTTTGCTAACACCAGTGGTTGCTGCAAAATATTTTTGTAAATTTTGCTGGATTTTTTGGTGCATCAATAAATATCGTTAAAAAAAGGGACACTAGACAAAATCAGATTGGAATTTTTAATGGCACAAAATTTACACTAAAAATTGCTCCGAATTATATAATTTAATTCAAAACTCCTCCCCACTCCTTCCCAATAAAAAAGAACAAATTCTTAGTGGTTATAACACCAACGCTGTTTTCCGTTGAAATAATTCAAATTATTAAACAAATTTAACGGAACAAGGTTATAGCGCCCAAAGAAATAAAGCATTTATGTCTTTGCTTATGCATAATTGATATACTGATTTTTATTAATCTCTTTTTGTATTCTTAATTCTAAATATTGATTTATTTACATATTAAATATAAAAGCGTTTCAAAATCAGAAGCAGCGAACGTGCCTAGCTAAACAGCAATGAGCCTTCAATGTGTTGTTCACCCCCCCTGACTACTTCGTCTTGAAGGGATGGCTGTCAATACTTAGAAGGGGAGGGGGGGCTATTCGAATATAAATTAAAAGATTTAGTGCCCTTTTTTAGAGTCAAAAGGGATTATTGGACAGCCAGCCACCATCTCGTGCCCGTTTTTGCCACCGAGCCCCCAAACACATATGATCACACCTTAAGATAGGTAATTTACTCACTTTGTCTTAAGGGCCAATTAATATGCATCCGCCCGGCCCCTGGGGGAAGAATTTAAAATGGAAAATAGTGGCTTGTGTTATTTTGGGTGTGCGATTGTGTCGAAACTATCAAGGATCGTTTTCTGGATCAAAAGAGCTGTCAGCTGGAGGGGTGGAAGCCCAGCAATGGGCAAAAGGATTTTGCCTCTAATCAGTATAAAACTTACAGCCGTAAGTTTTTGGACCTAGAGGAATACAATGTGTAAAAAAAAAGGTCTGGGCACGGCTCCTCCCTAAATAATTTTTCCCGAAAAGGGGATCTGATTTTTTCTTGATTGGTTTGAAGCTTGCATCGTTAAGTCCTTGGGCTAAGAGGATACCAATGTGGAAGAAGAAATAGAAGAAATATTAGTTCCCTCCCAAACGAGCCTACTAAAGTTCCCAAAAGCTTTTCCCCAAACAACTTTTTATGTAAGGGTGTCATTGAAACTAGGGAGGTGGCTCATTCAAGTGGAAAGCAAAATTTATAATATTCTTTTTAAGAACCAAAAGTGATTTAGGGACAAACAACTTCTCTCCCATGTCCTTTTCTGCTGATTATCCCCTTTGAATCATATCATACTGGATCCAAATTTGAGACGGTTGTTTTATTCAGAAATGATTAAAGGTCCAATAAGTAGTAAATTACTCATTGTTCACAGATAAGCTTTATTGGAAATGCTCTTAGGGATTATTTACGAAGCCCATACTCCAAAGTTTCACAAGAATGTAATCTGGAAACGACACGATTAACAGAAACTTTGTGGCGGTTCCAGGAGGGGGAGAGGGTTCAAGTGGATCTCAAATTTTGAATTGGGAGGGTGGAAGGTGGATTGAAAGGCACTTTGTGTATCTCTGTCCTCGCAATAGCGTTTCTGCAATCTTTTGACAAGGGCTTGGGGGTGAAGTTGAAACTTTCAGGTATTGTTGGAGAGAGAAAGGGAGGGGTAATCTTATCCCAGTGAAAGGGGGAGATTAAATAATTTTCTCGCTGATTTTTCATAACATTTCTGCACTATAGGCTGCTATTGGGCTTATAATTAATGCACAATCATGTAGCAAGATAAATCAAAAGACCCTATGTTTCGCCAGGTTAACAAAATGAAGCATCTACAATATCCTGGGAGCAGCTCTGGGCACCAGGTTGAAACTACCAGGGACTGTTCAGGAGACCAAGCGTACCTTAAATGCTGACTTCAGGAAGAGGTCAGAACTACATCAAAAGACGCTATTTGCATCCAGATCAGCAATATGTTCCATATCATAGGAACGGCTTGATAGATGAAGTTGAACGTTTCATTGACTGCTGGGGAAAAAAAGGGGAAGGGTTGGGCAAGTGGACTCAAATTATGTGTTGGGGGAGGAAGATGTCACCGGTTTCGTCTCTGATCCACAAAATGTTTTCGCAATATGAGCCTATATGGGATTTATAATCTATAAACAATTAAGTTGTAAAGCAGAACAAAAGACATTATGTACTGCAAGGCTGCCAAAGTTGCATGTCTGAAACATTTCAAGAATAATCTCTGGTATCTAGTTGAAACTTTCGGGGAGTGTTAAGGTGGTGGGTAAATAAACAATTAAGTATAATTTCAGAGAGAGGGTGAAGGTATATGAAAAGAAACTATGTTGTTACAGGTTACCAAAATTCAATATCTGCAATGCCTCAGAAACAGATCATGGGAAAGAGCTAAAGCTTTCCGGTAGCACAGGAGAAGAAAGGGGGACGGAGCAGGGGATTTCAAATTTTATGTTGGAGAAAGAGGCTAAATATTTTGTTTCCAGCCACTCTAAATATTGTCGCTTTGAAAGCTGCAAAAGTATTTAAAAGCCATTCATGATAAAGTAGTAAAGTAAACCAAAAGACGCTTTGAGTATCTAACCTATTAAAATATTGTATCCATACTGTCTTCTGAAGGGCTTGGAAAAAAAAAAATCATAATACTTCAGTCCCCCTTTTAGGGCTATAATGAGAGAAAGGTTGAGATGGCTAGGGCAGGTTCTGCAGATAAAGGATGACAGATTGCCAAAGATGGTCCTTTTTGTCCAACCGTCTAGGGCTAAACTGAAAGCAGGTCGTCCGCGGTTGGTGTGGAAGGATCTCATAAAGAAAGATTTAAAGGTGGTCGTGAGAGTGTTAGGATTGGAAAATGGATGGATTTGAGATTAGAGTTATGTTTGTTTCCTATCAACTTAATTACATAATTAGAAATGATTCTCTATCTTTGGACTATTGTATGAAACTTTTTTGTCGTGGTCCAAACCCATTCACACAATTTATTGACATATTAATCAAAAGAAAACAAAATAGTATAGTGGATTTGCTATTGAACAGTACCTTAAAAATTTAAGACCATATCCAAATGATTTTTTAATAAGAATAATAAATAGAGAATTTATAAGATCTTGTTAAAAACCGGTTTTATGATGTCATAAGATTACTCC
Source organism: Artemia sinica (assembly GCA_027921565.1). Taxonomy (NCBI): domain Eukaryota; kingdom Metazoa; phylum Arthropoda; class Branchiopoda; order Anostraca; family Artemiidae; genus Artemia; species Artemia sinica. The sequence goes on along the minus strand of CM051258.1, from coordinate 60,518,344 downwards.
TCTCTCTATCAATTTATCGATCGTATGTCAGTTTCATTTTCGCGATGAGAGTGGCAACACTGGAAAAAATGTTCTATACATATCCACAATGAATGTATTCACTGGGGAGCTGGTCATCATATGAGAATTGTACAGTCATTGACGTGTATGATGAAAAATGTAGATTATACACCCTGTGTAAGTTGTATAGAGGATATGCAGTACAAATTAAAGGCTTTAATTCCTGCTTGAAGAGATTTGTGACTCTCGCCCTATAGGACACCTATGCTCCAATTGTCACTATGATAAATTTAGTCAGTGAAAGAATACCTTTCCTGGTATGATTGGAAATAATCCTAAACGAGATTTTAGTTCATTTCTAAGAGACTGATATCGTCACAGCTTTAATTGTTTTGGGAGGAATAATCATGTCTACGATTCAACTGTTGGAATAACAAAAGAATTTGGTTTCTACCTGCTCGTTGTGAAGACAATGGTTCCTGTGATTATAAACCTACTCATTTTTATTTGGCTCTTACAGAATGTGATTCACCATTTGAAAACACTATATGTGATATTCCTTCAAATAAGCAAAATGAAACATGTGAATTTTACAATATGAATGAAAACAGTATCATTGACTATATAAAGAGACACAATAAGAGTGAAGTTACATTGTACTGTAGAAAATGTGACCCTGAAATTGCAGCACATCAAGATCAATATATAGTGAATTAAGATGATCTACCAGCATTAGTTGTCCTCAACAGCTGCCTATACGTAGAAGGAGAAACCTAAAAAGGAGAAAAAATTCATTTCTTATGTATATACATTATTTTTATTAATAAACAATTTTACATACATTTTTAGAATATTTCATTCTGGATGGCACTGAAATCAATATTATACAGGTATGAAAGAATATTTTCCACTATGAAGTCATTCAGACGAGGTGATTGTCCACGTAAATGTTGAGAAACTGGTTGTAACATTAGCCACGACATTTGAAAACGAAATATATAATTTCTTAGACCAGACTGCTTTTCCATTTGCAAAAAATTAAACAAGAAAAACGGGTTTAATTTCTATAAAGCAGTGAATACAAACACTTAATTAAACAAAAATACTCCGAATATTTCGGACCCACATCCGGAGCCTTTCTCAACGGACAAAAAAAATCTTACATCAACATAAAAAACATACTAAACAAACAAAAGAAAAAATATAAATAAATAGGAAAAGAAAACTCAGATATTAAATAAACAATTCCATTCACTGGCGTATAAACAAAATATAAACATTCGATTTTGTTTATACGCCAGTGAATGGAATTGTTTATCTAATATGTGAGTTTTCTTTTCCTATTTATTTATATTTTTTCTTTTGTTTGTTTAGTATGTTTTTATGTTGATGTAAGAAATTTTTTTTTGTTTTTTTTTCCGTTGAGAAAGGCTCCCGGATATGGGGCCGAAATATTCTTAGTATTTTCTTTTAATTAAGTGTTTGTATTCACTGCTTTATAGAAATTAAAACCCGTTTTTCTTGTTTAATTTTTTGAAAACGAAATATAGTAGTGCATGAAATCAACAGCTTTTAGTCGTTAAATTCTAAACTCTCTTCTGGTTTTGAATAGTATTTTTCCCACTGCTTTCAATAAAGTTGTTGATGTGTGGGGTGTAGAATGTATATGATAGGCCAAGAGGATCAAAAAATCCCAAATTCTTTGTCTGTTTGAATGATGCATAGCCAATGACCAGTCTTTACGCTCTTTGGACTGCTATTAGCAATGATAATGGTATTGTTAACACTTGAAATATTTTCAAGGAAGTCCAATGGTATACAATAGGATTTATATGTGAACATACATAGATCCATATTAAATATGCTGATTATTTGATTTGTGTTCATGGTGCGAGATCTAGTAGAAAATATACCATCGGGAGTGATTTCCAAATACGTTTCAAGTTTACTGAGTGATGTTAACATAATACTTTCAATCAAAGCATCGTCGAACGTGCACTCTAAACGTACATTCCCCTTTCATACAATGCTCATATCTTGAGTACCAGAAGATTCCAAAACAATTACACTATAACTTTTTGAAAACATTGAATTGGTTATTCTATTTTCAAAAAGTTGTGAAACATGAACTACGGCTTGCATAGTCCATTCATAAAGAGTTCTGTAAGTTTTTTTTTTTATCAAATGATAAAGCGTACAAGAGAATTTTATTGACCTTGCACACAAGGCTGGATAAGCCAAAAAAATTAAAATCGTGGGGGGATGCGGTCCAGGATCCAACGGTACTAGCACTCTTCACAAAGGCCAAAGCAAGTTTTGAGGGGATTTCTCTTTTGCTAAATGACGAATCAGTACAACTACGAGAACCAGTGACAATGTGACGTTGACTGGTAACTGTATGGGGAACAAGAAGTTTGATATTATTACCACTGGCTCTCAGTTTTTCTACTGCAAATACAACAGAGCTCATAACCTGTTGTTTTCGAACATGAAGAACTCCTGAAGGGATATTGACATTTGTATCAGGTGCTTCAGCAAAGGTTTTTTAAAAAATGCAAGTGGCTGGAGCTAATTGAAACTTTATGTCAATCTTAATATTGGGAGGCAACCATTGAGATATATTAAATATTTCAAGATTTAATTTTCCAACTAATCGGTACTCTTGGGTCACTGCAGCTGTTAAATCACCGTCAGTATCAAAATTCGATCTATATTCATAATCCAGTGCCTGTCCTCTCAAATCTTTGTATGAATTTGGACCCATCAAGATAAATTGTATGTAGTATGCACACTTTGATAAATTATTGCTAGTGCTAACCAATGTTCATTAAAATCAATAAATGTAGATGATAATTCGATGAAATAATCTTCAATGGAAAATATTTGAAAGTGTATATTTTCCGACAGGGGTTATTGAGGATGAAATTGTTCATAGTAGCCATACTTGATACCGACATCAACATTTTTAGCATTGAATAAATTAAATGAGGAGGTGATTTATGGATGCGATCCTTTGTGGGGGAGATAGGTCATCTTAAGAAAAGGAATCCTTCTTTGATCTAACAATCCTTTTCTTCTTATTGCTCTTCTTTTTTTCTTCAAAGTAGTTGTTGATGTCTATCACTTCCCACCAGGGTAGAGACTGCTGAGTGAATGACGATCACGCACCCTTTTTTGCTTTCTCGTTTTGCTGAAATTTCAATTGTTCACCAACAGCTCTTGTTAGAGATCTAATGTTTTCCTTAAGATTCTCATTGAAATTTTTACCCGAGCACCAGTCCTGTAGTATTGAGTCAGTCAAATTTATTGCTATAGTTACAACATATTTTCTGGCAAGGGGTAGTGCAGAAGGAAATAGCCAAGCAAACCAACTACAAAGACCATAGCCAGACATTGTAGTAAGCCCATTGCAATAATCCAGTCCATGACCTATTTGAAAAGGACTCAGAGCACCATCATAACAATCAATGTCAGGTCAGACAAGTGGAAATCTTTTATTGTTCATTTTAAGTAACGGGTCGAAAATGACATATAATGACAAACAAACCCTTTGTTGTAGCTAAAAGATCTCCGAGTTCACTTCTTAGTGTTAACTGATAGAGTTCTAAATACGAATCGTTTACGGGAACATACTGGAGATGCCTTATATTTTAGTGGTGAACCCTAATTTCAATAAGTTTTGTCTCTAGAACACAGAGAAGGGGGACATTTGAACTATCAATTCTCGACGGTTCCACAAATTAACTGTAAATAAATATACAACTGTTTGAGGATAAACTAGGTGCATAGTCTGCATAGATAACATGTTCCTTTCCACTGAAATTTTCTTCTTTAATAATACGATCTTTAAAACCGAGAATCTCACGTAAATTCTCACCGAGGAAAATTATTTCACTCTCAAATTGATTGGTAATATTAATTCTACTTTCTTCTGTCAAATACTTGAAAGTGAAACAACCTTTCTCTGGGCTTGCAATTTTTTTGTTGATAACTCGACAAAGCTCATGCATATTGTTGTATTCCCTCTAGGGTATGGTAGCAATAAGATAATCATTATAGTTGAAAGTTGCCACCGCACCTTCGTCACCGAAGTCAAAGTTTCTTATTTTAATCTCATAAGGGGTCTCCTTTCTTAGAACATCATATGTGTTCTTGATAATACAATCGACGAGAGAAACTTCATATCTACCTTCAAATTTAATGACAGGGTAGAGTTTAGTCCAAAAATCACTTGTGTTATTCAAACAATCATAGAGAGGATTAGATACATTGGAGATGAATGTAACATAGAAATAATTGGGTTTTGCTTATGTCTTCAATGCCTATCCAAGAATCAAAATAAGAGATTTTTCCTAGCCAACGAACAAGCAACTGTTTCTTGCCCTTGTGTGTACAAATCTTTAATAACTTTTCAATTTGATAGATTTCACTATTGTTTTCAAGTTTTTGTAATTCATAGTCATAAAAACCACCAAGAATCTCTTCATCTTTGATGTTTCGTGAACGATAAGCTTTGGGTTTAGTATCTAGGATTTTTGACACTTTAAAAAGTTCAGTGGACCATAAGTAATTTCCCTAATCCAAAATATTACTTCTTCAATTAATTCAAGCAGTATCACCAACATTGAATTTTTTCATCTCAATATTTTCATTGGAATATTGTTTAAAAAAGTGTCAAGTTCATTATGATCACCTCAATGAACTTCCTAAGGGCTAACGTTGGACAATGATCGATCAGGTCTTTGATTATAAATTTGCATGATTTTATCTACATCATGAATAAAACCAGCCGTTTTTTTCAATGTCCAATATCTTGAAATCAAAAGTCGAATAGTTCTTATCAATCGTTCGGCCGATATAGCCTTTATTGGATGATGACTCTGATAGAGCATTGTATTATATTTCAATAATATCTCTTCTGCATCTGGATTAACAAGTTCACTACCACGGTCCCTTTGAATTTTCTATAATAATCTTGTTCAAGAATACTTTCTACAGCCTGGGCAACTTTAACACCTGTCTTTGTCCGCAATGGAATAGCATATGAATAGCGGCTAAAGAAGACACTGATTACAAGTAGAATATATTTGTAGGATGTATTGTGACGCCTTTGAAACTCATCTAGAGTTAAGAGATCTGCTTGCACTATATACAGTGGGAAATAGGTTTTGGTTTTTCGATTATGATTACCACAAACCCTTTGATTTCGATGTAGAGTGTAATTTGATTCATTTTGTAGATACCCTTTCGCACTTTTGGTGCCAACACTAGTGACTTTAGAAAGTGTGGTAGGGGAAATTAAACTTCCCACTTCACCAATATTTTCATAAACACGTTTCAAAACTTCAACTATTTTGAATGCACACACGTAGTGTAATGTCTGCTACCATTTTGTAATCTAGTGGGTGATGATGATGAAGATGAGTTGATAACAATACGTCTTCACTTTTTTTCTAGCTACAACTGGTGTCATCAAATTAATATTTATACTAGGTGTGCTAGTATTTTACAAGATAGATTTAAAATCTTCATCTTCTTCTTTTAATATTAGTGCATATGGAATGGCAGTATGTTCTTTTAATTTCTTTAGAATTTGCTTATTGCTAATAAGACTTTTCGGGAAGTTTAGTGTATTTAAAAATTTGTATGGATGATTATCAAATGATAAGAATCCTTTACGACTTGTAACCATATCATAAATTAAATCAAGTAGATTATAACTTTTCCGTTGAATTATGAATCTTTTCCCATTCCTATCAACTTGAATGTGATCTTGACCACTTTCCATGATATATGTTAAGACTCTTTTACTTTGTTCACGATATGAGTTTGGCATTAGATTTCAAATACTTGACAATATTGAATTCAATTCCTCCATTGATTGTGCTATTGTTCCAGAAGAATCTTGAAGAGATGTTTCCTTTTTGTGATCTATGACACTTACATTGACTCATCTTACATGATACGGTTTATGTTTTTCCACTCGTCAAAGTGCATCTTGAAGTAAAAGTAGTTTTTTTTTATCATCACCAATATTCTCATCATTAATAAATTTATTTAGATTATCATCAAAGTGTTCCATTGGTGAAAGGGCGAGTCCTATTGTGTTCAATTTGTAGGGTTTAGCCATTTAGAGAAAACTGTGTAGAAGTCCTGCAATTTTTGGCAATGCTTGTAATGATTCTGTGAGAAGGCGTGTTCCAATCATTACAAGCATTCGATTTTGTTTTTACGCCAGTGAAGGGAATTGTTTATTTAATATATTTCCATTTATATTCTGTGAGAAGGCGTGTTCCAATCATTACAAGTATTCGATTTTGTTTTTACGCCAGTGAAGGGAATTGTTTATTTAATATATTTCCATTTATATTCTGTGAGAAGGCGTTTTCCAATCATTACAAGCATTCGATTTTGTTTTTACGCCAGTGAAGGGAATTGTTTATTTAATATATTTCCATTTATATTCTGTGAGAAGGCGTGTTCCAATCATTACAAGCATTCGATTTTGTTTTTACGCCAGTGAAGGGAATTGTTTATTTAATATATTTCCATTTATATTCTGTGAGAAGGCGTGTTCCAATCATTACAAGTATTCGATTTTGTTTTTACGCCAGTGAAGGGAATTGTTTATTTAATATATTTCCATTTATATTCTGTGAGAAGGCGTGTTCCAATCATTACAAGCATTCGATTTTGTTTTTACGCCAGTGAAGGGAATTGTTTATTTAATATATTTCCATTTATATTCTGTGAGAAGGCGTGTTCCAATCATTACAAGCCTTCGATTTTGATTTTTACGCCAGTGAAGGGAATTGTTTATTTAATATGTGAGTTTCTTTTCCTATTTATTTATATTTTGTCTTTTGTTTGTTTAGTATTTTTTTATGTTGATGTAAGAATTTTTTTCCGTTGAGAAAGGCTCCCGGTTGTGGGGCCGAAATATTCGGAGTATTTTTGTTTAATTAAGTGTTTTGTATTCACTGCTTTATAGAAATTAAAACCCGTTTTTCTTGTTTAATTTTTAGTATTTTTAAGAACAATCTCTGATCTTTTGGGATGCATTTTGTATTTTGTATGAACCGGTTATGATTGTTTAGGATGTATTTTGGTTTTGTAAGAACTATTTTTGTTTCGTAAGTATATTTTTTGATTTCTTAGGATATATCTTTGCTTTGTAAGAATTATTATTTGTTTTTTAACTAGTCATTTGTATTTTATAAAACAATCTCTGATTTTCTTAGGATTTATTTCGTTTTTTGTAAGAAACATTTGGGATCTTTTGGGATGTATTTTCGTTTTGTAAGATTTGTTTTGGTTCGTAAGAAGTATTTTGTAGGATTTAAGAAGAATTCATGATTTCTTAGGACGTATTTTGGTTTTTTATGAATTATTTTTTGCTTTGTAAGAAGTATTTTTTGTTTTGTGACAAGTGTTTTGTAAGAGCAATCTCTGATTCTTTGAATGTATTTTGTATTTTGTTTGAACTGTTTTCATTTTCTTAGGATGTATTTTCGTTTTGTAGGAACTATTTTTGCTTCGTAAGAAGATTTTGTGATTTTTTAGTATGTATTTTTACTTTTTAAGGATTATTTTTGTTTTGTAAGAAGTATTTTGTATTTTATAGAAAGAATCTGTGATCTTTTGGAATGTAGTTTTAGCTTTATAGGAATTTTTTGTTTCGTAAGAAGTATTTTGCATGCTATAAGCCGAATTTCTGATTTCTTAGGTTGTATTATTGTTTTTATGAATTATTTTTTGGCTTTGTATGAGGTTTTTTGTATGATGTAAGAAGAATGTGTGATTTCTTAGTATGAATTTTCGTTTTATAAGAATTAATTTTGCTTCGTAAGAAGGATTTGTGATATTTTGCATTTTTTTGAACTGGTACTGATTGTTTAGGATATATTTTCATTTTGCAAGAATTAATTTTTTTTTGTAAGAAGATTTTTTGATTTCTTAGGATGTATTTTTGCTTTGTAAGAATTATTTTCTGTTTTGTAACTAGTCTTTTGTATTTATTAAGAACAATCTCTGATTTCTTAGGATGTAATTTGTATTTTGTAAGAAGAATTTGTTATATTTTGGGATGTATTTTGTTTTGTAGGAATAACTTTAGTTTCGTAAGAAATGTTTTGCAGGATGTAAGAAGAATTCGTGATTTTTATGATGATTTGTAAGAAGTATATTTAGTTTTTGACAAGTATATTGTAAGAACAATCTGATCTTTTGGGATGTATTTTTTATTTTGTATGAACAGGTTGTGATTGTTTAGGGTATTTTTTGTTTTGCGAGAATTATTTTTGTTTCGAAAGAAGATCTATTGATTTCTTAGGATGTATTTTTGCTTTGTAAGAATAATTTTCTGTTTTGTAACCAATCATTTGATTTTTTTAAGAACAATCATTTTTTTAGGATGTATTTTGTTTTCTGTAAGAAAAATTTGTGATTTCTTAGGACGTATTTTGGTTTTTTATGAATTATTTTTTGCTTAGTAAGAAGTATTTTTTGTTTTGTGACACGTGTTTTGTAAGAGCAATCTCTGATTTTTTGGAAGTGTTTTGTATTTTTTTAGAACCGTTTTGATTGTTTTGGATATTTTTTCGTTTTGTAGTCATTATTTTTGCTTTGTAAGAAGATTTTGTGATTTCTTAAGATGTGTTTTTGCTTTGTAAGAATTATTTTCTGTTTTGTAACTAGTCTTTTGTATTTATTAAGAACAATCTCTGATTTTATAGGATTTTTTTGTATTTTGTAAGAAGAATTTGTTACGTTTTGGGATGTATTTGTGTTTTATAGGAATATTTTTTGTTTCGTAAGAAGTATTTTGTAGGATGTAAGAAGAATTCGTGATTTCTTAGGATGATTTGTAAGAAGTATGTGTAGTTTAGTGACAAGTATTTTGTAAGAACAATCTTTGATCTTTTGGGATGTATTTTGTATGAACAGGTTGTGATTGTTTAGGATATATTTTTGTTTTGTAAGAATTATTTTTGTTTCGTAAGAAGATCTATTGATTTCTTAGGATGTATTTTTGCTTTGTAAGAATAATTTCTGTTTTGTAACTAATCATTTGCATTTTGTAAGAACAATCTCTGTTTTTTTTTAGGATGTATTTTGTTTTCTGTAAGAAAAATTTGTGATCTTTTGAGATGTATTTTGGGTTTGTATGAATTATTTTTTGCTTTGTAAGAAGTATTTTTTGTTTTGTGACAAGTGTTTTGTTTACTCATGCAGGAAGGATGGGGTACATAGACAGGGAGTAGGGCTCATGATGAATAAGAAAGCTGCTAAGTCTTGTTTAGGCTGGGAAGGTATTAATAATAGAATACTAATTGCTTATTTTATGACTAGAAAGTTCAGGGTATCAGTTATAGTAGTATACGCCCCTGTAGAACCAACTGACGGAGATACTAGTTACTCAGATGAATTTTACTTACAGTTACAGGAGCAAAAAGACAAGGTCCCAGGTAGAAATATGATGTTATTACTGGGAGATTTTAACGCCCAGGTTGGTAGAAATAGGGATAGATGGTATCCCAGCCTAGGTAAATTTGGTGTAGGAAAAGAAAACAGTAATGGATACAGACTTTTGCAATTTTGTAGGTATAACAATCTAGTTATAACGAATAAGGTGTTTGGTCATAAAATGGCTCATAAGTTAACATGGTATTCACGTGATGGTAAGACAGCAAAACTTATTGATTATGTTATAGTAAACAGAAGACTGGCAGGATCAATACAAGATACTAGGGTATATAGGAGTGCTGTTATTGATGTTAAAAGTAAAGATCACCATCTAGTAGTGTCAAGGGTTAATTTAAAGCTGAATTATCGGAAGGGTAACTACCTCCCGGGAAGTTATGATGTTGGTAGACTCCAGGATGAGAATTTTAGAGAAACTTTCCTGGAACAGTTGAATACTAAACTTGAGAGTTTAAAATTTGATAATGTGGAAGATGGTTGGAATAATTTTAGAAAAATAGTTTGTGAAATTGCTGAAGGTGTATTAGGGAAGAAATCTAGAACTGCAGCTAAGATTATTAGTGTAAAAGCTTTATGTTTAATAGAAAGGAGAAAGGACTTGTACAAGAATTATCTGAGTGATAGATCGTATGAAAACAAAAGAAATGTAAAGAAAGTGGAGAAAGTATTAAAATATGAACTAAGGAGGTGTGAAGTGGAGGCCATGGATAAAATTGCCGAGGATCTGGAAGATGCAGCTAGACGGCATAATAGTAAAATGTTTTACTGGCACGTTAACAAATTGAGAGGGAGTCGTCAATCCGGACTTGTCCCAGTTAAAGATAGGAATGGGGTCGCAATTCGCGATAAGGAAAAAACTAAAGCGAGATGGGCCGAACATTTTGAGAACCTGCTTAACCGAGATAGAGTTGCAGGAAAAAATATAAAGGAAAATGAAAAAGTTTGTGATACCTTGGATGTGAAGGAAGATTTGTTTTGTGAGGAGGAATTAGTAACAGTACTAAAAGGATTAAAGAATAATAAGGCTCCAGGTACTGATAGCGTGGTAAATGAGTTTCTTAAATATGGTAGGTCTGAGGTTAGAAATAAGTTATTGAAGATTATGAATATGATTTTTAAAAAGGGGAAGTACCTAACGATTTTAGGAAAACCTTAATTAAGCCACTTTATAAGAAAGGTGATAAAAGTGAGTGTGGTAATTATCGAGGCATTAGTCTGGTCTCTGTAGGTAGCATATTACTTAGTAATATGATAGTTTTTAGACTGAGAGATGCCATAGACAACGTTTTAAGAGAAGAGCAGTGCGGTTTTAGAAAAGGTAGGGGATGTGTCGACCAAATTTTCACTCTTAGGCTAATAATTGAGAAGTGCCTGAGTTTTCAAACACCTTTGGTCCTCAGTTTTATAGATTATGAGCAAGCGTTCGATTCTGTTGATAGAAGAGCTTTAGTAAAGGTTTTATTCTTGTATGGTATACCAGACAAATACATTAAAGTGATTAGTGCTATGTACGAGAATAACACTGCTGCGGTTAAGGTAGGAAATGAGGTTAGCAGCTGGTTTGGTATTAAATCAGGAGTTAAGCAGGGTTGTGTTCTATCCCCCTTTATATGGATTATTTTGATGGACTTTGTTTTACGGAGCACAGGAAAGGCAATGGGAGACCACGGAATCAAACGGGGAGGAAAAAGTCTTCTGGATTTGGATTATGCTGATGATTTAAGCATCCTAGATGAAAGTGTGAGCAAAATGAATGAAGTTTTAGAGGTTTTGCGAGTTCAGGGTGCTAGAATTGGTTTGAAGATTAATGTTAGGAAGACTAAGTCACTAAGGCTAGGAATAAAAGAAGATGAAAAGGTGACGTTGGGTAATGAAAAGATTGATCAGGTGGGCAGCTTCACTTACCTTGGTAGTATTATTAGTAAAGATGGTGGGAGCAGTGAAGATGTTAAAAATAGAATAGCCAAGGCTCAGGGTGTTTTTTCACAGTTAAAAAAAGTCTGGAAGAATAGGAAGATAAGTCTACAAACCAAGATTAGAATATTAGAAGCTACAGTGATGACAGTGGTCAAATATGGCTCTGAAGCATGGACGCTCCGAAAAGCGGATGAAGATTTGCTTGATGTTTTCCAGAGAAATTGCTTAAGGATTGTTCTAGGTACCCCGGCTAACTGACCGTATTTCAAACAATGGGCTCTACGAAAAATGTGGTTCAATACCGCTCTCTAGGGCTATAATGAAAGAAATGTTGAGGGGGTTAGGGCACGTTGTGCGGATGAAGGATGACAGATTGCCGAAGATTAATCTTTTCGGCCAACCATCTAGGGCTAAAAGGAAAGCAGTTCGTCCCCGTCTGGGGTGGGAGGACGTCATAAAGAAAGATTTAAAGGTAATGGGAACTTCGTGGGCGGGTGTAAAAAGGGAGGCTTTGAATAGATTGGGGTGGAGGAGGAGCGTGCGTAGCTGTGTTGGCCTCAGGCAGCTTGGTGCTGCGGTGAGTTGTTAGTAGTAGTAGTAGTAGTAGTTTTGTAAGAGCAATCTCTGATTTTTTGGATGTATTTTGTATTTTTTAGAACCTTTTTGATTGCTTTGGATATATTTTCGTTTTGTAGGAATTATTTTTGTTTCGTAAGAAGATTTATTGATTTCTTAGGATGTCTTTTTGCTTTATAAGAATTATTTTCTGTTTTGTAACTAGCCTTTTGTATTTTGTAAGAACAATCTCTGATTTCTTAGGATTTTTTTTTTGTAATTTGTAAGAAGAATTTGTTATGTTTTGGGATGTATTTTTGTTTTATAGGAGTATTTTTTTGTTTCGTAAGAAGTATTTTGTAGGATGTAAGAAGAATTCGTTATTTCTTAGGATGATTTGTAAGAAGTATGTTTAGTTTAGTGACAAGTATTTTGTAAGAACAAAATCTGATCTTTTGGGATTTATTTTGTATGAACAGGTTGTGATTGCTTAGGATATATTTTTGTTTTGTAAAATTATTTTTGTTTCGTAAGAAGATTTTGTGATTTCTTAAGATGTATTTTTGCTTTATAAGAATTATTTTCTGTTTTGTAACTAGCCTTTTGTATTTTGTAAGAACAGTCTCTGATTTTTTAGGATGTAGTTTGCTTTCTGTAAGAAGAGTTTGTGATCTTTTGGGATGTATTTTGGTTTTGTATGAATTATTTTATGCTTTGTAAGAAGTATTTTTTGTTTTGTGAAAAGTGTTTTGTAAGAGCAATCTCTGAGCTTTTGGATGTATTTTGTAATTTTAGAATCGTTTGTGATTGTTTTGGATATATTTTCGTTTTGTAGGAATTATTTTTTGCATCGTATGAAGATTTTGTGATTTCTTAGGATGTATTTTTGCTTTGCAAGAATTACTTTTATGTTTTGTTAGAAGCATTTTGTATTTTATAAGAAGAATTCCTTATTTCTTAGGATGTATTTTCGTTTTGTAAGAAGTACTTTTGCTTCGTAAAAATATTTTGTCATTTCTTAGGATATATTTTTGTTTTATAAGAATTACTTTTTGCTTTGTAAGAAGTATTTTGTATTTTGTAAGAAGAATTTGTGATCCTTTAGGATGTATTTTAGTTTTGTATGAGTCTTTTTTATCTCGTAAGAATTATTTTTTATGATATTTGAAGAATTTGTTATTTCTTAGGATGTATTTTGTTTTTTTTTATTAATTTTTTTTCTTGCTAAGAAGTATTTTTTTAAACAAGCATTTTGTATTTTGTAAGAATAATCTATCATTTTTAGGATTATTTTTATTTTTAAGAACCATTTGTCATTGTTTAGGATGTATTTCCTTTTGTAAGAATTATTTTTGTCTCGTAAGAAGATGTTGTGATTTATTAGGATTTATTTCTGTTTTTTAATAATTATTTTTGTTTTTCAAGAAGTATTTACTATAATGTAAGAAGAATTTATTATTTCTTAGGATGTATTTTTGTTTTGTAAGAATTACTTTTTGCTTTGTAGGAAGTATTTTTTGTTTTTTAACAAGTATTTCGTATTTTGTAAGAATAATATCTGATTTTCCTAAAAAGTATTTTGTATTTTGTAAGAACTGTTTGTGATTGTTTAGGATGTATTTTCCCTTTGTAGGAATTATTTATGTTTTGTGTGAAGTGTTTTGTATGCTGTAAGAACAATTTTTGATTTTTTAGGATGAATTTTTGTTTTTTAAGAATTTTTTTTGCTTTGTAAGATGATTTTGTTGTTTGTAATAAGAATTTGGGATTTCTTAGGATGGGATGGTTTTTCAATAAATTTAAACGATCGATTCTAATGTGATATTTTGCAGGAAAATGTCTGAAAATAATTTTTGTGAGATAATGCACGTTAGAGGGTGCCACATTCTTATCATTGAGCGTCGCAAACTGGGAATTGCCCTGGAGCATTCCAATCTAGCAATAAAATGGCAAGTTTTCATTCTTCAAATAAAGAACAATGGTCGTTTATAAAGTTATTTTTGTGGGAAAAATGGTGAAAAGTCTCTAGGGGTGATAATGTGCGCCAGAGTGGAGCCATTTGCCGTCCATAGATTTGCACTGGAGTTATCCGCACGGAATCAGGGACAGAAGGCGGGGATCTGGAACTGGCACAACCAGAGCTAGATATGGATTTGGGGTCAGAGGAGCATAGATGACGCTGCAGTCGGTTGGGGTGGAAGTCAGCAGAATTGGAGGTGGAAGCGTTGTAACCAGAAGGCAGAAGCGGGGTTAGCACCTTATTGACAAGAAATATCTGAAGAATTTTTTAGGAATAATGTTAGGGTGGTAGATGGTGCCAGAGAAGGAGTAATAGTGTCACATAGATTGGGAATTGATTTGGTGTATCAGGGAGGGTTGGGCTGCGAAAACATGAATCAACGGATTGAAGCATAATGTTTAACAAGAAATGTCTGAAAACGTCTTGGAGGTGATTTTGTGATGTCAGAATGTGCCGTTTGTCATCCATTCAGTGTCACAGGCTTGGAATTAGCATGAAACATCGCAATCTAGCAATAAAATGGCAAGAATCCACAGTCCAATTAAAAACAAGGGTCATTATGATACTTTTCCTCCAAGAGGCTGTTGTCAGGGGTGAAATATTTTGCCACGCTGGCCTTAATTCCTAGGATTCATCAGATGAAACGCTAATGACGGTTTTTTCATTAGGTTTAAACGATAAGTTCTAGTGTAAATGAATATTTTTGCTGGAAAATGGCTCCGAAAAATTTCAAGTGTGCAATAATGCCCGCTAGAGGGTACAGTGTATCAACCATTCAGTGTCACAGGATTGGAATTGGCATGGAACATCGCAATCTAGCAATAAAAGGGCAAGTTTCCAGAGTCCAATTAAAACAATGGTCTTATTTTTAGTTTACAAAATTTATTTTTAAGAGAAAAGGCTGAAAAATCTATATGTGTGATAATTTCCCAACCCCCTAGAGGGTGTTTTTGGGGGAGGTATATTGTGCCACTGTGGTCTCAATTCTTAGGATTCATCAGATGAAACGCTAATGGTGGTTTTTTCACTAAGTTTAAACGATCAATCGCAGTGTAAATGAATATTTTTGCTGGAAAATGTCTCCGAAAAATACCATGTGTGCAATATTGCCTGATAGAGGGTGCCTTGTGTCAACGATGGAGTTTCATGGGCACGGAATTTGCATGGAACATCGCAATATAGCAATGAAATGGCAAGTTTCCGTTTTCCAATTGATAACAACGTTTTTATGAATATAGATTCCTAAGCTTCGTTTCGGAGGGAAAAGGTTGGAAACGTCCTAAGAGTGATGAGTGGGGGATACCACGTGGATGGCTTGGGCAGGAGGGTAATGCCATGGTGGCATGGAGGGTTTTGGAGGTTATTATGATAGGCTTGGCTTGCAAAAACTTGAATCATTGGATTGAAGTATAATTTTTAACAAGAAATGTCTGAAAAATATCTTAGAAATGATGCAGGGGCTGTCAGAGTGGCAGTCAAATAATGTCACTGTGGCATGAATTGCATTGAATAACATGTTCCACGGCTTATAAGTAAAGGTGGAGGTATTAAAATAATTTTTTCTGTGGAGGGGGGGGGAGTAAAAATCGAACATGCACTACAAAAAACTAGATATCTCCATTAAAAGCCCGTCAAAAATACCTCTTAATGCAGTTTAAATTTTTCATTTTTCATGTTTTTTTCATGTTTTGTTTTTCCCGTTGCATAATCTTGTCTTGAAAACACTGTATTTTCAGAATTTCTCGAATTACATATTTGCCTTGGAAACAATAATTTTTCGAAATAGAATTTCCCCTCACCACGTCAATTATCGCGGGTGTAGGAAACACGTCATTCTAACATGCGTGAAAAATAAGAAATCTACTCGCATGCAATGGGCTATTTCTAGAATATATTAGCCAGGATAAAATATTGGAAACAGTCTGTTGGACCTGTTGTCTGGGGCGTTGTTCTATTGGATAGAAATTGATCTTTCGGGTCCTTCTGAGTACGAAGAACTAACGAAAAAAAAAAGAAAAAGCCTTGAAAGAAAGAAAAAAAACGCGTTGAACGTATGTATGCGCTGCCATTACGTAAGATGCGCGCTGGCATTATGCAACACCCTCATGTGCACCGTAATTACCTAAGATGCGCACTGTAATTCGGCAACACCTAAGTGTGCACCGTCATTACATAAGACCCACGTGCGTGCAGTCATTACGTAAGATGTGTGCCGTCATTACGTAAGATGTTTGCCGGCTTTACGCAACATATACGCTGTCATTGCGTAAGTTTTGCTTCATTATTAAGTTATTCCCAATAACTAAATGTATAATTACATCACCGTAAATAAATCTATTAAGATCCACACGATGGCATCATCGATATTACACCTGGTTACGGAAATCCCGGGTGCCACTGGAATCTTGCCAGCTGTGTCATAAAATCCATCTTGTCATGGAAATCCTTGGACCACTTAAAACAGGGACTGCTTGTATTCCGGGGTACTGACCTCTTGAATGTATTATCACCTCACTACTCATGGTAACACCCAACTATTCATATTCTAAGACTAACCCTAATCTATACCACAAATCGACTTTCCCAAGGAATAGAATTATTTGACTTAATTGGTTCAAAACGGTTAAAACAAAACATTAAAAATATCTTTTAGCATATAAAATTTGCTATTTCCCATAGAAACAAATTGAAAAATTTTTTTTTTAACTGAGAGCAAGAGTCAACAATAAAACTCAAAACTAACAGAAATAATTCCGTATATGAAGATTTGCCCCGTGACAATACCTTGTTCTTTACGCTGTAGCCTATAGCACTTTTAAAAAAGCTTCCTATTCTAATTAAACGGTGTTCTTAAAAAACTCGTAGGTGTTCTTAAAAAATTGGACAAACAGTCAAATTTTAGTGTAACGAGTAAAGTTTTGAGGTGGGGGTGACCCTACGTATATGGAATAATTTTTAATGATTTTGGCATTTAATGCTGCAGCTCCTTACTTTCAGTTAAAAAAATTATTTCTTTTTATATTTAATTTATGTTCGTTGTTCAAATAATACAGGTAAATCTGGCTCACCCTCTTTGAAATATATCCCCCTGACGGTAAATTCCTCATTGAAAATTTCATCCAACGTAAAGGTACACTCCCCCCGCCAATCAAATTCCTTCCAGACAGTTCTATCCTCGCCGAACATCCCTCCTTTCCGTAAAATTTCTTGCGTACGATTCAGCCTGAAAAATTATCCTTAGTATATCTTCATTTGAAAAAAAAAACTTTAAATTCTAATTGGTATTTCGATCACTCCGGAAATCCCCCCTTCAATTTATGCCCCCGGAAATTTTTTCAGTAAATCAAAACGCATGAAAAACATTCCAGGAATTTTTCTCCGGAACAGCTCCAAATGCGAAATTGGCAAAGAGAATGTAATACAATTAAAAAGAATTTTGTATAAAGATTCTGTAAAATCCCCCAGTAGAAAATTCTTCTGGAAAATTTCCCCCTCCCCCTTTGGATATTTCCCTCTCCAAGGAAGATTCCCTCAATGGAAATCCACCCGAAGCACAAAATCCCCCCATCCTCGAAAAATCTCGTAAAGACATAGTTATTTGATTTTTCAACAATACTAAACAAAATGGTTATATAAAAATTTTGATCAGACATTTTTAGAAATAAATGGGCGTAGGAGGGGGGCCATTTGCCCTCCAATCTTTTTGTCACTTAAAAAGGACACTATAAATTTTAATTCCGGTTAAGATGTGCCCTTGACCAATCTTCTAAGACCACAATTTCAATACGAACACCCCAGGAAAAAAAAACAACAAATAAATACACATAATCTGTGATCTGTCTTCTGGAAAAAATTGCAAAATTCCGCATTTTCTTATATGGAAGCTTGAAACTGAATCTGATTGTGTGGTTTTCATCAAGCTTCCTTGAAATTTAGGGGATGTTTAACCCTATTTGAAAAACCAGGCAAATTTTCTCAGGCTCATCACTTTTGATGGGTAACACTAAACTCGACGACTCTTACTTATTTGAAATCAGCATAATAAGTTAATCTATTGTATCTATTGATTTCAACATTCCGTATTTTTTAGAGTTTCAGTTACTATTGAGCCGAGTCACTCCTTACTTACAGTTAGCAACCATGAACTGTCTGATTAAGATGTTTTTCAGCAGTGTGCTATCAATTAGTATCAACCCTAAAAGCCTGAGGCATGGATTTGTGTGCAGTTTCACACCTACACACCTTACCAAGGACAGTCAACTATTACTACGAACGATACATGGGTTATCAGACCGGTTTCTGAGGCAACACGCATTTTTCTGGTTCAAACAGTGATGTATAAGGAATTACCCAAGAATGTATGTTTAGTTTCGAGGGTTCATTAATAGAACAACGAATGTTTTTGAAAAGGGTAATAACTTCTAGGTTCAGTAGCCAAATTAAACTTCCTTTAGTTAAAAATGCGTCACGGGTAATTAAAAAATGAGAAATGGAATGCGATAGTTAGAATTGTTTTAAGTTGAAAATTGTACCATTTGCCTAAAAATAACTCTATTTGCAAATTTTTGCGAAAAGGTATTTGCGAAAAGATATTCCGTTGGTTAAGAATACGTCACGGGTAATTAAAAAATGAGGTATGGGATGCTATAGTTAGAATTTTTTAAGTTTAAAAGTGTACCATTCGCGTGAACTAACTCAATTTGTGAATAAAGGTATAGCACTTGCATAACTAACTCTATTTCCGAAAAAAGATTTAGCATTTGCGAATTGGACTGAATGTATGATTTTAATTGGTGATTGAATAGTAGGGCTGAGAATAATCTTAATTGGTGATAGGATTGTATGAAGATGCTAAAAAAGGGTTAAACTAATTACCAGTCAAGGTAAGCCCGAAGGGGGTTGTTAACCCAGCCAATTTATTATAAATTTGGAATAGCATAAATCTATGGAAATGTTTAATGATGACAAGATATCCTTGTGAGTTGACCTAGCTTTACTTCTCCAATGTGTTCTGTATAATAATACACAAGTAGCATTTGAACAGTGTTGTCAATATAAAATATGCTCTAACATTATAGTATACTAAAAAGTTGATACTAATAGAGATGCAGATACCACGAAAAGAATTTTGATAAAGAAATTCAGAACAATCCTTAGAAATCCTTGGAAATCAAGTAGTGAGGTGATTATGAGTATGAACCATCAAGGACCGTAAGCACCATTGACCCAACCACCAAGGACCTCAACCTCGGAAGCCTCCCCATTACCCCCACATCCAAGGGGCCTCTTCCCCCTAAATTTTTTGGCCCCCTCCCCCAGTTATTTTACTTTTTTGTTTTTTTTTATTTTTGTTTATTTTTTTTAACATGGTATTTTTGTCAACTTTTTTTCATCTCTTAGAATGACATGAAACATACTTAAAAAATGAAACAAAATCACATTTAATATTTTCCAAATTCAAAAGAGAATGATATAGAAATGTTATTCGTGATTTTTACTATTAGAAAAATATTATTTGTAGTAGCAATTTTTTTTTTTACTTAATTTTTTTTATACACTGAAATTTTTCAACTTTTTTTTATGTATCTTAAAATAACATGAAATATGATTGCGGCTCTACCAATCGTACTCTGTGCTTGTTCATAGACACAGCGGCTTTCCACCTGGTACTCTATGGTGTGTTATTGACACCACCCAGTTTATTGCATGTATTAAATCAGTATTTTTACGCGGTGGAACGATAAACACATAACTAATATTTCGAAAAAGTGGAAATGAAGCATTTTAAGAAAATGTGTTAACATGATAGTGTTATTGTAGCATTGAATGCTGACAAGGAGAAGTATTTGAACTATGAAACAAGAACAAGTGGTAGCACTATTGGAAAAGTATGTGTGCATTGTCATGACAGCAAAGAATTAAATTTCTTTTTCTAGTACAAAAAAAATCCATTGTACAAATGGAGGTTATGCGAGATTAAGATCTCCTTAGATGATTGCACTCAAAGAGAATGCCAACATATAAATAATAGTTGATGAAGAGGGGCATCTTCTTGCTAGTGTTTCTGGTAACATGCTACCTTTTGATAGAACCTATCGTCATCTTTTACGTATTAGCATTCAAATGAAAGCAAAAGGGAAAAGAAAGGCCTACTTTTCTACGAATATCATAAACCATATCTTGTTTACGTGGCGGAACTCTTACATTTGTAAAAAGAATATTGTAATAGACAATGAAATTACCGGAAAAAT
The DNA here is from genome assembly GCA_027921565.1 of Artemia sinica. Classification (NCBI taxonomy): domain Eukaryota; kingdom Metazoa; phylum Arthropoda; class Branchiopoda; order Anostraca; family Artemiidae; genus Artemia; species Artemia sinica. The sequence goes on along the minus strand of CM051258.1, from coordinate 60,498,118 downwards.
AAAAAGGGTATTGATAGAAAATATCACTAAGGAATATAAAGATGAATCAATGAAAAACAAAATGCCAGCAAACGTCACTAACGTCATTGATCAAACAATCGATGAACCAAATAATACCAAAGACCAAACGCATATTGGGCCTCTCGATGACACACCAGTAAATATTGTGTATGAGTCAAGATGGAATAATGATTATTTTACTGATTACGAACTAAGAGAAGACATTAACTACAGTATCAAGAGAGAACATGGCGAACTGTTTTATGGAACAGATTCCAAAGTGCTTCATTAATATTAATAATGTATAATAATATATTTTTTGTATTAATATCCTACATGACATTATTTCATTTAAAATATATTGTGCATTACATTGTTATTTGTTCATTATTTTTAGAGTAAGCTATTATATTGAACGTTTAGAATGTCCATTAAAACATCGGAGATGTAAGAAAAGGAATTTGCATGCATCCTTTTCTCGGATATGTCAGATAAAATTGATAAATTCAAAGTATCAGAGTAAATAAAAGCATTATCAACATCCTTTGTCGGGTATGTTGGATAAAATTGACAAAATCTAAGTATCAGAGTGTTTAAATTCTATATCAACATCCCTCTCTCGGATACATGGGATAAAATTGACAAAATCTAAGTGTCAGAGTGAATAAATTTTTTTTTATCAAGATCTTTTGTCAGATTCATCAGATAAAATTGACAAAAACTAAGTATCAGAGTGAATAAATGCCTTTTGAACATCCTTCGTCGGATATATCGGATAAAATTGACAAAATCTAAGTATCAGAGTGAATAAAAGCATTATCAACATCCTTTGTCGGGTATGTTGGATAAAATTGAAAAAATATAAGTATCAGAGTGATTAAATTCTATATCAACATCCATTTCCCCGATACATGGGATAAAATTGACAAAATCTAAGTGTCAGAGTGAATAAATTTTTGTTTGTCAAGATCTTTTGTCAGATGCATGGGATAAAATTGACAAAATCTAAGAATCAAAGTGAATAAATAGTTTATGAACATCCTTTGTCGAATATATCGGATAAAATTGACAAAATTGAAGTATCAGAGGGAATAAATGTATTATCAACATAATTTGTTGGGTATGTCAGATACAATTGACAAAATCTAAGTATCAGAGTGATTAAATTCTATATCAACATCCTTTTCTCGGATACATGGTATAAAGTTGACAAAATCTAAGTGTCAGAGTGAATAATTTTTATTTATCAGCATCTTTTGTCAGATACATCGAATACAATTGACAGAATCTAAGTATCAGAGTGAATAAATGCTTTATCAATATCCTTTGTCGAGTATGCCGGATACAATTGACAAAATATAAGTATCAGAGTGATTAAATTCTATATCAACATCCATTTCCCCGATACATGGGATCAAATTGACAAAATCTAAGTATCGGAGTGAATAAATGCCTTAACAACATCTTTTGCCGGATATGCTGGATAAAATTGACATAATCTAAGTATCAGAGTTATCAAATTCTATATCAACATCCTTTTCTTGAATACATGGGATAAAATTGACAAAATCTAAGTAGCAGAGCGATTAAATTCTATATTAAAATCCTTTTCTCGGAGATATTGGGTAAAATTGACAAAATCTAAGCGTCAGAATGAATAAATGCTTAATCAACATCCTTTTGTCGGTTATGACGGATAAAATTGACAAAATCTAAGTATCAGAGTGATTAAATTCTATATCAACATCCCTTTCTCTGATAAATGGGATACAATTGACGAACTCTAAGTGTCAGAGTGAATAAATACTTTATCAACATCCTTTGATGGATATTGCGGATAAAATTGATAAATTCTTAGCATCAGAGTGATTAAATTCTATATCAACATCCTTTTCTCGGACACATGGAATAAAATTGACAAAATATAAGTGTCAGAGTGAATAAATGCTTTATCAACATCCTTTGTCAGATATACCGAATGAAGTTGACAAAATCCAAACATCAGAGTGATTAAATCTTATATTAAGATCCTTTTCTCGGATATATGGGATAAAATTGACAAAATCTATGTGTGAGAGTAAATAAATGCTTTATCAACATCCTTTGTCAGATATGTCGGATAAAATTTACAAAATCTATGTAACAGAGTGATTAAATTCTGTATCAACATCCTATTCTCGGATATATGGGATAAAAATGACAAAATCTAAGTTTCAGAGTGAATGGATGCTGTATCAACATCCTTTGTCAGATATGCCGGATAAAATTGACCAAATCTAAGTATTAGAGTGATTAAATTTTATATCAAAATCCGTTGTCGGATATGCCGGATAAAATTGACAAAATGTAAGTATCAGAGTGATTAAATTCTATATCAACATCCTTTTCACGGATACATGATACAAAATTTTCAAAATCTAAGTGTGAGAGTGAATAAATTCTTTATCAATATCCTTTGTCGGATATGCCGGATAAAATTGACAAAATATAAACATCAGAGTGATTAAATTCTATATCCACATCCTTTTCTCGGATACATGGGATAAAATTGACAAAATCTAAGTGTCAGAGTGAATAAATGCTTTAGCAACATCATTTGTCGAATATGCTTGATAAAATTGACAAAATCTAAATATCAGAGTGGTTAAATTCTATATCAACATCCTTTTCTTTGATACATGGGATAAAATTGAGAAAATATAAGTTTCAGAGTGAATAAATGCTTTATCAACATCCTTTGTCGGAATTGCCAGATAAAATTGTCAAAATCTAAGTATCAGACTGTTTAAAATCTTTATCAACATCCTTTTCTCGGATAAAGGGAATAAAATTGACAAAATCTAAATGTCAGAGTGAATATATGCCTTATAAACATCTTTGACGGATATGCTGGATAAAATTGACAAAATCTAAGTATCAGAGTGATTAAATTCTATATCAACATCCTTTTCTCGGATACATGGGATAAAATTGACAAAATCTAAGTGTCAGAGTAAATAAATGCTTTAGCAACATCATTTGTCGAAAATTCTTGATAAAATTGACAAAATCTAAGTATCAGAGTGATTAAATTTTATATCAACATCCTTTTCTCGGATACTTGGGATAAAATTGAAAAAATCTAAGTGTTAGAGTGAATAAATGCTTTATCAACATGTTTTGTCGGATATTCTTGATAAAATTGACAAAATCTAAGTATCAGAGTGATTAAATTTTATATCAACATCCTTTTCTCGGATACTTGGGATAAAATTGAAAAAATCTAAGTGCCAGAGTGAAAAAATGCTTTAGCAACATCATTTGTCAAATATGCTGTATAAAATCGACAAAATCTAAGTATCAGAGTGATTAAATTCTATATCGATATCCTATTTTGGATACATGGGAAAAAAAATGACAAAATCTAAGTTTCAGAGTGAATAAATGCTTTATCAACATCCTTTGTCGGATAAGCCGGATAAAATTGACAAAATCTAAGTATCAGAGTGATTAGATTCTATATCAACATGTAGTGATAAAAAATTTTATGACTGTGTTAATTGTGGTAATAAAGATTCACCGCGTCAAATGTAATATTATACTTTAGAGCTGTGAACTTACACCTTATAAGTGCTTCGATAGCGCCACTTATAACGCTAAAGATTGTGCCATCGAAGCCTGCGCCATACAATGGGGAGTAATGTTAAGGGTTGACCGCGCCACCCGCTGAAAGCGAGAAAATAAAATATGTAATTATATAAATGTAACCTCTTTTTCTTGGGTTATCTTGAAATCAATTACCTGTTATATTATGTAGAAATCAGATCCCTGGGAGCGCTACCTTGGAGGCATGCGAACTAATTATCTGTTGTGTGACTAGATACAGACATATAAAATAAATAAACACAAGTAGAAAAACAATAGTTTTATTGTGACTTACATATTAGGTGTACAGCAGTGGTTCACTTCAACTGGCAACAATGGTGACTGAGATAACAATAATGACTGAATTGCAATGCCTGAGTGCCGAAATAATTCTGATCCTTATAATGAGAGCACGAAAAACACTTTTCTTCACTATATATCCTAAGTCCTGATCATGTGTCGTGAGAGCTACCCCACGATTGGCCCAAGTCCTGTGGAGGGGGCCGCTATTTTGCAATTATGTTCGCAAACACGTTACATTATGCAAACTCCTCGTCCAATAGTTTTTTTAAATATTTCTGATGATTTGAACGTTCACACCGCTCTTATAATTTAAACTTCCTGAGAAACATTGTGTCTAGCATCTTTTTTATTACCAACTATCTTAGCGAAATTCAAAACTGAATAGCGTCGTTCTTTGGCTGAGGCTAAAATACAATTTCTCTCTTTGCTGATTAAGAACTTTTCTTTTTTGAAACTAGATTTAACTTAATTAGAGGAAGTCGGAATTATCTTTAGAAAGAAAAAGATTTTATTTTTTTGTATTTTAAATATATCACATTTTACTCACGGTACAAACATCTGTTGTCGGATATGCCGGATAAAATGGACAAAATCTTAGTATCAGAGTGATTAAATTCTATATCAACATCCTTTTCTCAGATACATCGGATAAAATTAACAAAATCTAAATATCAGAGTTAATAAATGCTTTATCAACATCATTTGTCAGATATGCCGGATAAAATTATCAAAACCTAAGTATCATATTATTAAATTCTATATCAACATCCTTTTTTCAGATACATGGGATAAAATTGACAAAATCTAAATGTCAGAGTGAATAAATGCTTTAGCAACATCATTTGTCGAATATGCTGGATAAAATTGACAAAATATAAATATCAAAGTGATTAAATTCTATATCAACATCCTTTTCTTTGATACATGGGATAAAATTGAGAAAATATAAGTGTCAGAGTGAATAAATGTTTATCAACATCCTTTGTCGGAATTGCCAGATAAAACTGTCAAAATCTAAGTATCAGACTGATTAAAATCTTTATCAACATCCTTTTCTCGGATACATGGTATAAAATTGAAAAAATCTAAGTGTCAGAGATAATAAATGCTTTAGCAACATCATTTGTCGATATGCTGGATAAAATTGGCAAAATCTAAGTATCAGAGTGATTAAATTCTATATCAACATCCTTTTCTCGGATACATGGGATAAAATTGACAAAATCTAAGTGTCAGAGTGAATAAATGCTTTAGCAACATCATTTGTCGAATATGCTGGATAAAATTGAAAAAATATAAGTATCAGAGTGATTAAATTCTATATCAACATCCTTTGTCGGATATTGCGGATAAAATTGACAAATTCTGAGCATCAGAGTTATTAAATTCTATATCAACATCCTTTTCTCGGACACATGGAATAAAATTGACAAAATATAAGTGTCAGAGTGAATAAATGCTTTATCAACATCCTTTGTCAGATATACCGGATGAAGTTGACAAAATCCAAACATCAGAGTGATTAAATCCTATATTAAGATCCTTTTCTCGGAAATATGGGATAAAATTGACAAAATCTATGTGTGAGAGTAAATAAATGCTTTATCAACATCCTTTGTCAGATATGCCGGATAAAATTTACAAAATCTATGTAAAAGAGTGATTAAATTCTATATCAACATCCTATTCTCGGATACATGGAATAAAAATGACAAAATCTAACTTTCAGAGTGAATGAATGCTGTATCAACATCCTTTGTCAGATATGCCGGATAAAATTGACCAAATCTAAGTATTAGAGTGATTAAATTTTATATCAAAATCCGTTGTCGGATATGCCGGATAAAATTGACAAAATGTAAGTATCAGAGTGATTAAATTCTATATCAACATCCTTTTCACGGATACATGATACAAAATTTTCAAAATCTAAGTGTGAGAGTGAATAAATTCTTTATCAATATCCTTTGTCGGATATGCCGGAAAATATTGACATAATCTAAGTTTCAGAGTGATTAAATTCTATATCCACATCCTTTTCTCGGATACATGGGATAAAATTGACAAAATCTAAATGTCAGAGTGAATAAATGCTTTAGCAACATCATTTGTCGAATATGCTGGATAAAATTGACAAAATATAAATATCAAAGTGATTAAATTCTATATCAACATCCTTTTCTTTGATACATGGGATAAAATTGAGAAAATATAAGTGTCAGAGTGAATAAATGTTTATCAACATCCTTTGTCGGAATTGCCAGATAAAATTGTCAAAATCTAAGTATCAGACTGATTAAAATCTTTATCAACATCCTTTTCTCCGATAAATGGGATAAAATTGACAAAATCTAAATGTCAGAGTGAATAAATGACTTATAAACATCTTTGATGAATATGCTGGATAAAATTGACAAAATCTAAGCATCAGAGTGATTAAATTCTATATCCACATCCTTTTCTCGGATACATGGGATAAAATTGACAAAATCTAAATGTCAGAGTGAATAAATGCTTTAGCAACATCATTTGTCGAATATGCTGGATAAAATTGACAAAATCTAAATATCAAAGTGATTAAATTCTATATCAACATCCTTTTCTTTGATACATGGGATAAAATTGAGAAAATCTAAGTGTCAGAGTGAATAAATGCTTTATCAACATCTTTTGTCGGATATGCCAGATAAAATTGACAAAATCTAAGTGCCAGATTGAAAAAATGTTTTAGCAACATCATTTGTCATATATGCTGGATAAAATCGACAAATTCTAAGTATCAGAGTGATTAAATTCTATATCAATATCCTATTCTTGGATACATGGGAAAAAAATGACAAAATCTAAGTTTCAGAGTGAATAAATGCTTTATCAACATCCTTTGTCGGATAAGCCGGATAAAATTGACAAAATCTAAGTATCAGAGTGATTAGATTCTATATCAACATGTAGCGATAAAAAATTTTATGACTGTGTTAATTGTGGTAATAAAGATTGACCGCGTCAAATGTAATATTATACTTTAGAGCTGTGAACTTACACCTTATAAGTTCTTCGATAGCGCCACTTATAATGCTAAAGATTGTGCCATCGAAGCCTGCGCCATACAATGGGGAGTAACGTTAAGGGTTGACCGCGCCACCCGCTGAAAGCGAGAAAATAAAATATGTAATTATATAAATGTAACCTCTTTTCCTTGGGTTATCTTGAAATCAATTACCTGTTATATTATGTAGAAATCAGATCCCTGGGAGCGCTACCTTGGAGGCATGCGAACTAATTATCTGTCGTGCAACTAGAAACAGACATATAAAATAAATAAACACAAGTAGAAAAACAATAGTTTTATAGTGACTTACATATTAGGTGTACAGCAGTGGTTCACTTCAACTGGCAACAATGGTGACTGAGATAACAATAATGACTGAATTGCAATGCCTGAGTGCCGAAATAATTCTGATCTTAATAATGAGAGCACGAAAAACACTTTTCTTCACTATATATCCTAAGTCCTGATCATGTTTCGTGAGAGCTACCCCACGATTGGCCCAAGTCCTGTGGAGGGGGCCGCTATTTTGTAATTATGTTCGCAAACACGTTACATTATGCGAACTCCTCGTCCAATAATTTTTTTAAATATTTCTGATGATTTGAACGTTCACACCGCTCTTATAATTTAAACTTCCTGAGAAACATTGTGTCTAGCATCTTTTTTATTACCAACTATCTTAGCGAAATTCAAAACTGAATAGCGTCGTTCTTTGGCTGAGGCTAAAATACAATTTCTCTCTTTGCTGATTAAGAACTTTTCTTTTTTGAAACTAGATTTAACTTAATTAGAGGAAGTCGGAATTATCTTTAGAAAGAAAAAGATTTTATTTTTTTGTATTTTAAATATATCACATTTTACTCACGGTACAAACATCTGTTGTCGGATATGCCGGATAAAATTGACAAAATCAGTATCAGAGTGATTAAATTCTATATCAACATCCTTTTCTCAGGTACATCGGATAAAATTAACAAAATCTAAATATCAGAGTGAATAAATGCTTTATCAACATCATTTGTCGGATATGCCGGATAAAATTATCAAAACCTAAGTATCATATTATTGAATTCTATATCAACATCCTTTTTTCAGATAAATGGGATAAAATTCACAAAATCTAAGTGTGAGAGTGAATAAATGCTTTATCAATATCCTTTGTCAGATATGCCGGATACAATTGACATAATCTAAGTATCAGAGTGATTAAATTCTATATCAACATCCTTTTCTCGGATACATGGGATAAAATTGACAAAATCTAAGTGTCAGAGTGAATAAATGCTTTAGCAACATCATTTGTCAAATATGCTGGATAAAATTGACAAAATCTAAGTATCAGAGTGATTAAGTTCTATATCAACATCCTTTTCTCGGATACAAGGGATAAAATTGAAAAAAACCTAAGCGTCAGAGTGAATAAATGCTTTATCAACATCCTTTGTCGGATATGCCAGATAAAATTGACATAATCTAAGTATCAGAGTGATTAAATTCTATATCAACATCCTTTTCTCGGATACATGGTATCTATAAAATTGACAAAATCTAAGTGTCAGAGTGAATAAATGCTTTAGCAACATCATTTGTCGAATATGCTGGATAAAATTGAAAAAATATAAGTATCAGAGTGATTAAATTCTATATCAACATCCTTTTCTCGGATAAATGGGATACAATTGACAAAATCTAAGTGTCAGAGTGAATAAATGCTTTATCAACATCCTTTGTCGGATATGCCGGATAAAATTGACAAAATCTAAGTATCAGAGTGATTAAATTCTATATCAACATCCTCTTCTCTGATACATGGGATAAAATTGACAAAATCTAAGTGTCAGAGTGAATTTTTCTTTTATCAACATATTATGTCAGATACATCGGATAAAGTTGACAAGACCTAAGTATGACAAGACCTAAGTATCAGAGGGAATAAATTCGTTTTCAAGGTCTTTATCGGATACATCAGATAACATTCATAAAATCCAAGTTCTATTCAATTATACTTTATGCGTGGTTACGTTGAATTTTTGTTAGACCAGTTATAGATGGCAGCACACCCACTCAGACACACACTCATAGTAAGAGAGATACGCAAAAAGTTGGCTTAATTTAGGTTCACTTAGAATGGCGCACCACTCTAGGTGAACCTAAATTAACCCAACTTTTTGCGTGTCCCTCACTATGAGTTTGTGTCTGAGCGGTTTTGCTGCCATCTATAACTGATCTAACCTAAATCCAACGTAACGACGCATAAAGTCAAATTAAATAGAACTTGGATTTTATGAATGTTATCTGATGTATCCGATAAAGACCTTGAAAACGAATTTATTCACTCTGATACTTAGATTTTGTCAATTTTATCCGATATATCAGACATAATATGTTGATAAAAAAAATTATTCACTCTGACACTTGTAAATTTTATCCCATGTATCCGAGAAAAGGATGTTGATATAGAATTTAATTACTCTGATACTTAGATTTTGTAAATTTTATCCGGCATATCCGAAAAAGGATGTCGATAAAGCACTTATTCACTCTGACACTTAAGTTTTGTCAATTTTATCCCATTTCTCCAAGAAAAGGATGTTGATATAGAATTTAATCACTCTGATACTTGGATTTTGTCAATTTTATCCGGCATATCTGACAAAGGATGTTGATGAAGCATTTATTCACTCTGACACTTAGAATTTTTGATTTTTATCCCAAGTATCAGAGAAAAGGATGTTGATATAGAATTTAATTACTCTGATACATATATTTTGTCAATTTATTCCAGCATATTTGACAAAAGATGTTGATAAAGCCTTTATTTACTCTGACACTTAGATTTTGTTAATTTTATCCCATGTATCCAAGAAAAGGATGTTGATATTGAATTTAAACACTCTGATACTTAGATTATGTCAATTTTATCCGGCATATCTGAAAAAGGATGTTGATAAAGCATTTATTCACTCTGACACTTAGATTTTGTCAATTTTATCCCATGTATCCGAGAAAAGGATGTTGATATAGAATTTAATCACTCTGATACTTAGATTTTGTCAATTTTACCTGGCATATCCGACAAATGATGCTGATAAAGTGTTTTTTCACTCTGACATTTAGATTTTGTCAATTTTATCCCATGTATCTGAGAAAGGGATGTTGATATAGAATTTAATTACTCTGATACTTAGATTTTGTCAATTTTATCCGGCATATCCGAAAACGGATGCTGATAACGCATTCATTCACTCTAACACTTAGATTTTGTCAATTTTATCCCATGTATCCGAGAAAAGGATGTTGATATAGAATTTCATCACTCTGATACTTAGATTTTGTCAATTTTATCCGGCATATCGGACAAAGGATGTTGGTAAAGCATTTATTCACTCTGACACTTAGATTTTGTCATTTTTATCCCATTTATCCAAGAAAAGGATGTTGATATAGAATTTAATCACTCTGTTGCATAGATTTTGTCAATTTTATCCGGCATATCTGACAAAGGATGTTGATAAAGTATTAATTTACTCTCACACTTAGATTTTGTCAATTTTATCCCGTGTACCCGAGAAAAGGATGTTGATATAGAATTTAATCACTCTGATACTCAGATTTTTTCAATTTTATCTGCCATATCCAATAAAGGATGTTGATAAAGCATTCATTCACTCTGACACTTAGATTTAGTCAATTTTATCCCATGTATCCAAGAAAAGGATGTTGATATAGAATTTAATCACTCTGATACTTAGATTTTGTCAATTTTATCCGGCATATCTGACAAAGTATATTGATAATGCATTTATTCACTCTGAAATTTAGTTTTTGTCAGTTTTATCCCATGTATCCGAGAAATGGATGTTGATATAGAACTTAATCGCTCTGATCCTTGGATGTTGTCAATTTTATCCGGCATATCCAATAAAGGATGTTGATAAAGCATTTATTCACTCTGACACTTAAATTTTGTCAATTTTATCCCATGTATCCAAGAAAAGGATGTTGATATTGAATTTAATCACTCTGATACTTAGATTTTGTCAATTTTATCCGACATACCCGACAAAGGATGTTGATAAACCATTTATTCACTCTGATACATAGACTTTGTCAATTTTATCCGATATATCCGACAAAGGATGTTCATAAAGTATTTATTCACTCTGATACTTAGATTTTGTCGATTTTATCCGATGTATCTGACTAAAGATCTTGATAAACAAAATTTATTCACCCTGACACTTAGATTTAGTCAATTTTATCCCATGCATCCGAGAAAATGATATTGATATAGAACTTAATCACTCTGATACTTTGATTTTTTCAGTTTCATCCAACATACCCGACAAAGGATGTTGATAATGCGTTTATTCACTCTGATACTTAACAATTTCATCCGATATATCCGACAAAGGATGTCCATAAAGTATTTATTCACTCTGATACTTAGATTTTGTCGATTTTATCCGATGTATCTGACTAAAGATCTTGATAAACAAAATTTATTCACTCTGACACTTAGATTTAGTCAATTTTATCCCATGTTTCCGAGAAAGGGATGTTGATATAGAATTTAATCACTCTGATACTTAGATTTTGTCAATTTTATCGGACATACCCGACAAAGGATGTTGATAAACCATTTATTCACTCTGATACCTAGACTTTATCAATTTTAACTGACATATCCAATAAAAGGATGCATGCAAATTCCTTTTCTTTCATCTCCGATGTTTTAATAGACATTCTAAACGTTTGATATGCTATCTTACTCTAAAAATAATGAACACATAACAATGTAATGCATAATATATTTTTAATGAAATAATGTGGCCCCTTGGAGGTTTGTGGGTATGTGGAGGCTTCAGATGTTGAGGTCCCTGGTAGTTAGGGTCAACCTCACTACTTGATTTCCAAGGATTTCTAAGGATTGTTCTGAATTTCTTTATTAAAATTCTTTTCTTGGTATCTACATCTCTATTAGTATCAACTTTTTAGTATACTATAATGTTAGAGCATATTTTATATTGACAACACTGTTCAAATGCTACTTGTTTATTATACAGAACACATCGGAGAAGTAAAGCTAGGTCAACTTACAAGGACATCTAGTGATCGTTAACCATTTCCATAGATTGATGCTATTCCAAATTTATAATAAATTAGCTGAGTTAACAACCCCCTTCGGGCTTACCTTAACTGGTAATTAGTTTAATCCTCTTTTAGCATCTTCATACAATCCAATCACCAATTAAGATCATTCTCAGCCCTATTATTCAATCACCAATTAAGATCATTCATACAGTCCAATTTGCAAATGCTATACCTTTTTTTCGCAAATAGAATTAGTTATGCAAGTGCTATACCTTTTTTCGCAAATTGAGTAAGTTCACGCGAATGGTACACTATTCAACTTAAAAAAATTCTAACTATAGAATCCTATTTATCATATTTCAATTACCCGTGACGCATTCTTAACCAACGGAATATCTTTTTGCAAATACCTTTTCGCAAAAAATTCGTAGAGTTATTTTTAGGCAAATGGTACAATTTTCAACTTAAAACAATTCTAACTTTCGCATTCCATTTCTCATTTTTTAATTACCCGTGACGCATTCTTAACCAACGGAAGTTTAATTTGGCTATTGAACCTAGAGGTAATTACCCTTTTCAAAAACATTAGTTGTTCTATTAATGAACCCTCGAAACTACACGTATGTTCTTGGGTAATTCCTTATACATCACTGTTTGAACCAGAAAAATTCGTGTTGCCTCAGAAACCGGTCTGATAACCAATGCATCGTTCGTAGTAATAGGTGATTGTCCTTGTTAAGGTGTGTAGGTATGAAACTGCACACATATCCATGCCTCAAGCTTGTAGGGTTGATACTAATTGATAGCACACTACTTTTTTCTTCTTTTTTAGATTTTATTTCTTGTGACGTTTGTATCTTTTTACCTGGCATCTATTAATTTGGTAACCCCTTTGCAACAATATATAGTTGACGGAGCAAAAAACAAAAAACAACAACATAGAAAAAAACGATATTTAAATGTAACTGTAAACTTATGAGAATGTGCTCAAGCATACATCTAGTTTAATATCTTAACTCACAATCTAACAACAGCGTTTCTGTTTTTATTATCGAAAGGTCTTCATTACACCTATTGCCTCCCAATATACAAGAGTGATTACAGAAAAAAAAATTAGCCATACTTTTTAATTTTAAGCTTAGCGTCGATTATAGTTACTATTGTTGAATGAGGGATTTCTTGATGTTAAAAGTTTATTTAAAATTATTATTTTATTTTCAGTTTCTGTTGCTCTTTACTATGTTGTAGCTGCTGCAGCAACCATGATAACACCCAACTATTCATGTTCTAACAGTAACTCTAATAGATGCGACAAATCTACTCTCCCAAAGAGTAGCCCTATTCGATTTCACTGGTTAAAAAGGGTTAAAACAAACAATAAAGATATCTTTTAGCATACGGAATTTATTGATTCTTGATATAAGTTAAGATGTTTTTTTTCTTTTCTTAGCTTTTATTTCTTGTGATGTGTGTATGTTTCTACGTGGTGTATATTACATGATAACCGCCTACATAGCAAAATTTAGCCTTGAGGACGGAGCATTAAACGAAAGAAGAAAAGTGCAAATAACGTCCGCATTAACAAAACAACAATATTCACATGTAACTATTTATATTATTATTTATAATTTATGAAAATGTGTTCATGTGGTTACATGTGGTTCTGAATCATTTCTCAGAATCTAACATCACCCTTTATGTTATTCTTATCTAATTCATTAACTTGATTATCAGTCAATTCATGCTTTCTTGCGAATTTCCGCTGTTGATTCGATGAAAACATTCCATTCATTGTGTTTAGTCAGTTTGCTTTATTGATGCTAACGACTGCAAAGAAGAAAAAAAAGATGAAAAAGAACAATTATTAAAAAAGGCTTTAAGACGAAATAAACGCTTGGAGTGGCCACAAGACCGCATCCAGAATTTTGGTTCGGAGGGGGGTATTTTCTTCCCTTGGCGGGGAAGGTGCGCAAAAACTTAAGAAATTAAAAATTTGACTATATGTATTTTGTTTAGTTTTCACAAGACGGACAATCATTTCGGGGGAGGGGTCAAATCTCTAGCCCTTTGCACTTGGGTGACCATGATATTTCCTAACAAAAAGTTGGGGGAGGGGGCCCCTTGGAGGTTTGTGGGTATGTGGAGGCTTCAGATGAAGTTATGTACTGGAAGTTATGATACTGGTAGGCTCAAGGGTAAGGATTTTAGAGCAACTTACCTGGAACAGTTGAATACTAAACTACAGAGCTTAAAATTTGACAATGTGGAAGATGGATGGAATAATTGTTGAAAAACAATTTGTGAAATTACTGATGGTGTCTTAGGGAAGAAAGTTGGGACCGCAGCTAGGAATATTGGTGAAAAAGCTTTAAGTCAAACAGTTCGTGGTAACGAACTGTAAGTAAGGAGCGACCCGGCTCAATGGTAACCGAAACTCTAGAAAACGGTATTTTGATACAAATAGATACATCAAAAGAATCAAATTTTAATGCTGATTTCAAATATATAAGTTTCATTAAGTTTAATTGTACCCATCAAAAGTTAGGCGCCTGAGAAAAGTTGGCTGATTTTTGAAAAAAGGAGGAAAGAACCCCTAAAAGTTATAGAACCTTAATGAAAATCACACCATCATATTCAGCGTATCAGAGAACCCTACTGTAGAGGTTTCAAGCTCCAATCTACAAAAATGTGGAATTTTGCATTTTTTGCCAGAAGAAAGATCACGGGTGCGTGTTTATTTGTTTTTTTTTTTTTTGTTTTTTTCCCAGGGGTGATCGTATCGACCCAGTTGTCCTAGAATATCGTGGGAGGGCTCATTGGAATGGAAATTAAAAGTTCTAGTGCCCTTTTTAAGTGACAAAAAAAATGGAGGGCAACTAGGCCCAGTCCCATGCTCATTTTTTTCCCAAAGTCACCTGATCAAAATTTTGAGATAGCCATTTTGTTCAGCATGTTCGAAAATATAATAAGTATGTCTTTTAGGATGACTTAATCCCCCGAAATTCCCGGGGGGAGGGCTAAAAGTTATAAACTTTACCCAATGTTAACATATAGTATTGGTTATTTGGAAGTATACAGACGTTTTCAGGGGAGATTTTTCCTGGTAGTGGGGGGGGGGGGGTGGTTCGGGGGTTATGTGGGAGGATCTTTCCATGAAGGAAGTTTTCATGGGGGAAGGAACATTGCTATGAAGGGGACACCGGACTTCCCAGCATTATTTAAAGCAAGATCAGAAATTTAATATAAAAAAACAACTATTTCAACTGCAATAGCAGCAACATCGAAACTTCAAACGAACAGAAAATATTACATATATGATTGGGTTCACCCCGTAGTCAATACCTCACTCTTTAAGCCAAAGATTTTTTAGTACTTTCATAAGAGCTATTTATTCTAATTAACGGCCTTTGTGATTAAGCGGTCATTTTTAAAGAATTGGAACAAAATTCGAACTTTCGCTTAAAGAGCAAGGTATTGACTAGGGGGCGAACCCCCTAATAAACAAATTAAAAATATATGAATATAGAAGTTCGTTACGTAAGTTAATTCGTAAGTTACGTATATTTATTACTAATAAAAACGTTCGTAAATATAATTAAACAAGTTTCGAGAAAGCCATTTAACTAAATAAAAGTAAATTAATATGAAAATTTTGTTTTAATTATTCATGTACGGTGAGCCAAGATCAAAACCTGCATTTATTCAAAAACGTTCAAAATTTAAATAAAAAAAACAAGTTTTTTAAACTGAAAGTAAGGAGCGACAATAAAACTTAAAACGAACAGAAATTATTCCGTATATGAAAGGGGCTGTCCCCTCCTCAACGCCTCGCTCTTTACGCTTAAGTTTGACTCTGTCTCACAACTTTATTTTTTAAAACAATAAAAAACTTTAGCGTAAAGAGTGAGGCGTTGAGGAGGGGACAGTCCCTTTCATATACGGAATAATTTCTGTTCGTTTTAAGTTTTATCGTCGCTCCTTACTTTCAGTTTAAAAAACTTGTTTTTTTTATTTAATTTAATAAAGAGGAAGAGGGACTTCTGCAAGAATTATTTGAGTGATAGATCATGTGAAAACAAAACAAATTTGAAGAAAGTGGAGGAAGCATTAAAATATGAACTAAGGAGGTGTGAAGTAGAGGCCATAGATGAAACTGCCGAGCATCTGGAAGATGCGTCTAGACGGCATAATAATACAATATTGTACTGGCATGTTTATAAATTGAGAGGGAGTAGTCAATCCGGATTTGTCCCAGCTTAAGTTAGGAACGGGGTCACAAATGGTAATAAGGAAAGAGTTAAAAAGAGATGGGCAGAACATTTTTAAGAATGTGCTAAACCAAGATAGAGTTGCAGGAAAAGATATAGAGGAAAATGAAAAAGTTTGTAAGACCTTGGCTGTGAAGGAAGATTTCTTTTGTGAGGAAGAAATAGCTACAGTACTAAAAGGGTTAAATAATAATAAAACTCCAGGTGCTGTTTGTGTGTTAAATGAGTTTCTTAAATATGGTGGCTCTGAGGTTAGAAATAAGCTACTGAAGATTATGAATATGTTTTTTGAAAAAAGGGAAGTGCCTAGCGATTTTATGAAAGCCTTAACTACACCACTATATAAGAAAGGTGATAAGAGTGAGTGTGGTAATTAGCGAGGCATTAGTCTGGTCTCTGTAGGTAGCAAATTACTTAGTAATATGATACTTTATAGACTGAGAGATGCTGTAGAAAAAGTTTTAAGAGAAGAACAGTGCGGTTTAAGAAAAGCTAGAGGATGTGCCGACGAAATTTTCACTCTTATGCTAATAATTGAAAGTGCCTGAGATGTCAAACACCTTTGAGCCTCAGTTTTATTGATTATGAGCAAGTGTTTGATTCGGTTGATAGAAGAGCTTTAGCCAAGGTCTTATCCTTGGATGGTATACAAGACAAATACATTAAATGGGCTAGTGCTATTTACAAGAACACCACTGCTGCGGTTACGGTAGGAAACGAAGTTAGCTGCTGGTTTCGTACTAAATCAGGAGTTAAACAGGGCTATGTTCTATCCCCCTTTATATCGATTATTTTGATGGACTTTGTCTTACGGAGCACAGGAAAGGCAATGGGAGACTACGGAATCAAATGGGGAGGAAAAACTCTCATGGACTTCGACTATGCTAAGGGTTTAAGCATCCTAGATGAAAGTGTGAGCAAAATGAATGCACTCTTAGAGGTTTTGCGAGTTTAGGGTGCTAGAATATGTTCGAAAATTAAGGTTAAGAAGACTAAGTCACTAAGGTTTGGAATAAGTGAATACGAAAAGGTGACGTTGGGCAACAAAAAGATTGATCAAATGATGTGCTTCACTTACCATGGTAGTATTATTAGTAAAGACAGTGGGAGCAGTGTAGATGTTAAAAAAAAAAAAGAATAGCCAAGGCTCAGGGTGTTTTTTCAGAGTCAAAAAATTAGGAAGAATAGGAAGATAAGTCTGCAAACCAAGATTAGAATATTGGAAGCTACAGTGTTGACTGTGGTCAAATATGACTCTGAAGCATGGGTGCTCTGAAAAGCGGATGAAGATTTTCTAGATGTTTGCCAGTGAAATCGCTTACAGATTGTTCTGAAGGGTACCCGGCTGACTGAGGTTGTTCGAAAAGTGTAGTTCCATCCCGCATTCTAGGGCGATAATGAGAGAAAGGTTGAGATGGCTAAAGCACGTTCTGCGGATGAAGGATGACAGATTGTCGAAGATTGGCCTTTTTTTGCTTGCTGTCTAGGGCTAAACGGAAAGAAGGTCATCCGCGTTTGAGGTGGGAGGAGGTCATAGATGGTGGCCGGTGTTTAACCCGCGGAAAATAGCCCCACGACCCCCTTCCCCCAACCCCAGCAGAAAACACCTCCCGCGGAAAATACCCCCCTCCACGGTATATAGCCGACAGAAAACACCCCCACCCTCGTGGAAATAAGGCTCTCCGAATTTCAGAATTTTTGTTTTATTTTTTTTTCCGTAGGGGGAAGGAATTTTGGTACTTGTGTATTATTTATACGCCACTCAAACAAGTTTACGCTGTGTAAAACTTGAAAAAAAACCGGTTTCTTCGTTAGTTTCTTTCAGCTTAGTGCAAGACAAGACAAAGACAAGTGACAGAATAAATGAGAAATGTATAATTTGGGCTATATATTTGCCCATAAGGGGGGGGGGAGGGGTAAAGTATTTGGATGGTTTGAAGTCAGAAAACAATTCTTAGTTCATAATATGCAGAATAATTGTACCTAACATATTTTGCATGCAGACCCCCTTTATTTTACCCACTCTAATGTGAAAATATATTGCCCAAATTTGTTTCTAAAGTAACGAAGAAACTAACAAAGAAACCGATTTGTTCTCGAGTTTTACACATCGTAAGCTTGAGTGAGTGGCATATAATACACAAGTACCGGAATTTTTCATGGAGAGAGAGCCAGCTTTCCCAGTATTATTTAAAAACGATTTGAATTATATTTAAAAAAAAAGTTTTTCAGCTGAAAGTAAGAAGCAACATCAAAACTTAATACGAACAGAAATTATTACGTAAATGAAAGGAGTTGCCCCTGCCAAAAGACTTTGCTCTTTACGCTAAAGTTTTGACTTTTGGTCCCAATTCTTTAAGAACGACCCCTGAAACACATTGTTCGTTTAATAAGAATAATAAGCGTGTTTTAACATTCTAAGAAAAAACTTTAGCGTGAAGAGCGAGGCCTTGAGGAGGAGGCAACACCTTTCATATACGTAATAATTTCTGTTCGTTTTAAGTTTTGATGTTGCTCCTTACTTTCAGTTGAAAAAACTTGTTTTTTTTAATTATTTTCTGATCGCTTTTAAATAATATCGGGAAACCCGGCTCTCTCTCCATGAAAAATTCCGGTACTTATGTATTATACGCTACTCCCTCAAGTGTACGATGTGTAAAACTCGAGAACGAACCGGTTTTCTTCGTCAGTTTTTTCGTTACTTTAGAACCTAATTTGGACTATATATCCACACATTAAGGAGGGGGGGGTAAAGTATATCGGATATGCATGCAAAATGTGTTAGGTAAAGTTATTGTGCATATTATGAACTAAGAATTGTTTTCTTACTTCAATCTGTCCAAATACTTTAAACCCCCCCCCCTTATTTGAAAATATATAACCCAAATAATATATTTTCCATCTATTCTGTCACTTGTCTTTGTCTTATCTCACGCTAAGCTGAAAGAAACTAACGAAGAAACCGGTTTCTTCTCGAGTTTTACACAGCGAAAACTTGAGTGAACAGCGTATAATACAGAAGTACCAATATTCATTTCCCCTACGGAAAAAGAAAACAAAGCTCAAATAAAATTCTCAAATTTGGAAAGTGTTATTTTCCGGGGTGGGGGATATTTACCGGGGGGATATTTTCCGCGGGGGGTATTTTCCAGGGGTATTTTCCGTGGGGGGGGGGGTTAAACGCCTAGAACCGTCATAGAGAAAGATTTAAAGTAAATGGGAACCTCCTGGGAGGGTGTAAAGTGGGATGCTTTAAATACATTGGGATCGAGGAGGAGCGTGCATAGCCGTGTTGGCCTTAGGCAGTATGGTGCTAAGTATGTGTCATGATTATCCCAAGATTTCCTTTTAATCTTAAAAATTTATATTATTATTATTTATATATTATATATTATTTATATTATTTAAATTATTAAATTTTTGAATTATTATTTATATTATTTATGATTGTTGTTTGTTGCAAAATACTGTTTTTATGGCCTTGTGCGGTTTATGATGAGAAATACAAAGAAAACAAAGAAAATGAATAAATTTGTATGCATGTTATTGATGCGGCAAGGAAAGGGGAGGAATTTAAATTTGTAAGTTTTTGTTGTTGTTGCTTTTGTCGGAAGGGGAGAGTAAATTTGTGTTACTATCTTGTAACTTGAATTTTCAAATTATGTGTTGAGTGGCCTTGTTTGGCTTATAATAAATCTATCTATCTATCTATTTTGTACACCTTGTGGTAAAATCTTTTTTCTATAATTATTTTATGAGTAAAAAAAAACACATGACAAATACTCAAAAAGAAAGTTTGTTCCTGGTTTTGATTTTAAGCACCCTTCGTCTGGTGGGAGACATCATATCAAGAAAATATGTTTTTTACTGAATTTTAATAGGCACTTATACTTTAACTGCAATTTCTGGCAACCTTTCAAATTTAAATTTTTACTCAAATTGAAAGCTTGGTGTGGTCATGAAACTAATCAACCATAACTATTTAAAAGAAAACTTTAATGTCATTACCATCTCATGCTTTTATTTTTCTTATTAGAAAATGTAGTTTTTCATATAGTAGTAGGGAACTATTTTTTATTATTCGTTAATTTTTGTTATTTTCCTATTATTATAAGAGTTAGAAATTAATATAATCTTTCTCATATGCAAGCTTCCTCATTCTGTGTTTTGAATTATTCTGTTGGCAGTATTATTCGCTTGGGCTGCCGGTGCTCGGGCCGTTATGTAAATTTTGGCTTTTGACACCAGTTTTCGCAAATACACGCGCGTACAACACTATCTTTTTAAATTCTTTCAATGAAATTTTATTCCTAGAGCTGCATATTAGATTATATGACAATATTTATACGAGTATAATTGCCATTTTTGAAGTTTTGACTTCTTGAAAATAGTTCTGGCTCCTTCCTTCCTTAACAGCTGCTTCCTTCACAAAACTTCTACTATTGTAAGTCCTTGTTAAAATTAAATAAAAGAAAAATATTTTTTTTTCCAAATGAAAGTACAGAAAGACCTTAAAACTTAAAACAAACAGGAAATTTTCCGTATATGAGATTGAACTTCACCCTCCTTAATGACACCCTAGACGGTCAATCATTTTGATCAAAAGCTTCCGTCAATAAACTGATTAAAGCATGATTTGACCGTATAGGGACCTGTTTGACGCTTGAGTCAAGCGTTGACGGTGACTGATGGAAAGTTTGAATTACTCAATCGGTTCCTAGACGGTCAATCATGGTTTAATCAATTGACTAACGGAAGCTTCTGATCAAAATGATTGACCGTCTAGGGTGTCCTTTAACTCCAACTCTTTAAGATAAAAATTTTTTTTTTCCTCCCCGTCAGCACCTTAAGAACGAATGCTCAAGTGCAGGGGGAATTAGAATTAAATGGAAAATATTTTTCAAAATGCCCCAAGAATATAAGAGCTCATTGATATGCACTTACTTTAAACGATAAAATTTTAAGTTCAAATGGTTTAAGAGGCAAGTTGTAAATCAAACACTACATTTACCCACTAACTACATTTGTTGCACTCATAAATGCTTTCAGTAGAGCACTCTAAAACGTTGGCACAAAGAGTTGGGCTGAAGAGTAGGCTCCCTCATACACGGATTCAAGTTTCAGTGTCGATGTTTACTTTCATTTGATATAAAAAATTAATTTTATTTCTGTTTGGTTTTGACGCCATACCAAAGCTTACCCTGAATATAAGGACATCACCACTTACTCACATGCACATCTTTGCACCAAAATTTTACTTTTACAGACACAATCTTTGAGCTCATTAAGTCCATTTACTTGTTTAAATAAAATTTACTTTTTCAATGTAAACTACCGTCTCCGTAATAAAAGGTGAATTTTTGTCTTCTTAGCACCCATTCCGTACTTTTCATCATATATACATATATATTTATATTCTTCTTAATTGAGTGAGGTCAAAGCATAAATCTGAGTTCATTTGAATGTTTAATCAATGCATCAGGATGAATATCTAATCATAGAAAGTTTGAGAATAAGGGCGTAAGATGCTTTCTTGCCGTATTTCATGTCGTACCATGCCGGTGTTTTTTTTTTTATGGATTGCAAGTATATTTAGAGGTGGCATCCCACACATAATTATGACCTCTGAGACTAAGAGGCAACAGTTTTCTGAAATTATTTTCGATAACATGCCATCCTTGTTCCTGACTAACTAAAAAAACATGTTTTTTTTAACTGATATTAAGAAGCGACATTAAAACTTAAAACGAACAGAAATTATTCCGTATATGAAAGGGGCTGTCCCCTCCTCAACGCCTCGCTCTTTACGCTAAATGTCTTACAACTATATTTTTTAAAACAATAAGAAATTTTAGCTTAAAGAGCGAGGCGTTGAGGAGGGGACAGACCCTTTCATATACGGAATGATTTCTGTTCGTTTTAAGTTTTAATGTCGCTCCTTACTTTCAGTTAAAACACCTTGTTTTTTAGTTAATTTCTTAACGTTTTTGAATTAATGCAGCTTTGATTTTGGCTCACCGTAAATGAATAATTAAAACGAAATTGGCATATTAATTTTCCTTTTTTTTGGCTAATTGGCTTTCTTGAAATTTGGTTCTGACGTAAATTATGAATTCACTTACGTAACGAATTTCTATATTCGTATGTTTTTATTACGTATATTAGAGAGTTCGCTCCCTAGTCAATGTGGTAAGCCTTTCTAATTTAGTTAATTATTAATTTAGTAAAAATATATAAGACACAAATACGAAGTTTAGAAATACCACTTTTTATTAAGATAAGGAACATATCCTGCCAAGTTTCTGTTTAACGGAAAATTGAGAAATCACCACTTCCTAGCTATTACGTGGGTTGGGTAAAGGAAGGTGTGGTTGATAAAAATGTATAAAAGATACATCTTATGGGAAGGGGCAGATTTAGACTGATACTAACTTTATGCCGGGCTGACCTCTGGTCCGTTGTTTTTAGAAATTCCTTAGAATCTTCTCTTATCGTTGTAAGTGTCTAAGTATTTTATTATATATTATTGTAGTTTCTGAGACTTGTGGTCTACTTGGGACAGCCAGTCCCAGTAGAATATCTATATCTGGAATTATTATATGTTAATTAAATAAAAGTATTGTATTTTAGACAACCTCTCTACGATCTACCTTTAGCCCCTCGAACATACCCAGCTGGTACGCCTCATTAGTTCGGTCATATCCTAAGGCACGCTACCAAAGTTTAATTACCTTAGGGCCAGAGTTTATCTCCCCTGTAGAGGGAGAATAAAGGCATCTACGACTACACCACTCAAATACCATAAAATACATCTCGCAACAACTGGTGGCCGTTGGAAAAACTGGGTCGAGAGGGCTAGATAAAAATAGTAGATTGAAATAAAATGGCTTTACCAGAGGAAATAATGACTTCCCTATCAACAGTACTTAAAATTGCAAAAATTATACCAGAATACGCGGGAAATTCAGATGTAGATGAGTTTATCGAAAAATTAAAAATTTTCGACGAACTAACTGAATCGTTTGAGGATAAGGTCAAAGAGCAATGCGTTGCAGCCAGATTAAAGGGAAGCGCCCTTAAACATTTGAGGGAATTAAGGAAAAAGATCCCAAGGACATCAGTACTCTAATTGAATCGTTTAAAACAAGATTCATAGAGACAAGCATCTCCGAGAGGCTAAGGACAGAGGTAGTGACATTCAATACCTCAACTAGTATCAGGGAATATGCAGACAAAATTTGTAGATCCGTGTGTTTAGAATTAGAGAAAGGAGGAAATGACGAGACAGTACAGAAAGTACAACTACATACTTTTACCCAAGGGTTACCAAAAAAGTTATTAAGACTAATATTATCACGGAAACCTGAAAATTTAGAGCGGGCTATAATACTAATCGAAACAGAGGTAAAAATTGACGAGGCTATGAAAAGGTTTGATCAGATGTCAATAAATAACACAGGAGCCCAAGAAAGTATAAAATATGAAAGGGGACAGAAACGGGTGAACTTTGAGGAGCCAAATCGTGAACCAAAAAGGCGCGACGGAGGCCGAGGGTCACCGTCTAAGGAAAAAGCTGACAGATTCTACGACCTTGAGAAATTAGCAGCTAATAACTATAGAAAATATGGGCACCCTCCCTCACCAAAGACAGATAGTTGGGGAACCAACAATGACAGATCAAAAATATTTAGAAGTAACCAGGAAACAAACAAACAATGTAAGAAAAAATTTTCTTGCAATTTCTGTAGCAAACCAAACCACTATGCAGCAGATTGCTGGCATAGAATACGCAAAGAAGGCCAGACGTACAAGACAAAACACCAGTTCAGAACGCAGGGGGGCAGAAATTTAGGAAGGCAGGGAACAAATAATACTTGGCAAACATCTAATAATATTCCTGAATTTAGGCCTAGGAGGCAAGTGGTTAACAATACCCAGGGTCAAAGTAGCAACGCTTAAGAAAACTGGGATAAACCCAGAAACTTTTGGCCAAGCAGTGGGTATTTAAACGGAGAAACCAGCCTGTAAGGTTCGACGGAGCTGTTTCCTTACAAAGACCCCTATATAGTATAGAATGTTGCGATACAAATGCAAATAATAATAGTCTACCGATTTTGCGTTGTTTTAAAATTGAGTGTTTTCAAAATTTACCATGATTACTAGATACAGGTGCATCTAAATCATTAATTCGAGAGGAAGTTTTTAAGAGGTTTCCTCCTAGTGTCAAAAATCGCGTAAGCAGATGCCAGAATACCCTGACATCAATGACAGGGCACAGGCTGACAATTTTGGGCGAATATCCACTAAAATTTAGCACAGGGGATAAAGAAATAACAGTAACAGTAATAATATGCAAGCAGCTACCATTTCCTTGTATTCTAGGAGTAGATGCCATCAGAAAATATGGGATAGTATGGGAACCCATATATGATACAATAACCATAAACCAGACAAATGAAAATAATAGGCAAATTTGCGTAACAACAGATAACAAATTGAAGATTCGAATTATAACCTAAAATAAGCGGAAAAATCATAATAGAAGGGGGAACGACAGCTCAAGTTCTAGCGACATTAAACACAAAAGAAGGAAAGGTTAAAACAATGGACGCCATAATAGGAGGATATACCATAAAAGAATAGCCCATGATTTTCGTGGAAAATCAAGTTATAAAAATTGAAAATGGTATAACATATTTAAAACTATCAAATCTAATTAATAATAAAGTAAAACTGAACCAGATAGAACTTGGATCAGTGGAAAAGATTTCAAATTCAGAAATAAAATTTCTAAACAGTCCAGAATTAAGTGTAAATTTTACTAGCCACGAACAATTATCCTCATTAAAACCGCAACCATAAGGAGAGTATGGAACGTCGAAAACAGATTTTTTGCAACAATTGGATTTAAAACATTTACCGGAAAACGCAAAAACCCGAGTGGAAAATATTCTTTGGGATTTCAAATGGACTTTTGCAAGACACAAAGCGGATTACGGATTAAATCACTTAATCAAGCATAAGGTATCAACAGAGGGCCCTCCAATCAAAAAATCACCGTATAAAACACCTTATCATTTAAAACCATGGCTAGAAAGCCAAAAAAGGGAAAATGGAAGATCAGGGAATAATTCAAGAAAGTGTTAGGGATTGGTGTTTTTACACTAGTAATGGTCAGGAAAAAAGATAACACCTGGAGATTATGTATAGATTTTAGAGCACTAAATACCGTCACGGTTAAAAACCACGACAAAACACTACTGACATATTCCAACTCTTGCATTTCAATGAAAGAAATCCAATCCACCAACATAAGAGTTGAATTTTTTCAGTACTCCAAAGAAATTTAATTCCTTACTGTCATTTCAAGTATGTTTCATCTCATTCGAAGACATGTAAAAAAAAGTTGAAAAATTATATCATGTTAAAGAAAATAATAAAAAAAATCAAAAAAAATGGGGGGGGGGCAAAAAGTTGGAGGGAGGGGGTTCCCTTCGAGTTTGGGGATAGGAGACCTTTGAGGGGGTTGATGTCTCTGCTGGTTAGGGTCGTTGGTGCTTATGATCCTTGATGGTTCGTACTCACATACACCTTACTACTTGATTTGCAAGGATTTCTAAGGTTTGTTCTGAATTTCATTATTAAAATTCTTTTCTTGCCATCTACATCTCTCTTAGTATCAACTTTTTAGTATACTATAACGTTAGACTCTATTTTAAACTGACAAAACTGTTCAAACGCCACTTGTGTATTATACAGAACACATTGAAGAAGTGAAGCTATCCATTATTAAAATTCTTTTCTTGCCATCTACATCTCTCTTAGTATCAACTTTTTAGTATACTATAACGTTAGACCTTATTTTAAACTGACAACACTGTTCAAACGCCACTTGTGTATTATACGGATCACATCGAAGAAGTAAAGCTAGGTCAAGTCATAAGACCATTTTATCATTGTTAACCATTTCCATAGATTGATATTGTTCCAAATTTATAATAAATAAGGTACGAATTAACCTGCTCTTCAGGGTTACCTTAACTGCTAATCACTTTAACCCTTTTTTTTTCTCCATCTTCATACGATCCAATTCGCAAATGTTATCTAGCTCTGTTTTTTCACCTATTATTCAAATAAGATCATTCGTACAGTCCAATTTTCGAATCCCTTATCCCTTTTTGCAAATGTCAATCAAACAATTCTAATTGTAGCATCCATGAAAACGCGGAGTTGAAACAATAGGTACATGCTCTGGAAACGTGCCAAAGAACGTGAAGTAAACAAATAGCAAAGGAAGGAACATAGTATGCTAGAATCCATAGGTACATGCTCTGGAAATGTGCCAAGGGACGTAAAGTAAGCAAATAGCACAGGAAGGAACATAAAGTACTCAAATTCATTATTAGCATTCTACTGTAGTTTACCGAGAACTTACACTTTAAGTTGGAAAACTATCATGAACAACAAGTTTCTGGTTCCTTAGAAACCCACAATCCAAACAAAAAATGTGTAATATTTTTGACCCAGAGAGCAACTTTCGAAAGCTTTTACCCATTGGACACGCATGGTGATATTTATAAAATATATCTGTAGACAATTGGCATTTCTAATTATGGTTATTGATGCATGGGCTTTAGGAATCTTATCGTCCCAGGAGGAATGTCTGTTGGACCTTTCGACTATTATAAACAAGATAAATAGTAGTAGTGTGAGGTATGACTTATGACACTCCTGTACCCCTAACAACTTTCCGAAGCCTTCCAGACAGTCAAAAGATATAATAATTTTGTTTAAATAATGAGATTATGGTATTTAGGCATAAATTTAAATATTTGGATATTTTTCAGAATTCTATAGTAGCCTAGATGCCTCATATGAAAAACAGAAAGGATATTTCAAATTCAAATTCAATTTATTTATAACCTGTCAAAACAAAAAAGGGCGCAAGTCCCCTAGATATGTTGCATGACACCTTTCCAAGGCATTCTTGAACTCCCTGCTTAATGAGGAAAATATTTTTATTGTAGACCTTGAGATATTCCCTCCAATAGCTGTGGGATTGATTTAATAGGAGACAGCACCACACCCATCGAAAGATCATTGGATGGTCCAACAAAAGAAAATGGACTTTTGTAAGAGTGACCTTGACCCAGAACCCTTAGTTTCTCAGGTATTACCATTTGAATATTTTTTTTTTTTACAAATAGGGATTCCCCACGTGCAATCTTTCTGATGAACTCCTTGCATAATGAGAGTAAATATTTAAATGGGAGACCTTGGGATATCCCTTCAAACAACCAAGACATTGAGCTACTTCCGGGAACATACTTTCGCTTCCGAGTGATCAGTATCTTAGTTTATTAGTTGAATCTTTCTTCGAAGCTTACCCTTGAGGGGAATATCGTTTATTTTCAATTCTGAGCAATATTTGTAATTTTAACAAACCGAGAATCCCTTATCAACATTCCATGTATCATAGAGACAGTGAATTATTTTTAGGTAGAAATTTTAAAAGTTTAAAATTCCACCAAAAATTTTAATGTTGTAAGATTTGAAACTGAGGCTCTCTATTATTGATTTGATGAACAAACCAAATCAGGTAATAAGTCTTTGCTGATTGCTTGCTCTTAGAAATTTATCCTATATGAAGAAGCAAAAATGTATAATTATTCGAGAAGTAAATGATTCTAAATTTTGAGATTAGATAAACAGATCGATATAAAGCTTCAGGGGGAGGGGAGTGGTAGGGGGGAATGAGTTTGGGTTAAGCCGTGGATATATTTTGAACTTATACCTTCAGGGGAAAGTATAGAGCAACATTGTGTTCAAAAGATATAATAACAAGTTTAACACATAGTTTAGTAAATTCTGACCAAAATCTTCCAAAACTTTAGTCTTATATAAGTTTTTCAGATAGTTCTTGAATTGAATTACCCGTGGCTAAATTCTTTTTTAGCACGACTTTCATTTTTTCCGATACAAAAGCTTTGAGGCTATGATTGTAAACGTTGTAAAATATCGATCTGCATTGATTCGTAAACATTCATCTAGATTAGTCGTAGCATTACACCGGCTGCGCCTAAGAACCGATTCACGTATCTTTCCAATGCTAAATTTAAAATCAATTCAAATATTTCTTTTTCAAGTTGGATTTAGTTTCTGATCGATTTTTAACAAAGGTGTCTATTAAAATTTTCATATATGGTTGGATTGAGTTGGAGTGCTTTGTGTGTTGTCATGACTTTCAAACCGTTCAAAACCATTAACTTTAAGAGAACATAATGCACGACAATATTCTTTTTTGGTAAAAGGTCTGAAATAAGTTTGTGTTCTGATGGCGTGCAACGTATATCCCGATCAACCCGCAAGCAATTATAAGGGCTCAAATATTCGTGAGTCACGGGTCCCTTTATATAGGGGAAGACAAAATCCTTTACAAAATCAAGTAATTCGATGGGGATTTCACCATCCACTTAAAAAACAGGCTAGAGCTCCATTATTTTTGAAAAAGGCGATGTTGGGGAAATCAGGACCAGAGGGGTCATTTTTTAACCATTCGTAGTTACTGCAAAGTAGAGAATAATTTGACATTGTAGATGGAGAAAATGAATCCATGTTTAAAAAAACATCATCTGATTGTTTCCCAGGAGCCCCATCAGGGTTGATTTCAAGAATGCGGTCACCAGGAAAAACATAACCAACCCTTATAGATCGCTTTACAAACATATGCTAATTAATATCTATGATCAAGCCAATTTTGTCTCAACTAATATTTAGAATTATATTCAAAACTAAATATGGATTTGAAAAATAATGCCCAAAATCTAATCCAAATTCTTCATAAATTTCGTCAGTGTTTTGAAAATATTATATCTAACAATGTCGAAACATCACTCGAAAAATTAAGAGAGAAGAGTAATTTAGCTTAAATAAAGAAGTGACAAAGCATAAGAAACAAACAACATATTAATTAATAAAAATTTTATTTATTAAAAGTTAAAATTTAATTAATTATTACTCATTAATTTATCAATTAACTTGTTGTTTGTTCTTTCCATTTGCCACTGCTTTATTGAAATTAGACCCGTTTTTCTTGCTTAATTTTTCGTAAATGGTAAAGCAGAGTAGTCTAAGAAATTATTTAAACATCAACCAATTAATAAACTTCCCTATAATTAATTCCATTTTACAACCATCTTTTGACCAAACTTTCTTAGCGAATGTACGCACGTCAAGCGTTTTCTTTCGGTCAAGAAGTGAATCGTAGAATGATTCAATGGAGGGGATATTTTCTTCACTTAATCTCAAAAGAGCATTATAGTAATCAGAAAGAAATACATTACAATAGATCTACTACTACTACTACTAACAACTCAACGCAGCATAAAGACGCCTGAGGCCAACACAGCTACGCACGCTCCTCTTCCATCCCAATCTATTCAAAGCCTCCCTTTTTAAATTCTCTCAGGAAAATCCGATATCCTTTCAATATTTCTTTATGACGTCCTCCCACCCAGAACGAGGACGACCTGCTTTCTGTTCAGCCCTAGACGGTTGGCCGAAAAGGACAATCTTCGGCAATCTGTCATCCATTATCCGCACAACGTGCCCTAATCACCTCAACTTTTCTTTCATTATATCCCTAGAGAGTTGTATTGAGCCAAATTTTTCGTACAGCCTATTGTTTGAAACACGGTCAGTCAGCTGAATACCCAGAACAATCCCAGAAAGCCACTTTTCGGAGCGCCCAGGCTTCAGAGCCATATTTGATCACTGTCATCACTGTAGCTTCTAATATTCTAATCTTGGTTTGCAGACTAATCTTCCTATTCTTTCAAAATTTTTTTTTTTTTTAACTGTGAAAAAACACCCTGAGCTTTGGCTATTCTAATTTTAACATCTACACCGCTCCCATTATCTTTAATAATAATACTACCAAGGTTAGTCAAGCTGCCCACCTGATCAATCTTTTTGTTACCAACGTCACCTTTTCATCTTCACTTATTCCTAGCATTTGTGACTTAGTCTTCTTAACATTAATTTTTAAGTCTATCCTAGCTTCTAAGATTCTAATCTTGGTTTGCAGACTTATCTCCTATCCTTCCAGACATTTTTTAACTGTGAAAAAACACCCTGAGCCTTGGCTATTCTATTTTTAACATCTTCACTGCTCCCACCATCTTTACTAATAATACTACCAAGGTAAGTGAAGCTGCCCACCTGATCAATCTTTTCATTACCCAACGTGACCTTTTCATCTTCACTTATTCGTAGCCTTAGTGACTTAGTCTTCCTCACATTAATTTTCAAACCAATACTAGCACCCTGAACTCGCAAAACCTCTAAAACTTCATTCATTTTGCTCACACTTTCATCTAGGATGCTTAAATCATCAGTATTATCTAAGTTCAGGAGACCTTTTCTTCCCCATTCGATTCCGTGGTCTCCCATTGCCTTTCCGGTGCTCCTTGAGACAAAGTCCATCAAAATAATCCAAATAAAGGGGGATAGAACACAACCCTGGTTAACTCCTGATTTAATACAAAACCAGCTGCTAACCTCATTTCCTACCTTAACCGCAGCAGTGTTGTAATATGTAGAGCAATAGCGCTGCCTAAGTAAAGAATGATGTTGGCAAAATGTATTATTTGTTTTTTGTTTTAGACCAGGGCACTTCCGTATCAAAGGAGTTGTCGTAGAAACTTCGAAAATGGTTCATTCGATGGGAAATTGGAGTGGCTTGTGCCCTTTTCTGTCGAAAGTGACTAGAAAGCAACTAACACCACTTCCAATCCCACCATTTCCCCAAACACATCCAATAAAAACTATGAGATAGCCATTTTGTTCAACATAGTTGATTTCCAGGTGGTAATTATGTTTTGAGGAGGACACTCCCTTCACAGTCACCAGGGCAAGGGTTGTAAGTTATTCCCTGGTGGCATTTAAGGTTTTTTATAGAAATTTTTGTCGTAGAAACTTCAAAAATGGTTCATTGGATTGGACATTCAAAGGGCTTTAATAGTCGAAAGTGACTGGAGGGCAACTAACCCCCCTTTCACGCCCACCTTTTCCCCAAACAAATCCAATCAAAATTTTTAGATTGCCATTTTGTTCAACGTAACTAGAAGTTCTGAAAATTAGGTCTTTGAGGATGACAACCCCCTCCCCCCCCACAACCCTCTGGGCAAGGATTGTAAGTTATGCCAATGTGGCATATAATGTTTTCATATATAGCGTTGTCTTAGAAACTTCAAAATGGGTCATTTGATTGGAAATTGAAATTGCCAGTGCCCTTTTTAATAGTCGAAAGTGATTGGAAGGCAACTAAAACCCCTTCCGTGCCCGCCATTTCCCTAAACACATCCAATTAAAATTTTTAGATAGCCATTTTGTTTAATGCAGTCGAACGTTCTGGAAAGTATATCTTTGAGCAGGACACTCCCCCCATAGTCTTCTGGGCAAGGGTTATAAGTTATGCCCTGGGGGCATATAAGGTTTTTATTGAAAGATTTGTAGTAACAACTTCAAAAAGGGCTCATTCGATTGGAAATTCAAAGGGATAGTATTCTTTTTAATATTCAAAAATGATTGGAGGGCAACTACCCCCACAATCACATCCCCCTTTTTCCAAAACACATCGAATCAAAAATTTTAGATAGCCATTTTGTTCCATAGTTGAAAGTTTTGGAAATTAGGTCTTTCAGGATGATCCCCCCCTCCCCTACAGCCCTCAGGGCAAGGGTTGTAAGTTATGTCCTGGGGCTATATAAGGCTCTCATAGAAAATTTTGTCGTAGAAACTTCAAAAAGGGCTCAATCGATTGGAAATTGAAATGGGTAGTGCCCTTTTTATAGTAGAAAGTAATTGGAGGGCAACTAACCCCTCTCTCACGCCCACCGTTTCCCCAAACAAATCCAATCGAAACTCTTAGATAGCCATTTTGTTCAACGTAGTTAAAAGTTCTGGATATTAGGTCTTTGAGGAGGACAATCCCCCCAGAGCCTTGTATTGAAGATTTGTATTGAAAGCTTTGTCGTAAAAACTTGAAAAAGGGCTCATTCGATTGGAAATTCAAAGGGCTAGTGCCTTTTTAATCGTCAAAAGATATTGGAGGGCAACTAACCCCCCTCTCTGACCCACTTTTTCCCCAAACACATCCAATCAAAGTATAAGATAGCCATTTTGTTCAACGTAGTTGAAAGTTTTGGAAATTAGGTCTTTGAGGATGACAACCCCATCACAGTCATCAGGGTAAGGGTTGTAAGCTATGCCCTGGGGGCATTTTCTTATAGAAAGTTTTGTCGTAGAAACTTCCAAAAGGGCCCATTCGATTGGAAATTGAAATAGCTAGTGCCCTTTCTAATAGTTGGAAATGATTGGAGGACAACTAATCCCCTATCACGCTCACTATTTCTCCAAACACATCCAATCAAAACTTTGAGATAGCCAATTTGTTGAACGCAGTTGAAAATTCTGTAAATTAGGTCTTTGAGGGTGACACCCCCCCCCTCACAGCCCTCAGGGCTAATGTTCTAAGTTATGCCGTGGGGACATATAATTTTTTTAGAAAACGTTGTCGTAAAAATTTCAAAAAGTGCTTTTTCGATCGGATATTGAAAGGGCTGTTGCCCATTTTAATAGTCGAAAGTATTCAGAAGGAGAATAACCCCCACGCCCATCATTTAATCAAACATTTCCGATCAACATTTTGATATGGCCATTTTTTTCAACGTAATTGAAAGGTCTGGAAATTATGTCTTTGAGGATGACAATCCTTCCCCCTTAGCCTTCATGAGAAGGGTCGTAAAATGTGCCATTGGGGTATATAAGGATTTATAGACAGTTTTGTCGTAGAAGCTTCAAAAAGGGCTCATTTGATTGGAAATTGAGAAGACTGGTGCCTTTTATATTAGTAGAAAGTGATGAAGGGGCAAATGCCCCCCCCCACACCACGCCCATAATTTCCCAAAACACTTCCAATCAAAATTTTAAGATAGCAATTTTGTTCAACGTATCAGAACGGTCTGGAAATTATGTCTTTGAGGATAAAAAATAAACACCCCTCAGAGTAAGGGTTGTAAGTTATGCCCTGGGGACACATAAGACTTTTATAGAAATCATGGTCACATAAACTTCGGTGGGGGATCATTGGGCTGGTAATCAGACGCCCTAGTGTTCTTTTAAGAGTCAAAGTGATCAGAGCCCCCCCCCCCTTACACACACGTTGTATTGTCCCGAAATGCATCTAATAGGAATTTTTAGATAGCTATTCTATTCAAAGTGGTCTATATATCATATGACAAGGCCTTTGGGGCTGAAACAATCCCTAGAGATTAGGGGCAAGGGTTGTAAGCTATGCCCAGGGGGTATCTAAGGTTTTTGTGAAAGGGATGGTTGTTTAACTAGAAGAGGTTCAGTCTTTCTCCCCGAAAAAGACTATGTCAATATAAAACGAACAGAAATTAATTAAAAAACCTTTTTCAACAACATTAGTTCTTTAAAAAAAGCAAAGAACTTCATTAAAACAAAATGGAAAAAAATAGAATCAAATAATATACCAAGAATACAACTACCACAAATCAGTATCATAGGCAGCGCAATAGCGCTGCCCAAGTAAATAACGATGTTGGCACAATGTATTATTATTTTGTTTTTGGTTTCTTGGTCTTCAACCAGGGTACTTCTTATCGAAGGAGTTGAAGTAGAAACTTTAAAAGAGCTCATTTGATTGGAAATTGGAGTGGCTTGTGCCCTTCTTAATAGTCGAAAGTGATTGGAAGGCAACTAACACCCCTTCCTTGCCCACCATTTCCCCAAACACATTCAATCAAAATTTTTAGATAGCCATTTTGCTCAGCGTAGTTGATTTCCACATAGAAATTATGTTTTTGAGGAGGACGCTCCCCCACAGCCCTCAGGGCAAGGGTTTTAATTTATGCCCTGTGGCATATAAGGTTTTTTATAGAAAATATGGTCGTAGAAACTTCAAAAAGGGCTATTTGATTAGAAATTGAAATGGCTAGTGCCCTTTTTAATAGTCGAAAGTGATTGGAAGGCAACTAAAACCCCTTCCACGCCCACCATTTATCCAAACACATCCAATCAAAATTTTGAGATAGCTATTTTGTTCAAAGTTGTTGAAAGGTCCGGAAACTATATCTGAGAGGATGACACTCCCCCCCCCCCCCCCACAGCCCTCAGGGTAAGGGTTGTAAATTATGTCCTTGGGGCATATAAGGTTTTTATTGAAAGCTTTGTCGAAGAAGTTTGAAAAAGGGCTAATTGGATCGGAAATTCAAAGGGCTAGTGCCCTTTTTAATAGTCAAAAGTGATTTGAGGGCAACTAACCCTCCTCTCACGCCCACCTTTTCCTCAAACACATCCAATCAAAATTTTATATAACCATTTTTTCAACGTAGTTGAAAGTCCTGGAAATTAGGTCTCTGAGGATGACAACCACCCCCCCCACAGCCCACGGGGCAAGGGTTGTAAGTTAAGCCCTGGGGGCATATAAGGTTTTTTTTTATAGAAAGTGTTGTCGTTGAAACTTCAAAAAGGGTTCATTTGATTGGAAATTGAAATGGCTAGAGCCTATTTTAATAGTCGACAGTGATTGGAAGGAATCTAACACCCCTTCCACGCCTACTGTTTCCCCGGACACAATAAATCAAAATTTTGAGATAGTCATTTTGTTCAGCGTATTTGATTTCCAGATACAAATTATGTATTTGAGGAGGAAGCTCCCCCAGAGCCGTCAGGGCCAGGGTTGTAGTTTATGCCATGGGGGAATATAAGGTTCTTATAGAAAGCGCTGTCGAAGAAACTTCAAAAAAGGCTCGTTCGATTGGAAATTTAAAGGGCTACTGCCCTTTTTAATTGTCGAAAGTGACTGGAGGGCAACGAACCTCCCTTTCACGCCCACCTTTTCCACAAACACATCCAATCAAAATTTCGAGATATCCATTTTGTTCAACGTACTTGAAAGTTCTGGAAATTAGGTTTTTTCGGATGACAACCACCCTTCCCCCCACTGCACTCAGGGCAAGGATTGTAAGTTATGCCAATGTGGCATATAAGGTTTTTATAGAAATCGTTGTCGTAGAAACTTCAAAAAGGGCTCATTTGATTGGAAATTGAAATTGCCAGTGCCCTTTTTAATAGTAGAAAGTGATTGGAAGGCAACTAAAACCCCTTCCACGCCCACCATTTCTCCAAGTACACCCAATCAAAATTTTGAGATCTCCATTTTTTTCAACGCAGTTGAGCGTTCTGGAAATTATATGTTTGAGCAGGACACTTCCCCCACAGTCTTTAGGGCAAGGGTTATAAGTTATGTTCCGGGGCATATAAGGTTTTTTTTTTTAAAGATTTGTAGTAGAAACTTCAAAAAAGGCTCATTCGATTGGAAATTCAAAGGGCTAGTGTTCTTTTTAATAGTCAAAAGTGATTGGAGGGCAACTAGCCCCCTCTCACACGCCTACCTTTTCCCAAAATACATCCAATAAAAATTTTTAGGTAGCCATTTTGTTCCGCGTAGTTGAATGTTTTGGATATTAGGTCTTTAAGGATGAACCCCCCCCCCACATCTGTCAGGGCAAGGGTTGTAAGTTATGCATTGGGGCCATGTAAAGTTCTTATAGAAAAGGTTGTCATCGATTAGAAATTGAAATGGCTAGGTCCCTATTTAATAGTAAAAAGTCATTGGAGGGCAACTAACCCCCCTGTCTTGCCCACCGTTTCCCCGAACAAATCCAATCAAAATTTTTAGATAGCCATTTTGCTCAGCGTAGTTGATTTCCACATAGAAATTATGTTTTTGAGGAAGACCCTCCCCCACAGCCCTCAGGGTAAGGGTTTTAATTTATACCCTGAGGTATATAAGGTTTTTTATAGAAAGTATGGTCGTAGAAACTTCAAAAAGGGCTATTTGATTAGAAATTGAAATGGCTAGTTCCCTTTTTAATAGTCGAAAGTGATTGGAAGGCAACTACAACCCCTTCCACGCCCACCATTTATCCAAACACATCCAATCAAAATTTTGAGATAGCTATTTTGTTCAAAGTTGTTGAAAGGTCCGGAGACTATATCTGAGAGGAGGACACTCCCCCCCCCCCACAGTCCTCAGGGTAAGGGTTGTAAATTATGTCCTTGGGGCATATAAGGTTTTTATTGAAAGCTTTGTCGTAGAAATTTGAAAAAGGGCTCATTGGATTGGAAATTCAAAGGGCTAGTGCCGTTTTTAATAGTCAAAAGTGATTTGAGGGCAACTAACCCTCCTCTCACGCCCACCTTTTCCCCAAACACATCCAATCAAAATTTTAGATAACCACTTTTTTCAACGTAGTTGAAAGTTCTGGAAATTAGGTCTTTGAGGATGACGAACACCCCCCCCCCACAGCCCACGGGGCAAGGGTTGTAAGTTAAGCCCTGGGGGCATATAAGGTTTTTTTTATAGGAAGTGTTGTCGTTGAAACTTCAAAAGGGTTCATTTGATTGGAAATTGAAATGGCTAGAGCCCATTTTAATAGTCGACAATGATTGGAGGGAGTCTAACACCCCTTCCACGCCTACCATTTCCCCAAACACAATGAATCAAAATTTTGGGATAGCCATTTTGTTCAGCGTATTTGATTTCCAGATACAAATTATGTTTTTGAGGAGGAAGCTCCCCCAGAGCCCTCAGGGCAAGGGTTGTAGTTTATGCCATGGGGGAATATAAGGTTCTTATAGAAAGCGCTGTCGAAGAAAATTCAAAAAAGGCTCGTTCGATTGGAAATTTAAAGGGCTACAGCCCTTTTTAATTGTCGAAAGTGACTGGAGGGCAACGAACCTCCCTTTCACGCCCAACTTTTCCCAAACACATCCAATCAAAATTTTGAGATATCCATTTTGTTCAACGTACTTGAAAGTTCTGGAAATTAGGTTTTTTATGATGACAACCCCCCTTCCCCCCACAGCACTCAGGGCAAGGATTGTAAGTTATGCCAATGTGGCATATAAGGTTTTTATAGAAATCGTTGTCGTAGAAACTTCAAAAAGGGCTCATTTGATTGGAAATTGAAATTGCCAGCGCCCTTTTTAATAGTCGAAAGTGATCGGAAGGCAACTAAAACCCCTTCCACGCCCACCATTTCTCCGAGTACACCCAATCAAAATTTTGAGATCTCCATTTTTTTCAACGCAGTTGAACGTTTTGGAAATTATATGTTTGAGCAGGACACTTCCCCCACAGTCTTTAGGGCGAGGGTTATAAGTTATGCTCCGGGGCATATAAGGTTTTTTTTTTAAAGATTTGTAGTAGAAACTTCAAAAAAGGCTCATTCGATTGGAAATTCAAAGGGCTAGTGTTCTTTTTAATAGTCAAAAGTGATTGGAGGGCAACTAACCCCCTCTCAAACGCCTACCTTTTCCCAAAACACATCCAATCAAAATTTTTAGATAGCCATTTTGTTCCGCGTAGTTGAATGTTTTCGATATTAGGTCTTTAAGGATGAAACCCCCCCCCACATCTGTCAGCGCAAGGGTTGTAAGTTATGCCTTGGGGCCATATAAAGTTCTTATAGAAAACGTTGTCATCGATTAGAAATTGAAATGGCTAGGTCCCTTTTTAATAGTCAAAAGTCATTGGAGGGCAACTAACCCCCCTGTCACGCCCACCGTTTCCCCGAAAAAATCCAATCAAAATTTAGAGATAGCCATTTTGTTCAACGTAGTTAAAAGTTCGGGAAATTAGGTCTTTGATGAGGACAATCCCCCCCAGAGTCTTCAGGGCTAAGGTTGTAAGTTATGCTCTGGGGGTATATAAGGTTTTTATTAAAAGCTTTGTTGTAAAAACTTGAAAAAGGGCTCGTTCCATTAAAAATTCAAAGGGCTAGTGCCCTTTTTAATAGTCGACAGTTATTGGAGGGCAACTAACCCCCCTCTCTTGTCCACCTTTTCCCCAGACACATCCAATGAAAGTTTTAGATAGCCATTTTGTTCAACTTAGTTGAAAGTTTTGGAAATTAGATCTTTGAGGATGACCCGTCCCCTCAACAACCCTCAGGGCTAATGTTGGAAGTTATTCCTTGGGGGTATATAAATTTATTATAGAAAGCGTTGTCGTAAAAATTTCAAAGAGTGCTTATTCGATTGGAAATTGAAAGCTCTATTGCCCATTTTAATAGTCGGAAGTATTCAGAAGGAGAATCCCCCGCCACGCCAATCATTTTCTCAAACATTTCCAATCAACATTTTGATAGGGCCATTTTTTTAAACGTAGTTGAAAGGTCTGTAAATGAAATCTTTGACGATGACAATCCTCCCCCCCCTTAGCCCTCAGGAGAAGGGCCGTAAGTTGTGCCCTTTGGGCGTATAAGGATTTATAGAAAGTTATGTCGTAGAAGCTTCAAAAAGGGCTCATTTGAATGGAAATTAGGAAGACTAGTGCCTCCTATATTTTAGGAAGCGCAATAGCGCTGCCTATGTAAAGAACGATGATGGCACAGTGTATTATTTATTATTTTTTTCCTTTAGAGCAAGGCACTTCGTATCGTAGAAGTTGTCGTAGAAGCTTCGAAAAGGGCTCATTCAATTTGAAATTGGAGTGGCTTGTGCCGTTTTTAATAGTCGAAAGTGATTGGAAGGCAACTAACACCCCTTCCACGCCCAGCATTTCCCGAAACACATCCAACGAAAATTTTGAGATAGCAGTTTGTTCAGCGTAGTTGATTTCCAGATAAAAATTATGTTTTTGAGGAGAGCGATCCCAAACAGCCTTCAGGGCAAGGGTTGTAAGTTATGCCCTGGAACATATAAGATTTTTATAAATGGCGTTGTCGTAGAAACTTCAAAAAAAGGTCATTCAAATGGAAATTCAAAGGGCTAGTGCCCTTTTTAATAGTCGAAAGTGATTGGAGAAGAACTAACCCCCCTCTCACTTCCACCTTTTCCCCAAACACATCCAATCAAAATTTTAAGATAGCCATATTATTCAACGTAGTTTTAAGTTCTGGAAATTAGGTGTTTGAAGATGATAACCCCCCAATAGCCCTCAGGGCAAGGGTTGTAAGTTATGCCCTGGGGGGATATAAGTTTTTTATAGAACGCGTTGTCGTAGAAACTACAAAAAGGGCTCATTCCATTGGAAATGAAATGGCTAGTGCCCTTTTTAATAGTCGAAAGTAATTAGAAGGCAACTAACACCCCTTCCACGCCCACCATTTCCCCAAACACATCCAATCAAAATTTTGAAATATCCATTTTGTTCCACGCAGTTTAAAGTTCATGAAATTTTACATTTCAGCAGGACACTTCCGACACAGTCTTCAGGGCAAGGGTTATAAGATATGCCCTGGGGCATATAAATTTTTATTGAAATCTTTGTCGTAGAAACCTCAAAAAGGGCTCATTCGATTGGAAATTCAAAGGTCTAGTGCCCTTTTTAATAGTCAAAAGTGATGTGAGGCTAACTAACACCCCTATCACGCCCACCTTTTCTCCAAACACATCCAATCAAAATTTTTAGATGGCCATTTTGTTCAGCGTTGTTGATTTTCAAATAGAAATTATGTTTTTGAGGAGCGAACTCCACCACAGCCCTCAGGGCAACGATTGTAAGCTATGCCCTAGGGGCAGATAAGTTTTTTATAGAATGCGTTGTCGTAAAAACTTCAAAAAGGGCTCATTCAATTGGAAATTGAAGGGGCTAGTGCTCTTTTAATAGTCAAAAGTGATTGGAGGTCAACTCACCCCCCTCTCATGCTCACCTTTTCCCCAAACACATCCAATCAAAATTTTTAGATAGCTATTTTACTCAAAGTAGTTGAAAGATTTTGAAATGAGGTCTTTAAGGATGACCACCTCTCCCCCACAATCCTCAGGGCAAGTGTTTTAAGTTATGCCCTGGGGGCATATAAGCTTTTTATCGAAAGCTTTGTGGTAGAAACTTCAAAAACGGCCCATTCAATTGGAAATTGAAGGGGCTAGTGCTCTTTTAATAGTCAAAAGTGATTGGAGGTCAACTCACCCCCCTCTCATGCTCACCTTTTCCCCAAACACATCCAATCAACATTTTGAAATATCCATTTTGTTCAACGTAGTCGAAAGTTCTGGAAATTAGGTCTTTTAGGATGATAACCCCCTAAGAGCCTTCAATGCAAGGGTTGTAAGCTATGGCCTGGGGGTATATAAGGTTTATATAGAAATTTGTTGTAGAAATTTCAAAAAGAGCTCATTTGTTTGGAAATTGAAATTGCCCTTTTTAATAGTCGAAAAAGAGTGGAGACTAATTGCCCCCCCCCTCCCACAATCAATCAAAGTTTAGAAATAGTCATTTTGTTCAACGTAGTTTAAAGGAAATTATGTATTTAAGGATGACTAACCCCCCAGGGCAAAGGTTGCAAGTTATACCCTGGGGGCATATAATGTTTTTACAGTTAGAGTTGTCGTAAAAACTTCAAAAGGAGCTCATTCAATTGGGAATTGAGAGGGCTAGTGCCCTTTTTAATAGTCGAAAGTGATTGGAGGGTAACTAACCACCCGCTCACGCGCACCATTCTCCTAAACACATCCAATGAAAATTTTCAGATAGCCATTGTGTTCAACGTAGTAGAAAGTTCTGGAAATTAGGTCTTTGAGGGTGACAACCGCTCCCCCAGCCCTCAGGGCAAGGGTTGATAGTTATGCCCTGGGGGCATATAAGGTTTTTATTGATAGCTTTGTCGTAGAAACTTCAAAAGGGCTCATTTGATTGGAAATTGAAAGGGCTAGTGCCTTTTTTAATAGTTGAAAGTGATAGGAGAGCGACTAACAATTTTCCCAAACACATTCAATCAAAATTTTGAGATAGCTATCTATTTTAACGTAGTTGAAAGTTTTGGAAATTATGTCTTAGAGGATGACAACCACCCTCACAGTCCTTACGGTAAGGGTTGTAATTTATGGCCTGGGGGCATTTTAGGTGTTTATAGAAAGCGTTGTCGTAGAAACTCAAAAATAGCTCATTCGATTGGAAATCGAAAGAACTAGTGGACTTTTTAATAGTCGAAAGTGATTGG
This sequence comes from Artemia sinica, assembly GCA_027921565.1. Taxonomy (NCBI): domain Eukaryota; kingdom Metazoa; phylum Arthropoda; class Branchiopoda; order Anostraca; family Artemiidae; genus Artemia; species Artemia sinica. The sequence continues at coordinate 60,456,743 of CM051258.1, read as the reverse complement.
AAGGCTTGCCATTTTTTAGTAAAGATCGATGTGGGTATAATGTATGATTTTGTTGTTGTTGTTGCTGTTGTTTAGGCCAGGGGACTTCGTATCGAAGGTGTTGTCGTAGGAACTTCGAAAATGGATCATTTGATTGAAAATAGAAAAGGATATGCCCTTTTTAATAGTCGAAAGTGATTGGAGGGCAACTAATCCCCCTCCCACGCCCACCCTCCCATTTGCCTTTATGTTTAAAAATTAAATGTTGCCTTAAGATTAAATCAAAATGCACTGTGTTAATGCTAATTCCCAATAATACATCTCAGTAGTATCCCAAGAACGACTGAGGGTATTATGTTCTAACTTTCGGGGCTACTTCTGCTCTCAAAATTTAACCAAGTCAAAATAGCGTAAGTTTATACGACCTATCAAACAACGTAAGCAGATTTTTATGCAAATTGTATCAAGTTTTCCATTTCAGGTCAACTGGAGGAGGTATGCAACGAAATTAAGCACTACTGTTTGTGTCGTGATTTAAAGAGTATATGTTGTTAAAAATTTATTGAAAATTTTTCTCCAGTATACAAATAGAAGGCCAGACTATAAAGCCTTAAAACAACGAAAAGATTTAAATGTATTATTTTCTTCTTCCCTGAAAAGATTATGCCAATATAAAACAAACAAAAATTAATTAAAAAAAACTTTTTCCAAAAAATAAGTTTTTCAAAGAAAAGTAAAGAACTCCATTAAACAAAAAATAAGCAAAAATAAAATCAAATAATCTACAAAGCGTGAAACTACTGCAAATCAGAAATGATAAATAAATGAAACCCAAAACGAACAGATGTTACAACAAATAACCGAGTCAAACTCAAAACGAGCAGAAATTAACGTTAGTTGGGCTCAAAACTCCTATGCCTTCCCAAGGCCAGAACATAATTTGCACTTTACTGAAAAAATAGAAATGTTCTTACTTTTATAACTTTAATAAATCAAATAATATTAACATTTTGATTACTAAATATAAGTATATGTATATTAAACTGACAATGCATATTCATTTGTATTTTTTTCAGTAAAGTGCAAATTATGCAATTCCACGCCCACCATTTCTCCAAACACGTTCAATCAAAATTTTGAGATAGCCATTTTATTCAGCGTAGTTGATTTTCAGATAGAAATTATATTTTTGAGGAGGACACTCCCCCAGAGCCCCCAGGGCAAGGGTTGTGAGTAGAAAGGGGGGTACCAGCCCCACGATTCACCCCTGCTGCCACCTACAACTTTTTTACATAATTTATGCATGTTTTTATGTCTGTTCGTTGTCATTGAGAATGGAAAAACAGGAATTTTCTCACATTTATGTCTGTTTTCATGGATGGTTATGTGTGTTGGTCGATTTATTTGATGTTTTTTATGGATGGTTATGGATGATTTATGGTTTTTGTCAGTGAGAATTTGAATAACAGGAACTTTCTCACATTTATGTCTGTTTTTATGGTTTTTGTCAGTGAGAATGGAAAAACAGGAACTTTCTCACATTTATGGATGTCAACAGCAATTTATGTTCCTGTTTTATGTCTGTTCGTTGTCAGTGAGAATGGACATGCTCGACGCGAATGTTATGAGATTGTTTAGCTAACCTAACCTGAGAACTTGATTTACATAATCGGCGGGGAAATTATTGATTCACGAAGGGGGAATTAAGAAACATTATGGTTTCTTTGATCTTTAGGCGAACCTAACCTGAGAACTTGATTTACATAATCGGTGGGGAAATTATTGATTCACGAAGGGGGAATTAAGAAACATTATGGTTTCTTTGATCTTTAGGCGAACCTAACCTGAGAACTTGATTTACATAATCGGCGGGGAAATTATTGATTCACGAAGGGGGAATTAAGAAACATTATGGTTTCTTTGATCTTTAGGCAAACCTAACCTGAGAACTCGATTTACATAATCGGCGGGGAAATTATTGATTCAAGAAGGGAGAATTAAGAAACATTATGGCTTCTTTAATCTTAGGTCTGAGGGATAAACGTTCTTTAGGTCAGAGAGAAAAATTAATATTCTATTTTTAAATAGGGCTTCATTGATCTTTAGTGTCAGGAATTATAAATGACATCACTTGTTATCTTGGAATTATGCGGGAGTCTAAAGAGATAGAAATTCTATTTTTAAATACGGCTTCACTGAGCTTTAAGTCGGAGAGATAAATTGATATTCTAACGAAATCTTAATAGTTTAGCTAGGAACATTTATGAGATGAAGAGATTAACGTAGGAAAGGGTTTCCTAGAAATTTGAAATGTGAAAGCACAGAGATGCCAAAAAACAAAAGGAACACACAGAAATTACTTTTAGGGGATTATTTGGGCGAAACGGTTTTAGACAGGCTATGGAATTATTTTGGCGAAACAGTTAGAGACATTTTAAAAGATGATTTAAAAGATGATTTTAGAAGAGGTTTTGAGTGTGGTCGTTATAATACACAAGTTCCATTTGAACAGTGTTGTGAGGTCCCCTACCACAACCCCAAAGGGCCCCGATCGCCCTACCCCGATCCAAAGGGTTCCAATCCCCATACCCCAATCCAGAAGGAACCCCCCGGTCCCCAAAGGTTCCCAGGGCTCCCACCCGGCCCCCCAGACCCCCAAAGGCCCTCCCCGGGTCCCCGTCTTTCGTTGATGTATGTTGTCTGAAACCTATGATTCGGGATGTATGGGTTACTATTTTTGACTTTTCTGAGTTGGATTTCTTAGTCTTTCATAGGTATGTGTTGTCTGAAACCTATGATTTGGGATTGGTGGTTTGCTATTTTGACTTTTCTGAGCGGGATTTCATAGCCTTTCATAGGTGTGTGTTGTCAGAAAATTATGATTTGGGATGTGTAGTTTGCTATTTGGACATTTCAGAGCTAGGATTCTTAGTCTCTCATAGGTGTTTGTTGTCTGAAGCTTCTAGTTTGGGATGAGTAGTTTGCTATTTCAGACTTTTATGAGCTAGGCTTTCCTAGTATATCGTAGGTGAATGTTGTCAGAAAATTATGATTTGGGATATGTAAATTACTATTTCGGGCTTTTCTGAGCTAGATTTCTTAGTCCCTCATAGGTGTTTGTTGTCTGAAACTTCTAGTTTGGGATGAGTAGTTTGCTATTTCAGACTTTTATGAGCTAGGCTTTCCTAGTATATCGTAGGTGAATGTTGTCAGAAAATTATGATTTGGGATATGTAAATTACTATTTCGGGCTTTTCTGAGCTAGATTTCTTAGTCCCTCATAGGTGTTTGTTGTCTGAAACTTCTAGTTTGGGATGAGTAGTTTGCTATTTTTGACTTTTCTGAGCTAGGTTTCTTATACTTTCATAGGTGTGTGTTGTCAGAAACTTATGATTTGGGATATGTAAATTACTATTTTTGACTTTTCTGAGCTAGATTTTTTAGCCTTTCATAGATGTTTGTTGTCTGAAACCTATAGTTTGGGATGAGTAGTTTGCTTTTGGACTTTTCAGAGCTGGATTTCTTAGCCTTTCGTGGGTGTGTGTTGACTGAAACTTATGATTTGGGATATGTAAATTACTATTTCGGGCTTTTCTGAGCTAGATTTTTAGTCTTTCGTTGGTGTGTGTTGTCTGAAACCTATGATTTGGGATTTGTAGTTTTGCTTTTTGGACTTTTCAGAGCTAGGATTCTTAGTCTCTCATAGGTGTTTGTTGTCTGAAGCCTATAGTTTGGGATGAGTAGTTTGCTATTTCAGGCTTTTCTGAGCTAAGGTTTCTTAGTATTTCATAGGTGTTTGTTGTCTGAAACTTATGACTTGAGGTGTCTAATTTGCTATTTCAGGCCTTTCTGAGCTAAGGTTTCATAGTATTTCGTAGGTGAATGTTGTCTGAAACTTATGATTTGGGATATGTAACTTACTATTTCGGGCTTTTCTAAGTTAGATTTCTTAGTCTTTTGTTGGTGTGTGTTGACTGAAACCTATGATTTGGGATATAAGGTTCTTAGTCTTTCGTTGGTGTGTGTTGTCTGAAACCTATGATTTGGGATTTGTAGTTTGCTTTTTTGGACTTTTCAGAGCTAGGATTCATAGTCCCTCGTAGGTGTTTGTTGTCTGAAACCTATAGTTTGGGATGAGTAGTTTGCTATTTCAGGCTTTTCTGAGCTAAGGTTTCCTAGTATTTCGTAGGTGTGTGTTGTCTGAAACTTATGATTTGAGGTGTGTAATTTGCTATTTCAGGCTTTTCTGGGCTAAGGTTTCATAGTATTTCGTAGGTGAATGTTGTCTGAAACTTATGATTTGGGATATGTAAATTACTATTTCGGGCTTTTCTAAGCTAGATTTCTTAGTCTTTTGTTGATGTGTGTTGTCTGAAACCAATGATTTGGGATGGGTGGGTTGCTATTTTTGACTTTTCTGAGCTGGATTTTTTAGCCTTTCATAGGTATGTGTTGTCTGAAACCTATGATTTGGGATGGATAATTTGCTATTTTTGACTTTTCTGAGCTAGGTTTCTTAGCCTTTTCATAGGTGTGTGCTGTCAGAAAATTATGATTTGGGATTTGTAGTTTGCTTTTTAGACTTTCAGAGCTAGGATTCTTAGTCCCTCATAGGTGTTTGTTGTCTGAAACCTATAGTTTGGGATGAATAGTTTGCTATTTCAAGCTTTTCTGAGCTATGGTTTCTTAGTATTTCATAGGAGTGTATTGTCTGAAACTTATGATTTGAGGTATGCAATTTGCTATTTCCGACTTTTCATAACCAGATTTCTTAGTCTTTCGTAGGTATGTTGTGTCTGAAACCTATGATTTGGGATGTGTGGGTTGCTATTTTTTGACTTTTCTGAGCTGGATTTCTTAGCCTTTCGTAGGTGTGTGTTGACTGAAACCTATGATTTGGGAATGAGTGGTTTGCTATTTTGACTTTTCTGAGCTAGATTTCTTAGCATTTCATAGGTGTGTGCTTTCAGAAAATTATGATTTGGGAGGTGTAGTTTGCTTTTTGGACTTTTCAGAGCTAGGATTCTTAGTCCCTCATAGGTGTTTGTTGTCTGAAACCTATAGTTTGGGATGAGTAGTTGATTATTTCAGGCTTTTCTGAGCTAAGGTTTCTTAGTATTTCGTAGGTGAAGCTTCCACGTCACTTTTAAGTTCACCAAGACATAAAAAATTTAAAGTTCAGTTCTAATTTTTCCATAGAAGATAGGAAAAGTTATGCTATGATTGTGATTATTTTCTATGAAGATAGAAAGTTTCACTTTAATTCTAAATTTTCTTAAATTCAGTTCCGACTTTTCTCAAAGAGATGAAAAAATTTAAAGTTCAATTTAAAATTTTCACAACGAAGTCAAGGAAAGTTCAAGTTCTCTTCTGAATTTTCTCAATGAAAAAGAAATTAGTCATTGATCATTTCTATTTTTCCAAATAATATAAAAATTTTCCACTTTAGTTCAGATCTGTCTCGAAGAGATGAAAAATTTAAAATACTGTTCCAAATTTTTCACAGAAGATAAAAAAGTTCAAGTTCTCTTCTGAATTTTACCAAAGAACACAATTCAATTCTATTTTCACCAGAGAAAATAAAAATCTTCCACTTCAGTTCTTTATTTCACAAAGACATAAAGAAATTTAAAGTTCAATTCCAAATTTTTCGGAGGAAGATAGAAAAAGTAATACCATACTTGTGAATATTTTCACGGAAGATAAAAAGTTCTAGTTCAATTTAAAATTTTCTCAACGAAGTGAAGAAAAGTTCAAGTTTTCTACTGAATTTTACCAAAGAACACAATTCAATTCTAATTTCTCCAGAGAAAACAAAAATCTTCCACTTAAGTTCTTTATTTTACAAAGACATAAAGAAATTTAGAGTTCAATTCTAAATTTTTCGATGGAAGCGAGAAAAAGTAATACCATACTTGTGAATATTTTCCCGGAAGATAAAAAGTTCTAGTTCAATTCAAAATTTTCTCAACGAAGTGAAGAAAAATTCAAGTTCTCTTCTGAATTTTACCAAAGAACACAATTCAATTCTAATTTCACCAGAGAAAATAAAAATCTTCCACTTAAGTTCTTTACTTCACAAAGACATAAAGAAATTTAAAGTTCAATTCTAAATTTTTCGGTGGAAGATAGAAAAAGTAATATCATACTTGTGAATATTTTCTCGAAGAGATGAAAAATTTAAAATACTGTTCCAAATTTTTCACAGAAGATAAAAAAGTTCAAGTTCTCTTCGGAATTTTACCAAAGAACATAATTCAATTCTAATTCTCCAGAGAAAACAAAAATCATACACTTCAGTTCTATATTTCACAAAGACATAAAGAAATTTAAAGTTCAATTCTAAATTTTTCGGTGGAAGATAGAAAAAGTAACACCATACTTGTGAATATTTTCCCGGAAGATAAAAAGTTCTAGTTCAATTTAAAATTTTCTCAACGAAGTGAAGAAAAATTCAAGTTCTCTGCTGAATTTTACCAAAGAACACAATTCAATTCTAATTTCACCAGAGGAAACCAAAATCTTCCACTTAAGTTCTTTATTTCACAAAGACATAAAGAAATTTAAAGTTCAATTCTAAATTTTTTGGTGGAAACAAGAAAAAGTAATACCATACTTGTGAATATTTTCCCGGAAGATAAAAAGTTCTAGTTCAATTTAAAATTTTCTCAACGAAGTGAAGAAAAATTCAAGTTCTCTTCTGAATTTTACCAGAGAACACAATTCAATTCTAATTTCACCAGAGAAAATAAAAATCTTCCACTTCAGTTCTTTATTTCACAAAGACATAAAGAAATTTAAAGTTCAATTCTAAATTTTTCGGTGGAAGATAGAAAAAGTAATACCATACCTGTGAATATTTTCTCGAAGAGATGAAAATTTAAAATACTGTTCCAAATTTTTCACAGAAGATAAAAAAGTTCAAGTTCTCTTCGGAATTTTATCAACGAACACAATTCAATTCTAATTTCTCCAGAGAAAATAAAAATCTTCCACATAAGTTCTTTATTTCACAAAGACATAAAGAAATTTAAAGTTCAATTCTAAATTTTTCGGTGGAAGATAGAAAAAGTAATACCATACTTGTGAATATTTTCCCGGAAGATAAAAAGTTCTAGTTCAATTTACAATTTTCTCAACGAAGTGAAGAAAAGTTCAATTTCTCTTCTGAATTTTACTAAAGAACACAATTCAATTCTAATTTCACCAGAGAAAATAAAAATCTTACACTTCAGTTCTTTATTTCACAAGGACATAAAGAAATTTAAAGTTCAATTCTAAATTTTTCGGTGGAAGATAGAAAAAGTAATACCATACTTGTGAATATTTTCACGGAAGATAAAAAGTTCTAGTTCAATTTAAAATTTTCTCAATGAAGTGAAGAAAAGTTCAAGTTCTCTTCTGAACTTTACCAAAGAACACACTTCAATTCTAATTTCTCCAGAGAAAATAAAAATCTTCCGCTTCAGTTTTAAGTTCCACAATGAAATAAAGAAATTTAAAGTTCTATTCTAAATTTTTAGATGAAAGATAGAAAAGTAATACTATGATTGTGATTATTTTCCATGAAGATCAAAAGTTTCACTTTATTTATAATTTTTCTTAAATTCAGTTCTGATTTTTCTCAAAGAGATGAAAAATTTAAAGTTCTGTTCCAAATTTTTCATAGAAGATAGAAAAAGTTATACATTGATTGTGAATATTCAACATGAAGATAAGGAACTCCACTTTAATTCAGAGCTTTCTCGAAGAAGTGCAAAATGTTCAAGTTCTCTTCTGAATTTTCTTAAAGAAGAGAAAAAAGTTAGCTCAATTCTGAATTTTACCAATGAAAATGAAAAAACCTTCCACTTCAGTTCATAATTTCTCAAAGACATAAAAAATTTAAACTTCAGTTCTAAATTTTTCTGTAGAAGATAGGAAAAGTTATACTATGATTTTGATTATTTTCCAGTGAAGATAAAAAGTTTCACTTTAATTCTAATTTTTCTTAAATTCAGTTCTGATTTTTTGCAAAGAGATGAAAAATTTAAAGTTCTGTTCCAAATTTTTCATAGAAGATAGAAAAAGTTATACATTGATTTTGAATCTTCGACATGAAGATAAGGTGCATCACTTTAATTCTGAGTTTTCTCAAAGAAGTGCAAAATGTTCAAGTTCTCTTCTGAATTTTCTTAAAGAAGATAAAAAAGTTAGCTCAATTCTGAATTTTACCAATGAAAATGAAAAAACCTTCCACTTCAGTTCATAATTTCTCAAAGACATAAAAAATTCAAAGTTCTCTTCTAATTTTTCCAAGAAAATAAAAAGTTTCAACTTCAGTTCTGTTTTTTTCTCAAAGAGATGAAAAATTTAAAGTTCTATTCTAATTTTAAATTAAATTTTAGCTCCTTTGTCTTATGGATTTACCACTCAAATTTTTAAATTAGAAAATGAGTGACTCGTTCTATTATTAAAGACAATCGTTCAAACTCGTTCATCTAACCTCCAAAACAACAGGTTAGGATAGGTATAAATAAATATTAATAAATAAATAGAAACATTTCTACATGTTTAAGTTAGGTTAGGTTAGGTTAACTTATCATGAGCGCTCATGATAAGTTAACCTAACCTTTTCTGGAGAGTATGGTTAGGTTAGGTTAGGCTAGATTAAGTTAGGTTAGATTAGGTTAGGTTAAGTTAGGTTAGGTTAGCCTACGTACGCTTCACTTAGGTTAGCTTAGGTTAGGTGAGAGACAGGCAAAAAGTTAGGTGTATGATTAGGTTAGGATAGGTTAGATTAAGTTAGGTTAGGTTAAGTTAGGTTAGGCTAGGTTAGCCTACGTACGCGCGCGTACGTAGGCTGACCTAGCCTAGCCTAACTTAACCTAACCTAACTTAATCTAAACTAACCTAACCTAACCATACACCTAACTTTTTGCCTGTCTCTCACCTAACCTAAGCTAACCTAAGTGAAGCGTACGTAGGCTAACCTAACCTAACTTAACCTAACCTAATCTAACCTAACTTAATCTAGCCTAACCTAACCTAACCATACTCTCCAGAAAAGGTTAGGTTAACTTATCACGAGCGCTCATGATAAGTTAACCTAACCTAACCTAACTTAAACATGGAGAAATGTTTCTATTTATTTATTAATATTTATTTATACCTATCCTAACCTGTTGTTTTGGAGGTTAGATGAACGAGTTTGAACGATTGTCTTTAATAATAGAACGAGTCACTCATTTTCTAATTTAAAAATTTGAGTGGTAAATCCATAAGACAAAGGAGCTAAAATTTAATTTAAAATTAGAATAGAACTTTAAATTTTTCATCTCTTTGAGAAAAAACCAGAACTGAAGTGGAACCTTTTTATTTTCTTGGAAAAATTAGAAGAGAACTTTGAATTTTTATGTCTTTGAGAAATTAAGAACTGAAGTGGAAGCTTTTTTCATTTTCAATGGTAAAATTCAGAATTGAGCTAACTTTTTTATCTTCTTTAAGAAAATTCAGAAGAGAACTTGAACATTTTGCACTTCTTCGAGAAAACTCAGAATTAAAGTGATGCACCTTATCTTCATGTCGAAGATTCAAAATCAATGTATAACTTTTTCTATCTTCTATGAAAAATTTGGAAAAGAACTTTAAAGTTTTCATCTCTTTGCAAAAAATCGGAACTGAATTTAAGAAAATTAGAATTAAAGTGAAACTTTTTATCTTCACTGGAAAATACTCACAATCATAGTATAACTTTTCCTATCTTCTACAGAAAAATTTAGAACTGAAGTTTAAATTTTTTATGTCTTTAAGAAATTATGAACTAAAGTGGAAGGTTTTTTCATTTTCATGGGTAAAATTCAGAATTGAGCTAACTTTTTTCTCTTCTTTAAGAAAATTCAGAAGAGAACTTGAACATTTTGCACTTCTTCGAGAAAGCTCTGAATTAAAGTGGAGTTCCTTATCTTCATGTTGAATATTCACAATCAATGTATAACTTTTTCTATCTTCTATGAAAAATTTGGAACAGAACTTTAAATTTTTCATCTCTTTGAGAAAAATCAGAACTGAATTTAAGAAAAATTATAAATAAAGTGAAACTTTTGATCTTCATGGAAAATAATGACAATCATAGTATTACTTTTTCTATTTTTTAATCTAAAAATTTAGAATAGAACTTTAAATTTCTTTATTTCATTGTGGAGCTTAAAACTGAAGTGGAAGATTTTTATTTTCTCTGGAGAAATTAGAATTGAAGTGTGTTCTTTGGTAAAGTTCAAAAGAGAACTTGAACTTTTCTTCACTTCATTGAGAAAATTTTAAAGTGAACTAGAAATTTTATCTTCCGTGAAAATATTCACAAGTATGGTATTACTTTTTCTATCTTCCACCGAAAAATTTAGAATTGAACTTAAAATTTCTTTATGTCCTTGTGAAATAAAGAACTGAAGTGTAAGATTTTTATTTTCTCTGGTGAAATTAGAATTGAATTGTGTTCTTTAGTAAAATTCAGAAGAGAACTTGAACTTTTCTTCACTTCGTTGAGAAAATTGTAAATTGAACTAGAACTTTTTATCTTCCGGGAAAATATTCACAAGTATGGTATTACTTTTCCTATCTTCCACCGAAAAATTTAGAATTGAACTTTAAATTTCTTTATGTCTTTGTGAAATAAAGAACTTAAGTGGAAGATTTTATTTTCTCTGGAGAAATTAGAATTGAATTGTGTTTGTTGATAAAATTCCGAAAGAGAACTTGAACTTTTTTATCTTCTGTGAAAAATTTGGAACAGTATTTTAAATTTTTCATCTCTTCGAGAAAATATTCACAGGTATGGTATTACTTTTTCTATCTTCCACCGAAAAATTTAGAATTGAACTTTAAATTTCTTTGTGTCTTTGTGAAATATAGAACTGGAGTGGAAGATTTTTATTTTCTCTGGTGAAATTAGAATTGAATTGTGTTCTCTGGTAAAATTCAGAAGAGAACTTGAATTTTTCTTCACTTCGTTGAGAAAATTTTAAATTGAACTAGAACTTTTTATCTTCCGAGAAAATATTCACAAGTATGGTATTACTTTTTCTTGTTTCCACCAAAAAATTTAGAATTGAACTTTAAATTTCTTTATGTCTTTGTGAAATAAAGAACTTAAGTGGAAGATTTTGATTTCCTCTGGTGAAATTAGAATTGAATTGTGTTCTTTGGTAAAATTCAGAAGAGAACTTGAATTTTTCTTCACTTCGTTGAGAAAATTTTAAATTGAACTAGAACTTTTTATCTTCCGGGAAAATATTCACAAGTATGGTATTACTTTTTCTATCTTCCACCGAAAAATTTAGAATTGAACTCTAAATTTCTTTATGTCTTTGTGAAATAAAGAACTGAAGTGTATGATTTTTGTTTTCTCTGGAGAAATTAGAATTCAATTATGTTCTTTGGTAAAATTCCGAAGAGAACTTGAACTTTTTTATCTTCTGTGAAAAATTTGGAACAGTATTTTAAATTTTTCATCTCTTCGAGAAAATATTCACAATTATGATATTACTTTTTCTATCTTCCACCGAAAAATTTAGAATTGAACTTTAAATTTCTTTATGTCTTTGTGAAATAAAGAACTTAAGTGGAAGATTTTTATTTTCTCTGGTGAAATTAGAATTGAATTGTGTTCTTTGGTAAAATTCAGAAGAGAACTTGAATTCTTCTTCACTACGTTGAGAAAATTTTGAATTGAACTAGAACTTTTTATCTTCCGGGAAAATATTCACAAGTATGGTATTACTTTTTCTATCTTCCATCGAAAAATTTAGAATTGAACTCTAAATTTTTTTATGTCTTTGTAATATAAAGAACTTAAGTGGAAGATTTTTGTTTTCTCTGGAGAAATTAGAATTGAATTGTGTTCTTTGGTAAAATTCAGTAGAGAACTTGAACTTTTCTTCACTTCGTTGAGAAAATTTTAAATTGAACTAGAACTTTTACCTTCCGTGAAAATATTCAAAAGTATGGTATTACTTTTTCTATCTTCCTCCGAAAAATTTAGAATTGAACTTTAAATTTCTTTATGTCTTTGTGAAATAAAGAACTGAAGTGGAAGATTTTTATTTTATCTGGTGAAAATAGAATTGAATTGTGTTCTTTGGTAAAATTCAGAAGAGAACTTGAATTCTTCTTCACTTCGTTGAGAAAATTTTAAATTGAACTAGAACTTTTTATCTTCCGGGAAAATATTCACAAGTATGGTATTACTTTTTCTATCTTCCACTGAAAAATTTAGAATTGAACTTTAAATTTCTTTATGTCTTTGTGAAATAAAGGACTTAAGTGGAAGATTTTTATTTTCTCTGGATAAATTAGAATTGAATTGTGTTCTTTGGTAAAATTCAGTAGGGAACTTGAAATTTTCTTCACTTCGTTGAGAAAATTTAAAATTGAACTAGAACTTTTTATCTTCCGTGAAAATATTCACAAGTATGGTAATACTTTTTCTATCTTCCACCGAAAAATTTAGAATTGAACTCTAAATTTCTTTATGTCTTTGTGAAATAAAGAACTGAAGTGTAAGATTTTTGTTTTCTCTGGAGAAATTAGAATTGAATTATGTTCTTTGGTAAAATTCCGAAGAGAACTTGAACTTTTTTATCTTCTGTGAAAAATTTGGAACAGTATTTTAAATTTTTCATCTCTTCGAGACAGATCTGAACTAAAGTGGAAAATTTTTATATTATTTGGAAAAATAGAAATGATCAATGACTAATTTCTTTTTCATTGAGAAAATTCAGAAGAGAACTTGAACTTTCCTTGACTTCGTTGTGAAAATTTTAGATTGAACTTTAAATTTTTTCATCTCTTTGAGAAAAGTCGGAACTGAATTTAAGAAAATTTAGAATTAAAGTGAAATTTTCTGTCTTCATAGAAAATAATCACAATCATAGCATAACTTTTCCTATCTTCTATGGAAAAATTAGAACTGAACTTTAAATTTTTTATGTCTTGGTGAACTTAAAAGTGACGTAGAAGCTTCACCTACGAAATACTAAGAAACCTTAGCTCAGAAAAGCCTGAAATAACCAACTACTCATCCCAAACTAGAAGTTTCAGACAACAAACACCTATGAGGGACTAAGAATCCTAGCTCTGAAAAGTCCAAAAAGCAAACTACACCTCCCAAATCATAATTTTCTGAAAGCACACACCTATGAAATGCTAAGAAATCTAGCTCAGAAAAGTCAAAAATAGCGAACCACTCATTCCCAAATCATAGGTTTCAGTCAACACACACCTACGAAAGGCTAAGAAATCCAGCTCAGAAAAGTCAAAAAATAGCAGCCCACACATCCCAAATCATAGGTTTTAGACACAACATACCTACGAAAGACTAAGAAATCTGGTTATGAAAAGTCGGAAATAGCAAATTGCATACCTCAAATCATAAGTTTCAGACAATACACACCTATGAAATACTAAGAAACCATAGCTCAGAAAAGCTTGAAATAGCAAACTATTCATCCCAAACTATAGGTTTCAGACAGCAAACACCTATGAGGGACTAAGAATCCTAGCTCTGAAAAGTCCAAAAAGCAAACTACAAATCCCAAATCATAATTTTCTGACAGCACACACCTATGAAAAGGCTAAGAAACCTAGCTCAGAAAAGTCAAAAATAGCAAATTATCGATCCCAAATCATAGGTTTCAGTCAACACACACCTACGAAAGGCTAAGAAATCCAGCTCAGAAAAGTCAAAAAATAGCAACCCACCCATCCCAAATCATTGGTTTCAGACAACACACATCAACAAAAGAATAAGAAATCTAGCTTATAAAAGCCCGAAATAGTAATTTACATATCCCAAATCATAAGTTTCAGACAACATTCACCTACGAAATACTATGAAACCTTAGCCCAGAAAAGCCTGAAATAGCAAATTACACCTCAAATCATAAGTTTCAGACAACACACACCTACGAAATACTAGGAAACCTTAGCTCAGAAAAGCCTGAAATAGCAAACTAATCATCCCAAACAATAGGTTTCAGACAACAAACACCTATGAAGGACTATGAATCCTAGCTCTGAAAAGTCCAAAAAGCAAACTACAAATCCCAAATCATAGGTTTCAGACAACACACACCAACGAAAGACTAAGAACCTTATATCCCAAATCATAGGTTTCAGTCAACACACACCAACAAAAGACTAAGAAATCTAACTTAGAAAAGCCCGAAATAGTAATTTACATATCCCAAATCATAAGTTTCAGACAACATTCACCTACGAAATACTATGAAACCTTAGCTCAGAAAGGCCTGAAATAGCAAATTAGACACCTCAAGTCATAAGTTTCAGACAACACACACCTATGAAATACTAAGAAACCTTAGCTCAGAAAAGCCTGAAATAGCAAACTACTCATCCCAAACTATAGGCTTCAGACAACAAACACCTATGAGGGACTAAGAATCCTAGCTCTGAAAAGTCCAAAAAGCAAAACTACAAATCCCAAATCATAGGTTTCAGACAACACACACCAACGAAAGACTAAGAAATCTAGCTTAGAAAAGCCCGAAATAGTAATTTACATATCCCAAATCATAAGTTTCAGTCAACACACACCCACGAAAGGCTAAGAAATCCAGCTCTGAAAAGTCCAAAAGCAAACTACTCATCCCAAACTATAGGTTTCAGACAACAAACATCTATGAAAGGCTAAGAAATCTAGCTCAGAAAAGTCAAAAATAGTAATTTACATATCCCAAATCATAAGTTTCTGACAACATACACCTATGAAAGGCTAAGAAACCTAGCTCAGAAAAGTCAAAAATAGCAAACTACTCATCCCAAACTATAGGTTTCAGACAACAAACACCTATGAGGGACTAAGAAATCTAGCTCAGAAAAGCCCGAAATAGTAATTTACATATCCCAAATCATAATTTTCTGACAACATTCACCTACGATATACTAGGAAAGCCTAGCTCATAAAAGTCTGAAATAGCAAACTACTCATCCCAAACTAGAAGTTTCAGACAACAAACACCTATGAGGGACTAAGAAATCTAGCTCAGAAAAGCCCGAAATAGTAATTTACATATCCCAAATCATAATTTTCTCACAACATTCACCTACGATATACTAGGAAAGCCTAGCTCATAAAAGTCTGAAATAGCAAACTACTCATCCCAAACTAGAAGTTTCAGACAACAAACACCTATGAGAGACTAAGAATCCTAGCTCTGAAATGTCCAAATAGCAAACTACACATCCCAAATCATAATTTTCTGACAACACACACCTATGAAAGGCTATGAAATACCGCTCAGAAAAGTCAAAATAGCAAACCACCAATCCCAAATCATAGGTTTTAGACAACACATACCTATGAAAGACTAAGAAATCCAACTCAGAAAAGTCAAAAATAGCAACCCATACATCCCGAATCATAGGTTTCAGACAACATACATCAACGAAAGACGGGGACCCGGGGAGGGCCTTTGGGGGTCTGGGGGGCCGGGTGGGAGCCCTGGGAACCTTTGGGGACCGGGGGGTTCCTTCTGGATTGGGGTATGGGGATTGGAACCCTTTGGATCGGGGTAGGGCGATCGGGGCCCTTTGGGGTTGTGGTAGGGGACCTCACAACACTGTTCAAATGGAACTTGTGTATTATAACGACCACACTCAAAACCTCTTCTAAAATCATCTTTTAAATCATCTTTTAAAATGTCTCTAACTGTTTCGCCGAAATAATTCCATAAGCTGTCTAAAACCGTTTCGCCCAAATAATCCCCTAAAAGTAATTTCTGTGTGTTCCTTTTGTTTTTTGGCATCTCTGTGCTTTCACATTTCAAATTTCTAGGCTGACACTAAAGATCAATGAAGCCCTATTTAAAAATAGAATATTAATTTTTCTCTCTGACCTAAAGAACGTTTATCCCTCAGACCTAAGATTAAAGAAGCCATAATGTTTCTTAATTCCCCCTTCGTGAATCAATAATTTCCCCACCGATTATGTAAATCCAGTTCTCAGGTTAGGTTCGCCTAAAGATCAAAGAAACCATAATGTTTCTTAATTCCCCCTTCGTGAATCAATAATTTCCCCGCCGATTATGTAAATCAAGTTCTCAGGTTAGGTTCGCCTAAAGATCAAAGAAACCATAATGTTTCTTAATTCCCCCTTTGTGAATCAATAATTTCCCCACCGATTATGTAAATCAAGTTCTCAGGTTAGGTTCGCCTAAAGATCAAAGAAACCATAATGTTTCTTAATTCCCCCTTCGTGAATCAATAATTTCCCCGCCGATTATGTAAATCAAGTTCTCAGGTTAGGTTAGCCAAACAATCTCATAACATTCGCGTCGAGCATGTCCATTCTCACTGACAACGAACAGACATAAAACAGGAACATCAATTGCTGTTGACATCCATAAAAGTGAGAAAGTTCCTGTTTTTCCATTTTCACTGACAAAAACCATAAAAACAGACATAAATGTGAGAAAGTTCCTGTTATTCAAATTCTCACTGACAAAAACCATAAATCATCCATAACCATCCATGAAAAACATCACATAAATCGACCAACACACATAACCATCCATTAAAACAGACATAAATGTGAGAAAATTCCTGTTTTTCCATTCTCAATGACAACGAACAGACATAAAAACATGCATAAATTATGTAAAAAAGTTGTAGGTGGCAGCAGGGGTGAATCGTGGGGCTGGTACCCCCCTTTCTACTGTTGTGAGTTATGCTCTGGGAATCATATAAAGTTCTTATAGAAAGCGTTGTCGTAGAATCTTCAAAAAAACTCGTTCAATTGGAAATTTAAAGGGCTAGTGCCCTTATCAATAGTCGAAAGTGATTGGAAGGCAACTAACCCCCCTTCCAAGCCCACCATTTCTCCCAACACATCCAATCAAAATTTTGACATAGCCATTTTGTTCAGTGTAGTTGATTTCCAGATAGAAATTATGTTTCTGAGGAGGAAGCTCCCCCACATCCCTCAGGGAAAGGGTTTTAAGTCATGCCCTGGGGGCCTATAAGGTTTTTTTCAATAGAAAGTGTTGTCGTAGAAACTTCAAATAGGGCTCATTTGATTGGAATTTGAAATGGCTAGTGTCCTTTTAATAGTCGGAAGTGATTGGAGGTCAAATAACCCCCCTCTCACGCCCACAATTTCCCCAAAACACATCCAATCAAAATTTTTAGATAACAATTTTGTTCAAAGTAGTTGATAGGTCCAGAAATTATATCTGGAATTATATCTGGGGGAATGACACTCCCCCCACAGCCCTCAGGCTAAGGGTTGTAAATTATGCCCCGGGGGCATATAAGGTTTTTATCGAAAGCTTTGTCGTAGAAACTTGAAAAAAAGCTCATTCGATTGGAAATTCAAAGGACTAGTGCCCTTTATATTAGTCAAAAGTGATTTGAGGACAACTAATCCCCCTCTCACGCCCACCTTTTCCCCAAACACATCCAATCAAAATTGTTAGATAGCAATTTTGTTCAACGTAGTTGAAAGTTCTGGAAATTAGATCGTTGAGGATGACAACCCCCCCCCCCCCCAGCCCGAGGAGTAAGGGTTGTAAGTTATGCCCTGGGGCATGTAAGGATTTTTAATAGAAAGTGTTGTCGTAGAAACTTCAAAAAGGGCTCATTTGATTGGAAATTGAAATGGCCAGTGCTCTTTTTAATAGTCGAAAGTGATTGGAAGTCAACTAATACCCCTTCCACACCCACCATTTATCAAAACACATCAAATTAAGATTTTGAGATAGCCATTTTGTTTAAAGTAGTTGAAAGGTCTGGAAATTATATCTAAGATGATGACACTTCCCCCACAGCCCTCAGGGTAAGGGTTGTAAATTATGCTCTGGGGGCATATAAGGTTTTTATTGAAAGCTTTGTCGTCGACACTTGAAAAATGGCTCATTCGATTGGAAATTCAAAGGGCTAGTGTCCCTATTAATAGTCAAAAGTGTTTTGAGGGCAACTAGCCCCCCTCTCAAGCCCATCTTTTCCCCAAACACATCCAATCAAAATTTTTAGATAGCCATTTTGTTCAACGTAGTTTTAGAAATTAGGTATTTTAGTATGATAAACCCCTCAGAGCTCTCAGGGCAAGGGTTGTAAGCTATGACCTGGTGGCATGTAAGGTTTATATAGATAGTGATGTTCTAGAAACTTCAAAAAGGGCTCATTTGATTGGAAATTAGAAGGGCTTGTGCCCTTATTAATAGTCTAAAGTGATGGGAGGATAACTACCACCCCTCTGACACCCACCATTTCCCCAAACACATTCAATCAAAATTTTGAGATAGCCATTTTGTTCGACGTAGTTAAAAATTCTGGAAATTATGTTTTCGAGGATTACAATTCCTCCCCACATCTCTCAGGGCAAGGGTTTTAAGTTATGCCATGGGGGCATATGAGTTTTTTTTTATAGAGAGCGTTGTCGTAGAAACTTCAAAAAGGGATCATACGATTGGAAATTTAAACGGCTAATGCCCTTTCTACTAGTCGAAAGTTATTGGATGGTAATTAACCCTACTCTCACGCCCACCATTTCCCCAAACACATCCAATAAAAATTTTGAGATACCCATTTTGTTCAACGTAGTTGAAAGGTCCGAAAATTATGTTTTTTAGGATGACAACCCCCTCACAGCCCTCAGGGGAAAGATTTTAAGCTATGCCCTAGGGAATATATGGTTTTGTTAGAAAGCGTTGTCGAAAGAACTTCAAAAAGGCCTCATTTGATTGGAAATTAAAAGGGCTAGTGCCCTTTTTAATAGTCGGAAGTGATTAAAAAGCAACCCCCCTCTCACCCCCACAGTTTCCCAAAACACATCCAATCAAAATTTTGAGATAGCAATTCTCTTCAACGTAGTTGAAAGTTCTGGAAATTAGGTCTTTGAGGATAACAACCCCCCCCCCAGCTCTCAGGGCAAAGGGTTGTAAGTTATTCCCTGGCGGCATATATGGTTTTTATTGAAAGCGTAGTCATCGAAACTTCAAAAGGACTCATTTGATTGGAAATTGAAAGGGCTAGTGCCTTTTTAATAGTTGAAATTGTTTGAAAACAACTAACATCCCTCTCACGCCAACCATTTCCAGAAAAACATCCAATCAAAATTTTGAGATAGCCAATTTGTTTAACGTAGTTGGAAGTTCTGGAAATTAGGTCTTTGAGGATGACAGCCCCCTCACAGCCCTCAGGTAAAGGGTTTTAATTTATGCCCTGGGGGCTTATAAGTTGTTTATAGAAAGCGTTGTCGTAGTAACTCAAAAAGGGCTCATTCGACTGGAAATTGAAAGGGCTAGTACCCTTTTTAATAGTCAAAAGTGATTGGAAGGCGTGACATTTTTATAGTAAAGATCGATGTGGGTAAAATTTATTTATTTTTATTTTTTTTTTTTTGTATAGACCAGGCATAATCGTATCAAAGGAGTTGTCTTAGGAACATCGAAAATTGCTTGTTCAATTGAAAATAGAAAGGGCTAATGCCCTTTTTAATAGTCGAAAGTGATTGGAGGGAACTAGTCTCCTTCCCACGCCAACCCTCCAATTTGCCCATTATGTTTAAAAACTAAATGTTGCCTTAAGATTAAATCAAAATGCACTGTGTTAATACTAATTCCCAATAAGGCATCTCAGCAGTATCCCAAGAACGACTAAGGGTATTTTATTCAAAATGTTTGGGCTACTTCTGCTCTTAAAATTTAACCAAATAAAAATAGCGTAAGTATATCCAAGCTATCAAAGAAAGTAAACATATTTTTTTTGCGAATGGTTTTCAGGTAAGTTGTCTATTTCAGGTAAACTAGAGGAGGTATGAAACTAAATTACACACTATTATTTGTTTCCAGATTTTTAAAAGGTCGAGGCCCAGTTAAATATGGAAAGGATGCTACAATTAGCGATAAGGAAAGAACTAAAGAGAGATGGGCCGAACATTTTGAGAATTTGCTTAACCGAGATAGAGTTGCAGGAAAAGATACAGAGGAAAATGAAAAAGTTTGTGATACCTTGGATTTGAAGGAAGATTTGTTTTCTGAGAAAGAATTAGCGACAGTACTAAAAGGATTAAAAAATATTAAGGCTCCAGGTGCTGATAGGGTGGTAAATGAGTTTATCAAATACGGTGTCTCTGAGGTTAGAAATAAGTTACTGAAGATTATGAATATGATTTTTGAAAAAGGGAAAGTACCTAACGATTTTAGGAAAACCTTAATTAAGCCACTTTACAAGAAAGGTGATAAAAATGAAACCCAAAACAAACAGAAATGAAATTAAATAAGAGTCAAATTCAAAACGAACTGAAATCAATATGAGTAGGGTTCTAAATCCTGAGCTTTCTAAAAGCCAGAATACAATTTGTACTTTACTGAAAAAATTCTTTTAAATTTTTTTACTTTTCTAACTCTTGAACTTAAAAATCAATTAAGATTTTGAGGAATAAATATCAGCATATCTATATTAAACTGCCAATGCAGATTTTTTTCAGTATATTCATTTGAATTTTTTCAGTAAAGTACAAATTATATTCTGGCTTTTAGAAAGCTTGGGATTTAGAACCCTACTCATATTAATTTCTACTCCTTTTTAGTTTGACTCTTATCAATTTCTGTTTGTTTTTGGGATTCATTTATTTATTGATACTGATTTGGGGTAGTTGTATTCTTGGTAGATTATTTGATTCTGTTTTATTTCCTTTTGGTTTAATGGAGTTCTTTACATTTTTAAAACTTATGTTGTTGAAAAGGGTTTTTTAATTAATTCTCGTAAATAAAACTAATCACTTTAATGTATTTGTCTGGTATACCATACAAGGAAAAAACCTTTACTAAAGCCCTTTTATCAACAGAATCGAACGCTTGCTCATAACCTATAAAACTGAGGACCAAAGGTGTTTGACATCTCAGGCACATCTCAATTATTAAGCTAAGAGTGAAAATTTGGTCGCCCCATCCTCTACCTTTTCTAAAACCGCACTGTTCTTCTCTTGAAACTGTGTCTACGGCGTCTCTCAGTCTAAAAAGTATCATAATACTAAGTAATTTGCTACCTAGAGAGACCAGAGTAATGCCTCGATAGTTACCACACTCACTTTTATCACCTTTCTTATAAAGTGGATTAATTAAGGTTTCCCTTAAATCGTTAGGTACTTCCCCTTTTTCAAAAATCATATTCATAATCTTCAGTAACTTATTTCTAACCTCTGAGCCACCATATTTAAGAAACTTATGTACCTCCCTATCAGCACCTTGAGCCTTATTATTTTTTAATTTTTTTAGTACTGTTGCTAATTCTTCCTCAGAAAGCAAATCTTCCTTCACATCCAAGGTATCACAAACTTTCTCATTTTCCTCTATATCTTTTCCTGCAATTCTATCTGGGTTTAGCAAATTCTCAAAATGTTCATATATTTCATTGTCTGAAAATGCTGTTTGAGAAATGGGAGACTATTGTGGTCATTTGCGGTTTGAACTATAATAAGCTCACTCAGAGATCTGGGAGAAAACTATGTGAATCTAAACTTTTGGTTTAATTCAGAGAAAGCTGGCATTTTCCAATGAAAAATCCCCCCGCATGGAAAATCCCCCCCCCCGACAATTCTTCCACCGCGGAAAATTCATACCTTACGAAATACCCCCCCCCCGCAAAAATTATCCCTGAAAAATTTTCCCCACAAAATTCACCCTCATGGAAAAATCCCCAACAAGCAAAATTGAACAGCCAAAGAGAATGTTAAAAAAAAGTACCTGAAAATGGTGATCGGATGCCCTAAGGGGTAACTTAAGGAACCGACATCAAAGAATGTCTTATGAAAGGGGTTGGTCGGCCTTAATCCTGGACAATGTAGTCCACACAAGACAAACTGTTAAGGAGGAACGGTATAGAAAAATTCCCGGCTATCTATTCCATGTTAAATATTTTTAGCTTGTCTGGCGACAGCAGACACATAAAGGCATTAATTTTGGTTTCCATCTGTTCCCCTGATCTAGTAACATAATCTGAGTTTGCTATTTTTTTCTGGGCTTTCTAAATTAGGCTTTTTCGTGCTAATTCCATTTCAACTTGTAAAAAATATCGGGACATAAAAGTTAAATAAAATTAACACGGACTTGTAGAGGATTTTGAAAGGAATAACTCAACTTTTAATTTTTTTCCTAATTAATTCTAAAATGACATTTTCATAAGTTTATTTGTTTCCAGTAAAAGTTGTTACCATCAGTTTTATGTTAGAAACTTCTGAACTATTACATATTTTAGTTTCAATAGGCGGGCATAAATACCGATCTTCAGGTGATAGACCGTCAGGGTTTCAGCTTGTATAGGCTGGCATGATGAGTGAATGTTTCAACATATTATGCAAATAGGAATGCTCCGTCAAATTAGGTTGCAGTCGAAGATTTTGAAAGAAGAAAAAGGCAATTAAAGAAGAACTTGGCCTAGTTAGTTCACAAAAGTGCTTTTTGAAATAAAAGAGCGCCGGCAGAAACGCCAAAATATCAGTAGTGGTTGGGTGACCTGGAATATATTTCAGGAATTTTGTTTCGGAGGAATAAGTTTATTTTTAAATATTTTTAGAAAAGAACTATCAAATAAAAAGAGCAACTAAATTGCCTGCAAAATGAAACAAAATACAGTAAATTTTAAACCGCAAGGATTTCTGGCAAAAGGATCAATTTGTTTAATCAATAATATATTTAATTATTATGCAGAAGTTCTAGAGCCCTTTTTAAAAATCGAAGTGATTAGATGGGCAGCTACTAAACCCCCTTCCCCCCATGCCCATCATTTCCCCTAACACATCCCGTGAAAATTTGAGATAGCCATCTTGTTCAGCATAGTTGAAAGGTCCAGAAATCATGTCTTTGAGGATCAAACCTCCCCACAGCCCTCGGGGTAAGGGTTCTAAGTTATGCCTTGGGGGCATATAAGGTTCTTATAAAAAGAATGGCCATACAAGCTTTGCAGGGGCTTATTGGATTGGTAATCAGATCTTTCAGAAGAAAAAAGTGGTAACTCACGTCAACTAGAGAAGGTATAAAACTAAATTAAACACTGCTATTTGTGTCCATATTTTTAAAAGGGTGTTATGCTATTAAAAATTGAAAAAAAAAAATTCTCAAGCATACAAATAGCTGGCAAAACTTTAAATTCTTAATGAAAAACCGAAAAGATATAAACTATTATTATCTTTTCCTCTGAAAAGACTATGTCAAAAAAACAAATAGAAATTAACTAAAAAATAAACTTTTCCCGTAAAATAAGTGTTTCAAAGAAAAGTAAAGAAGTCTATTAAACCAAGAATGAGCAAAAGTTGAATCATCAAGGCCAGAATATAATTTGTACTTTGCTGAAAAAAAAAAATTAATTTGCATTGTCAATTTAATATAAGTAGAAAGGCCTCAATTGATTTCTATTTTTCATAATAATATAAAAAGGTTCCACTTCAGTTCAGATGTTTCCCCAAAGATATAAATTTTAAATTCTCCTCCAAATTTTTGTAGAAGATAGAAAAAGTTACACATTGATCGTGAATATTTCACTATGAAGATAAGGATCTAATTTTCTCATTGATGTGAAGAAAAGTTCAAGTTCTTTTCCTAACTATCCATATGAAAAGAAATAAGTTACAGATCAATTCTATTTTTCAAGAAAAAATTAAAATTTTCCACTTCAGTTCAGATTTTTCTCAAAGAGATGGAAAAATTTAAAATTACTGTTCTAAATTTTTCATAGAAGATGGAAAAAGTTATACATTGATCATGAAAAGTTAACTCAAGTCTGAATTTTATTAAAGAACTTACAGTTAAATTCTAATTTCTCCAGAGAAAAATAAAAATCTTCCACTTCAGTTCTTAATTTCACAAAGACACAAAGAAATTTAAAGTTCTCTTCTGAATTTTCTTAGAGAAAAGAAAAAAGTTATAGTTCAATTCTAATTTTTTTCAAAGAAAATAAAAAATCTTCAACTTTTTAATAAACATTCTAAGCACTTAACATGCTAACGTTTCCTAAGATAATAGAAATAAAACAAAGTAATGCATAAAATATTTTTATTGAAGTAACAACATGTAGTAACAACATAAAAATATGTTATAGACATTATTTTACATTATTAACATTGTCTGTCAATGCTCTTTTTATTTTACCTGCAATTTCACTGTCTATTATCACATTATTTTTACAGAGGCAACAGTTTTTGCACGTTGACAAGATATGATTTATAATGTTGGTGCAGCAGTAGGCCCTTCTTTTCCTTAGTGATTTTTCATTCGAATGCTAACACCGGAAAGATGACAATAAGATCTATCAACGCCTAACGTGTTACCAGAACCATTAGCTAGTAGTTGCCCATCTTCATCAACTATTATTTTTAAGTTGGTATTCTCTTTGAGCACTAACTTCTCTGGAAATGATACTTTCACATATCCACCTTTTCAATGATGAAAATTCTTGACTACTCCAAAGGAATTTAACTCCTCACTGTCATGACAACGTAGGCAAACATTCCCAATAAGATCTCCACTACTACTTGTACTTAATAATGTTAAATAATGTCTATAACATATTTTTATGTTGTTACTACATGTTGTTACTTCAATAAAAATATTTTATGCATTACTTTGTTATATTTCTATTATCTTAGGAAACGTTAGCATGTTAAGCGCTTAGAATGTTTATTAAAAAGTTGAAGATTTTTTATTTTCTTTGAAAAAAATTAGAATTGAACTATAACTTTTTTCTTTTCTCTAAGAAAATTCAGAAGAGAACTTTAAATTTCTTTGTGTCTTTTTGAAATTAAGAACTGAAGTGGAAGATTTTTATTTTTCTCTGGAGAAATTAGAATTGAACTGTAAGTTCTTTAATAAAATTCAGACTTGAGTTAACTTTTCATGATCAATGTATAACTTTTTCTATCTTCTATGAAAAATTTAGAACAGTAATTTTAAATTTATCCATCTCTTTGAGAAAAATCTGAACTGAAGTGGAAAATTTGAATTTTTTCTTGAAAAATAGAATTGATCTGTAACTTGTTTCTTTTCATATGGATAGTTAGGAAAAGAACTTGAACTTTTCTTCACATCAATGAGAAAATTAGCTCCTTATCTTGATAGTGAAATATTCACGATCAATGTGTAACTTTTTCTATCTTCTACAAAAAATTTGGAGGAGAATTTAAAATTTATGTCTTTGGGGAAACATCTGAACTGAAGTGGAGCCTTCTTATATTATTATGAAAAATAGAATTGATAAAAAACTAATTTCTTTTTCATTGAGAAAATTCAGAATAGAGCTTGAACTTTTCTTCACTTCATTGAGAAATTTCAATAGAACTTTAAATTTCCTTGTGTCTTTGTGAAATTAAGAACTGAAGTGGAAGATTTTTATTTTCTTAGGAGAAATTGGAATTGAACTGTAAGTTCTTTAATAAAATTCAGAAGATAACTTGAACTTTCTATCGTCTATGAAAAATTTGGAAAAGTACTTTAAATTTTTTCATCTCTTTGAGAAAAATCTGAACTGAAGTGGAATCATGATGACTAGAACTTGAACTTTTCTTCACTTCGTTGAGAAAATTTAAAATTGACGTAGAAATTTTTATCTTCCGGGAAAATATTCACAACTATGGTATAGGTTTTCTATCTTCTACGGAAAAATTTCAATAGAACTTTAAATTTCCTTGTGTCTTTGTGAAATTAAGAACTGAAGTGGAAGATTTTTATTTTCTTTGGAGAAATTAGAATTGAACTTTAAGTTCTTTAATAAAATTCAGAAGATAACTTGAACTTTCTATCTTCTATGAAAAATTTGGAACAGTATTTTAAATTTTTTCATCTCTTTGAGAAATCTGAACTGAAGTGGAAAATTTTTATTTTTTCTTGAAAAATAGAATTGATCTGTAACTTATTTCTTTTCATATGGATAGTTAGGAAAAGAACTTGAACTTTTCTTCACATCAATGAGAAAATTAGCTCCTTATCTTCATTGTGAAATATTCACGATCAATGTGTAACTTTTTCTATCTTCTACAAAAAATTTGGAGGAGAATTTAAAATTTATGTCTTTGGGCAAACATCTGAACTGAAGTGGAACCTTTTTATATTATTAGGAAAAATAGAATTGATCAAAAACTAATTTCTTTTTCATTGAGAAAATTCAGAAGAGAGCTTGAACTTTTCTTCACTTCATTGAGAAATTTCAAATAGAACTTTAAATTTCCTTGTGTCTTTGTGAAATTAAGAAGTGAAGTGGAAGATTTTTATTTTCTTTGGAGAAATTAGAATTGAACTTTAAGTTCTTTAATAAAATTCAGAAGATAACTTGAACTTTCTATCTTCTATGAAAAATTTGGAACAGTATTTTAAATTTTTTCATCTCTTTGAGAAAAATCTGAACTGAAGTGGAATCTTGCATGATGACTAGAACTTGAACTTTTCTTCGCTTCGTTGAGAAAATTTAAAATTAAAGTAGAAATTTTTATCTTCTGGGAAAATATTCACAAGTATGGTATAGGTTTTTCTATCTTCTACGGAAAAATTTCAAATAGAGCTGTAACTCTGCAAATATATCTTCAGTTTTAGCCTAATTGCGTAGGTCTAAAGGAACATTGAACATTTTTTTCTGATTTTGTGTGTTTTCGCAAGAAAATAGCTTGGCTTTAGCAAACTTAGCCATAGCTAGTTGAAACTCTGCATAAATATCTTCATTTTTAGTCTAATTGCGTAGGTACTAAAGGAACATTGAATATTTTTTCTGATTGTGTGTGTTTTCGCAAGAAAATAGCTTGTCTTTAGCAAAATTAGCCATAGCTAGTTGAAACTCTGCATAAATATCTTCATTTTTAGCCTAATTGCGTAGGTACTAAAGGAACATTGAACATTTTTTCTGATTTTGTGTGTTTTCACAAGAAAATAGCTTGTCTTTAGCAAACTTAGCCATAGCTAGTTGAAACTCTGCATAAATATCTTCATTTTTAGCCTAATTGTGTAGGTACTAAAGGAACATCGAACATTTTTTCTGATTTTGTGTGTTTTTGCAAGAAAATAGCTTGTCTTTAGCAAACTTAGCCATAGCTAGTTGAAACTCTGCATAAATATCTACATTTTTAGTCTAATTGCGTAGGTACTAAAGGAACATTGAACATTTTTTCTGATTTTGTGTGTTTTCACAAGAAAATAGCTTGTCTTTAGCAAACTTAGCCATAGCTAGTTGAAACTCTGCATAAATATCTTCATTTTTAGCCTAATTGTGTAGGTACTAAAGGAACATCGAACATTTTTTCTGATTTTGTGTGTTTTTGCAAGAAAATAGCTTGTCTTTAGCAAACTTAGCCATAGCTAGTTGAAACTCTGCATAAATATCTTCATTTTTAGCCTAATTGCGTAGGTACTAAAGGAACATTGAACATTTTTTCGGATTTTGTGTGTTTTCGCAAGAAAATAGCTTGTCTTTAGCAAACTTAGCCATAGCTAGTTGAAACTCTGCATAAATATCTTCATTTTTAGTCTAATTGCGTAGGTACTAAAGGAACATTGAACATTTTTTCTGATTTTGTGTGTTTTGGCAAGAAAATAGCTTGTCTTTAGCAAACTTAGCCATAGCTAGTTGAAACTCTGCATAAATATCTTCATTTTTAGCCTAATTGCGTAGGTACTAAAGGAACATTGAACATTTTTTCTGATTTTGTGTGTTTTCGCAAGAAAATAGCTTGTCTTTAGCAAACGTAGCCATAGGTAGTTGAAACTCTGCATAAATATCTTCATTTTTAGTCTAATTGCGTAGGTACTAAAGGAACATTGAACATTTTTTCTGATTTTGTGTGTTTTGGCAAGAAAATAGCTTGTCTTTACCAAACTTAGCCATAGCTAGTTGAAACTGTGCATAAATATCTTCATTTTTAGTCTAATTGCGTAGGTACTAAAGGAACATTGAACATTTTTCTGATTTTGTGTGTTTTCGCAAGAAAATAGCTTGTCTTTAGCAAACTTAGCCATAGCTAGTTGAAACTGTGCATAAATATCTTCATTTTTAGTCTAATTGCGTAGGTACTAATGGAACATTGAACATTTTTTTCTGATTTTGTGTGTTTTCGCAAGAAAATAGCTTGTCTTTAGCAAACTTAGCCATAGCTAGTTGAAACTGTGCATAAATATCTTCATTTTTAGTCTAATTGCGTAGGTACTAAAGGAACATTGAACATTTTTTCTGATTTTGTGTGTTTTCGCAAGAAAATAGCTTGTCTTTAGCAAACTTAGCCATAGCTAGTTAAAACTCTGCATAAATATCTTCATTTTTAGTCTAATTGCGTAGGTACTAAAGGAACATTGAACATTTTTTCTGATTTTGTGTGTTTTTGCAAGAAAATAGCTTGTCTTTAGCAAACTTAGCCATAGCTAGTTGAAACTGTGCATAAATATCTTCATTTTTAGCCTAATTGCGTAGGTACTAAAGGAACATTGAACATTTTTTCTGATTTTGTGTGTTTTTGCAAGAAAATAGCTTGTCTTTAGCAAACTTAGCCATAGCTAGTTGAAACTGTGCATAAATATCTTCATTTTTGGGTCTAATTGCGTAGGTACTAAAGGAAATAGGGGGATCTGAGCCCTTTGGGCTTGGGGTATGGGACCTCACGACACTGTTCAAATGGAACTTGTGTATTGTAGCGACCACAATCAAAACCTCTTCTAAAACATCTTCTAAATCCTCTTTTAAAATGTCTCTACCTGTTTCGCCGAAATAATTCCCTAAAATGTCTAAAACGGTTTCGCTCAAGTAACCCCTAAACGTAATTTCAGTGTGTTCCTTTTGTTTTTGGCATCCCTGTGCTGTCACATTTCAAATTACTAAGAAACCCTTTTCCCGCGTTAATCTCTTCACCTCATAAATGTTCCTAGCTACACTATTAAGGTTTCGTTAGAATATCAATTTATCTCTCCGACTTAAAGATCAGTGAAGCCGTATTTAAAAATAGAATTTCTGTCTCTTTAGACTCCCGCATAATTCCAAGATAACAAGTGATATCATTTCTAATTCCTGATACTAAAGATCAACGAAGCCTTATTTAAAAATTGAATATTAATTTTTCTCTCTAACCTAAAGAGCGTTTATCCCTCAGACCTAAGATCAAAGAAGCCATACTTGTTTCTTTATTCCCCTTTTCGTAAATCAATAATTCCCCTAGCTATTATGTAAATCAAGTTCTCAAAAATTCTCTCCCCTTTCGTGAATCAATAATTCCCCTCGATTATGTAAATCAATTTCATCGAAACCATGAAAATACATCAAAGTGAGAAAAGTGCCCTAAGAGTAAAGTGCTTAAAAAATGTTTGTGAATTTGTTTATTAATAAAATGCATATATATATATACAACAATGTCTTTAAATCTTCAATTTAGATTTCTTCATCGGTGTATAGGCAACTGTCGTGAACCACTAATGCTGGTAAATCATTTGGAGTCACTGTATATTGATCTTGATTGACTGCAAAGTCAGAGTCACATTTTCTACAGTACAATGTAACTTCACTCTTGTCATATCTCTTTGTATAGTCAATGATACTATTTGTATTCATATTATGAAATTCATGAGTTTCAATCTGTCCATTTGAAGCAATATCGCATACAGTGTTTTCAAATGGTGAATCACATTCGGTAACTGCCAAATAAAAATCACTTGGTTTATAGTCATAATAGGCAGTGTCGTCACAACGATGACGTAGAAACCATATTCTTTTGCTGTTCCAACAGTTGAATCGCTGACCCGGCTCCTCCTCCCAGAATAATTTAAATTCACGACGATACCAATCTCGTAGCAATAAACTAAAATCACGTTTGGGATTCTTTCCAATCATAGCGGGGTAAGTATTCTCCCACTGATCACATTTATCATAGTGACAATTGGAGCACAGGTGTCCTCTAGGGTGAGATTCACAAATCTCCTCAAGACATGAATTACATCCTTTAATTTGTACTGCATAGCCTCTATGTAATTTACAAGGATTACATAATTTGCACTTTTCACTATAGTCATCAATAATTGTACAATTCTCACATTGAGTCCAACTGCCAAGAGTGTACATGCACAGTGGACATGTATAGAACATTTTTGGTTTCCAATGTCAACTCTCTCACAGCTAAAACGAAACTGTTCGTCCCTGCCGATGGATAAATTCATGGTGGAGGAAACCATATGTAAGCAAGCCTCTGATTGGCTGAGAAGGAGGATGTATCCGACTCGCTGACTGGCTGAGAAGGATGCATGTACTTCCGGTTTCCTATTCCTGGACACCTTGACATTCATCCCTAGCATGCACTTGTCCAAAACAACAATAACAAATAAATCCCTCAGGTCTAAAGATCAAAGAAGCCATAATGTTTCTTAATTCCCCTTTAGCGAATCAGTAATTCCCCGCCGATTATGTAAATCAATTCCTCAGGTTAGGTTCGCCTAAAGATCAAAGAAGCCATGTTTGTTTCTTAATTCCCCTTTCGAGAATCAATAATTCCCCCGCCGATTATGTAAATCAATTTCTCAGGTTAGGTTAGCCAAACATCAATGAAGCCATGTTTGTTTCTTAATTCCCCTTTCGTGAATCAATACATTCTCCCCCACCGATTATGTAAATCAAGTTCTCGGGTTAGGTTCACCTAAAGATCAAAGAAGCCATGTTTGTTTCTTAATTCCCCTTTCGTGAACCAATAATTCCCCCGCCGATTATGTAAATCAATTCCTCAGGTTAGGTTAGCCTAAAGATCAAAGAAGCCATGTTTGTTTCTTAATTCCCCTTTCGTGGATCAATAATTCCCCCCCACCGATTATGTAAATCACCCCATTGTCATTACACCTGGACAAACAACAACAAATAAATCGACCTTGAAACATCCATCAAAGTGAGAAAAATCCTGTTTTTCCATTCTCACTGACAACGAACCATAAAACATCCATCAAAGTGAGAAAAATCCTGTTTTTTCATTCTCACTGACAACGAACAGACATAAATTGATGTTGACATCCGAGAAAAACATCAAATAAATTGATCAACACACATAACCGTCCAAGAAAACATCCATCAAAGTGAGAAAATTCCTGTTTTTTCAAGTGAGAAAAATCCTGTTTGTTTATTCTCAGTGAGAAAACCATAAACTACGTGGTCCTGTCACGAGTCAATAATTCCTGTTTTTTCATTCTCACTGACAAAAACCATAAAACAGACATAAATTACAGTTGACATCCGAGAAAAACATCAAATAAATTGACCAACACACATAACCGTCCAAGAAAACATCCATCAAAGTGAGAAAATTCCTGTTTTTTCAAGTGAGAAAAATTCTGTTTTTTTCATTCTCAGTGAGAAAACCATAAACCACGTGGTCCTGTCACGATCAATTGAGGCCTTTCTACTAATATACATATTGAACTGATGTTTTTTCAGTGCTCCAGTTGAATATTCAGGGTCTTTGTTCCTCAACTGACCATCTAAAACTGATTGTTTCTGATGGGCTACCTGAAGTTGTTGGTTTATGTAAGACTTTCTTAGATCCTACTAATCATGTACTTTTAGATTTGATGATTATAAGATAGAGCGGCTGAATCGACAAAAGATAGCCAAGGGCGGTCTTGCCTTGTATATTTCTAATAATCTCCCTTATTCTCTTAGAATGGATTTATCCAAAAATATTGAAGGTGTCTTTGAATCACTGTTCTTCGATATTAAATGTGGAATTAAGGATTTAGTTGTTGGTATTATTTATCAATCTCCTAGTGGCTCTATTCCTCTGTTTCTACGTATCCTTAATGATCTACTGGATACCATTTTCAAACAGTCGACAGAGTTAATTAGTATGGGATATATTAATATAAATTTTACGGTTATAAGGTCTTCCGTATCTTTGGATTTTCTATCGTCCATGCTTGTCGCAGGTACTTTACCTTCTGTATATATCCCATCTCGCTTGACAGAGAGTACATTATCTCAAATTGACGATATTTTCTGTCCGGCTACCTTGATTCAAAATTATGTTTGAGTGAGTGAGATTTCTAATCATTTCCCTGTTTACTCTAGATACTG
Organism: Artemia sinica; assembly: GCA_027921565.1. Lineage (NCBI taxonomy): Eukaryota > Metazoa > Arthropoda > Branchiopoda > Anostraca > Artemiidae > Artemia > Artemia sinica. The sequence continues at coordinate 60,424,703 of CM051258.1, read as the reverse complement.
TTTTGAAAATTGACTATTGGGAGGATTAGTGAGTCTGGTAAGAGGTCTTTTAGAGTTGGTGAAATGGAATTGATACTTCTTAGGTCAAGATTGGCAGAAATTTCTTGGGGTAATTTTGAGAGTGATTCTGATTTTTGTAATTTATTTAACACTTTTTATGAGTCTACTAAAGACACTGTTCTTCATATTTGTTCTGTTTCACCTTGTAATCGTAAATCTAAGAAGGCAATTTTCTCTAAATTCTTGGATGACCCCTGGTCTCCTTAGGAGTTGTAGGAGGGAAAAAAATCTCTGGAGGGCCTTTAAGTCAGCTAGCGCCTCAACGAAGGCTATTTGCATTCAGCCATTTAAAGTTTACAATAATATTTATAGTTCTGTGTGTCAAAAGGCCAAGTCCCAGTATTATTTTGATTATTTTTCCTATTGCGGTAAAGATATTCAAAAAACTTGGCAGGTTATAAATTTTGTCCTTAGGCCCTCTTTTCAGAGTTGTACCCCCTCTATTGATTCAAGCAGACAGATAGGGAAATTAACACAGGGAAATTAACATATGTTCGTTGGTTTATGTTTATGTTTGATGGTGATTTGATGTTATGTTATGTTATGTTGATGTTATTTGTTGGTTATGTTATGTGATTTGATGGTTATGTTATGTTATGTTGATGTTGTTTCTTGGTTATGTTTTATTAATGGTTATGCTGTTTGTTGGTTATGTTGTTTGATGGTTATATTGTTTGTTTGGTTATGATTATTATGTTATGATGCTGCTGTTTCATGGTTATGATTTGTTGATGGTTATGTTGGTTATGTTGCTTGTTGGTTATGTTGTTTGTTGGTTATGTTGTTATGTTGATGTTGTTGGTTATTTGATGGTTATGTGATTTGATGTTATGTTATGTTAATGTTGTTTCTTGGTTATGTTTTGTAAATTGTTATGGTGTTTGCTGGTTATGTTGTTTCATGGTTATATTGTTTGTTGGTTATGAGTGTTATGTTATGATGATGATATTTCATGGTTATATTTTGTTGATGGTTATGTTGGTTATGCTGTTTGTTGGTTATGTTGTTATGTTGATGTTGTTGGTTATGTGATGGTTATGTCTTTTGTTATGTTTGCAGGACACATTTAAAATAAATGGTGTTACCAGGCAAAATTCCCGTGTTGTTTCTAGGCAAAATGATGTCTAGACACGTTCCCAGGGGGTTGAAACAATTGACCGAGGATCAGTTTCTTTCTGGAAGTGGAGCAGTCAACATGGATGTTTATACATTATTGAATATTAAAAGTATTGATGAAACGGGACCTAAAGTACCTAAGGTGGCGTTAGAAATAACAAGGGGTTCTCGACTAACTCTAGAATGGGACACGATGAATAATGGATATGTTATAACATTAAGCAAATTCAAGTTGGAAGAACAATTGTGCTTCGCGGCTAAGGTGAATATAATGCATATACAGAGACTACCAGACGGATTAAATGTGCTGCCGAAATATATTGAAGAGAACAATTTACAGAAAACAGTCTGTATTTGCTAGTGAGAGTATTAAATTGGATAGATTTGAGAAACAGAAAATCATGCGTAATCTAGTAAAATTAGAAAAGTGGTTGGTTTTAGATGATGACTTTCTGGAATTATCTCTTCAAATAAAGATATTTTCTCGATAATTCCTTAACGATATAATGGGAACCGATTCCCCTTTCTTTGGACTATTGTATGAAATTTTGTCGTCATGGTCCCCAGGCTTTTACTAAATTTATAGATATATTGATTGAGACAAAACAAAATGATATTGTGGTTTTGCTCTTAACCATTACATAGACGGCCATTTTGTAACGCTCCTAAGAGACATTTTCTTGTTTGAGAGTCAGTTTGTTTTTTGAAGTGAGAGTGACAACATTGAAAAAATGTTTTAAACATGCCCATTTTGCTTGTATAATTTGGGCAGCTCGTCACACTGTGAGAATTTTACTTTTGCTGATGACTATAATGAATAGTGTAAATTATCCAATCCATATAAATTGCTAGAGGATATGCGGTGCAAATTAAAGACTGTAATTCTTGTATTGAAGTGGTTTGTGACTCTCATAATAGAGGATTCTTATGCTCCAATTGTCACTATGATAAATACGACCAATGGGAAAATACTTATCCTGGCCTGATTGCGAAAAACCCTAGACGTGAGTTCAGTTTATTTTTAAGAGACTGGTATCGTCGGGGCTTTAAACTGTTTTAAGAAGAAGAACCTGGTATACGCTTCAATTGCTGGAATAATAAAAGAGTCTGGTTTTTATGACATCACTGTGAAGATACAGGCTATTACGATTATAAACCTACAGACTTTTATTTGGCTGTTGCAGAAAGCAACACGTAAATTTTATCATATATATCAGAGAAGTTTAATAAAAATGAAAATGAAAATGAAGTTACCCTATATTGTAGAAAATGTGACCCTTACTTTGCACGTCAAGGCGAATATAAGCTGAATCCTGACGAGCTGTTACCACTTATCGTATTGAATGATTACCTATACGTAGAAGAAGAAATATAAAGGACGCAGGTTACTGTACAAAATGTTATTTATAAACAAATTTACATACGTTTTTAAAGCATTTCACTTTTAGGGCACCGAAATTTATATTAAAGAGGTAAGAAAGAGTGTTTTCAACTAGAAAGTCGTTCAATCAAGGATTGTCACCATAAATCTTGATAAATTCCATGTAATTATGTCCACGACTTCAAAAAATAAAATATAGTGGTGCATGAGAACCACTGTTTTCGTTGATATGATCTTATACCTGCTTCCAATTTTGAATAATAGATTTTCCGCTCTGCTGAAGAAAACTAATATAAGGTCTGTAGAATGTATACGGCAAGCCAAGCTGATCAAAAAATTCTATATTACTTCTTGTTTGAAAGATGCTTAACCAATGCCCAGTCTTTACGCTCGACGGGCTGCTATTAACAATAATAAGGGAATTGTCAACATGTTGAATATGCTCCAGGAAATCTGAAGGTATGCAATAGGATTTATATTTTGTCATGTAGGGGTCCAGGTTAAATACATCGATTATTTGTTCCGTGTTCAAGGCGCCAAGTCTCATAAAACACTACCGTCAGGAGTAATTTCCCAATAGGTTTCAAATTGATTTAACGAGATTAATGCAATACATTCCTCCAAAGGTTTGGTAAAGGTACACTCTAACCGCACATTTACCGTCCTGACAATACTCATATCTTGAGTACCAGACAAATCCTATACAATAATGCCATGTGTTTTCGCAAACATTTCTTCACTTATACAATTTTTTAACAATTGGGAATCTCGATCTAGGGATTGCATTGTCAGTTCGTAGAGGGTCCTATAGGATTTATCAAGGGATAAATTGTAGAGCGGGGTTCCATTTACTTTACATACAAGCGATGAAAGCTCAATTAATTCAAATTTATGTGGGGGATCTGTCCATGGTCAAACAGCGCTAGCACTTTTTACAAAAGCCAATGCCAATTTTGAAGGAATTTCTCCATTGATAAATGACAAATCGGTATAGGTACGCGTACCTGTAGCAATATGACGTTGATTTGTGATTGTATGAGGCACAAGCAATTGGATATTATTTCCAGAGGCTCTTAATTTTTCAATGGCCAAAGCCACAGAACTCATAACTTGTTGTTTTCGTACATGAAGCACTGCCGACGTGAGAGAAACTGTTTCATCTGGTACAGCGTCCAGTACTTTTCGCATAATATATTTGGACGGTGGGAGTTGTAGTTTTATATCAATCTTTACATTAGGAGGCAACCATTGAGGTATATTAAGTATCTCATGATTTAGTTTCCCAACTAAATGTAAATCTTCAGTTGTTGCCTCTCTAAGAATATTGGTAGTATCAGTATTTGTTTTATATTCATATCAAATAGTCATACCCCTCAACTGCTTATAGGACATTGGTGTCATCAACATGAATTGTATATAACTTGCATAATTAGTAAGATTATTTCTCGTGCTCACCAAAGTTCCATTTATGTAGACGCTTATTTGTCGAAATAAATTATGTAGTACACAATTTTCGTAGGATAAACCTCGGCGGCACTTGGTTTTTCATTGTTCGATTTTTTAACAATGAAGTTTAAATCTATAAATGTCAAATTCAAATCGATAAAGTAGTCTTCATTAGAATAAATTTGAAAATGGACTTTTTCAGAGAGCGGTTGTTTCGGGTAAAATTGTTCATAGTATCCGTGTTTTTACACTGACATCTACATTTTCCGCATTGAAAAAAATTAGAGATAAGGTGACTGAAGGGTGAGAATCTTTGTGTGGTAGATAAGCCATTTTCTAGGAAAAGAAATCCTTTTTGGATCTTTTTACTTTCTTTGATGCTTTACGCTTCCCGACTGACTTGAGACTGATGAGTGATGGGGTCTTTCGCATCCTTTTAAACCTTTTCCCCGTTGTTTCAAACGTTCGCCTAGGGATCGTGCGCTCGACCTGACATTTTGCGAAATACTTTCTTGAATATCTTTCCCAGAGCCCTAATCATGTAATGTAGACGAAGCAAAATCCGTTACAACCGGTGCAATATTTTTTCTAGCCAAGGGTAGTGCAGAGCAAAAATCTTAGCAAACCAACTACCAAGACCGTACCCGGACATTGACGAACGACCCCTGTAATAGTCCATTCCATTTCCCAAACCGTCGTGGTCCAAGAGTAGCAACATAGCAATCAATATCAGGACATACAAACTGAGTTTTATTAGCCATTTCACTGAATGGGTCTAAAACGACATGTAATCACAGCCAATCTTTTTGTTATTGCTAGTGGATAACCCAATTCGCTTCTTAATGTTAACTGACAGAGCTCCAAATACGAAGTGTTGACTGGAACGTATTGATGGTGCTTTATATTGTAGTGATGAATATGGTCATTAAATGATTTTTTTCAAAAACTCGTAGAAGGGGGAGATTGGTATTTCCGACTCTTGATCTCTCGACAAATGATGCATAAAGAAATATACAACTGTCCGAGAAGAAGGCAGGTGGACACTCATCAAAAATGACACGTTTCATGCCACTGGCACCTCTTGAGCTGTTACCATTGATTATATTATGTTTAAAACCAAGCAATTATTTTAGATTATAATTGAGAATAACCTTTTCATTTTTAATGGGCGAACTACTGTAGATTTTACCCTGTTCCTTTGAATAATTGAATTGAAAGGCACCATTTTTACGACATGAAATTTTTTTGTTGATTGCACGACACAATTCGTTCATAGCCCCAAACTTCTTATATGATAATGTGATAAAGGGGTATTCAGATGAATTCATATTTTCAATCACATATTAATTGCTAACAATTGGCCAATCATGGGGTCTAATTTTTATGTCATATGTACAATCCTTTCTTAGGATATCATATGTATTTTTAAAAATACAATCTACAAGAGCAACTTCATACCTTCCCTCTAATGTAATGACAGGGGAAAATTTTGTCCAAAAATCTCTCATTTTATTCAAATCGTCACAAAGAGAATCGGAAACCTTGGACATGAATGTCACATAAAAACCTTCGGACATTATGCACGCTTTCAGCAGGTATGCACGAATCAAAATCAGAGTTGTATCCTAGCCAGCGAACACGCAACTGTTTTTCTTTCCCTTATGTGTACGAGTCTTTAAAACCTTCTAAATTTGATACATTCCACTATTTCCAACTTTTTGTGATTCATGATCCTAAAAACTGCCAAGAAACTCTTCATCTTTCATATCATGAAGACGATATGTTATAGGTTTAGTATCTAGGATTTTTGACACTTTAAAAAGTTCAGCAGACCACAAGTAATTTCTCTTTTCAAAAATATTTCTTGTACGATTGATTCGAACAGTATCACCAAAATTAAATTTTTTCTTTCCTGCCTTTTTATTAGAATATTGTTTAAGGAAATGTGTACTCTCGCTATGATGAACTTTCTAAGGGCTCGCATTGAACAAAGATCGATGAGGACGTTGATTATAAATCAACATGATTTTACCTAAATCATTAATAAATGCAGCCATATTTTTTAATGTAGAATATCTTGAAATTAAAAGTCGAATAGTTCGTATTAAACGTTCAGCCAATTCAGCCTTTATAGGACTTTGACCATGATAGAGTATTTTATTATATTTCAATAAAACCTTCTTTACTTGGAATTAACAAATTCACTTCCTTGGTCTGTTTGAATTTTTTCATATGGATTCTGTTCAAAGATGGATTCAAGAGTATTAGCAACTTCTTTGCCTTTCTTTGACTGCAATGGAACTGCATATGCATGACGACTAAAAACACTTATTGCGAGTAAAATATACTTTTACAGTTTATTATGACGTCTTTGAATCGAGTCTAGAGTGAGAAGATCTGCTTGTAATATATGCCGAGGATAAAAGGCTTTAGTTTTTTTTATAGTCACGACCCCTAGTCCTATGATCTCGATGACGAGTATAACTAGATTCCTTTTACCAATACTCTTTTGCTAGCTCTTTTTTAATTTGGTAACCTTAGCAACTGTAGTTGGAGAGCTTAAACTTTCTGATTTTCCAATATTTCTATAAACACCATTCAAAATTTGACCCATTTTGATCGTAACCGTCCGCTACCTTTTTGTATTCTACCGGGTGAATCATATGTCTTCGCTTTTGTCTTGTTACCGGTGTAAAATCGCCAGTAGGTGTGCTTTCCAAGAAAGATTTAAAATCTACCTTAAATGGACTATGTTCTCTTAGTTTATTTAGAATTTGCTTATTGCTAATAAAACTTTTAGGAAAATTTTCCAACTTTAAAAAATCATATAAATGCCCGTCAAGGGATTCGACTCTCTTACGATTCGAAATCAGATCCGATAATAAATCAATTAAATTGTAGGGCTTGCCCTGGATTATAAATTCATTCTTTTCTCATCAATTTGTTCATTTTCAGCGAGATACGCCAAGAGTCTTTTACTTTGTTCACGATAGGATTGAGGCAACAAGTCCACAACATTTGTTAATAAATCTTCCTTTTTCTGTGTTTTCAAAGTTTCAAAACTTTCACTATTATCGGAAGGTTTATCAATGACATTGACTTTGAGTGGTTTTTCACGATAAGGTTTATTTTTGTTGACACGACGAAGGGTATTTTGAAGAAAATTAATTTTTCATCATCGACAATTGTTTCATTGTTAATAAATTTATCAAGATTATCTTCAAAGTGCTTTTTGGGTGAAGAAGCAAGTTCAATTGGTGTCAATTTGTAGGATTTGGCCCTTTTTAGACAATAGTGTTTACAAGTCCGGTGATTATCGGTAGTAACAATGAAAAGAAATTACCACCCGCTTGAAAAAGACATTTTCTTTTATAATTTACTTTATTTTTGCAAGATAGAGCACGTATAAGTGATTGTTGTTGCTTTGTCTGTTTCTTAACACGATCTGATAGTTGAACATTACCTTCATTTATATTTAAACAAAGTTCTGACAAGAGATTAATAAATTCCTTGTCAACATCATGCTTGAGAAGTGCTTTTCTAAGTCGTGGTTTTGATTTGGCTAGCACGTAAAATAAATACCGATGTTCGTCTAGCTTTTTCAGTGTCATGATTGCGACTAATGCCCATTTTTACTATTCATTGGTAGATATACAGTAATTTCATAATCGAAAATATCAATGACTAATCGCAACTCTCTAGGCGTGTTTTGATTTAGGTATAATAATATGTAACCATAAGGTTTATTAGTTTCTTGATTGTATGCGGAAAATAAAAATTTAAGTTCGCCAGGCTAAATTTGTTTGTTTAGAGTTATAAGAGAACTTGAATCACGAACAACTCTATAGATAATATAGTAGGTACAATTCAAAGCAAGTGTTCTCATACATTTTTTCTGATGAAAAAGATTATGGACAACAAGAGTTACACAATTTTTTTCATGATGGGATCAGAAAGTAAACAGTTGTATCATTTCCCGCGACCATTCTTCAATAGATTCAGCTAAATCGTCAATAATCAACCACGAGTTTGCGCAATAACATTAAACACGTCAAGTCCTTGTATAAATTTTATGCTTGGATCAATCTCTTTATTCTATCATAAGGATCTTGCCACATACTATAGCAATAATAGATATCTTTTGGATTCTCTAAAAACATTTTATCACGATTTTGAATGATTCTCGTTAAAAGTGTTTCATTTGATATAGGAAGAGAATGTATCAGTTTAAAACATCCTTCAGATCGTTTCTTTGCGGACTGTCCATGTCTGGCAAAACAACATATTAATACGTTCCAGTAAACACTTCGTATTTGGAGCTCTGTCAGTTAACATTAAGAAGCGAATTGGATGATCCACTAGCAACAACAAAAGGTTTGGCTGTGATTACATGTCATTTTCGACCTATTCAGTGAAATGGCTAATAGAACTCAGTTTGTATGTCCTGATATTGGTTGCTATGTTGCTACTCTTGGACCAAGGCAGTTGGGACGCAGAATGGACTATTACAGGGGTCGTTCGTCAATGACCGGGTACGATGTTGGTAGCTGGTTTGCTAAGCTTATTTGCTCTGCACTACCCTTGGCTAGAAAATATATTGCACTGGTTGCAGCGGATTTTGCTTCCTCTACAGTACATGATTGGGCTCTGGGAAAGATATTCAAGAAAGTGTTTCGCAAAATGTCAGGTCGATCGCGTGATCCGTAGACGAACGTTTGAAACAACGGGGAAAAGGTTTAAAAGGAGGAGAAAGACCCCATCACTCATCAGTCTCAAGTCTGCCAGGAAGCGTAAAGCATCAAAGAGAGTAAAAGGATCCAAAAAGGATTTCTGTTCCTAGAAAATGGCTTATCTACCAACTAAAGATTCTCACCCTTCAGTCACCTCATCTCTAAATCTTTTCAATGCGGAAAATGTAGATGTCTGTGTAAAACATGGATACTATGAACAATTTAACCCTTGACAACCGCTCTCTGAAAATATCCATTTTCAAATTTATTCTAATGAAGACTACTTATCAATTTGAATTTGACATTTTTAGATTTAAATGTCATTATTAAAAAATCGAACAATGAAAAACCGAGTGCTGCAGAGGGGTTATCCTACAAAAATTGTGTACTACATAATTTATTTCGACAAATAAGCGTCTACATAAATGGAACTTTGGTGAGCACGGGCAATAATCTTTTAAATTATGCGAGTTATATACAATTCTTGTTAATGACACCAATGTTCTATTAGTAGTAGAGAGATATTAATTGTTGGATTGAACTATTGGATATGAATATAAAACAAATACTGATACTACCAATATTCTTAGAGAGGCAACAACCAAAGATTTACATTTAGTTGGGAATCTAAATCATGAGATATTTAATATACCTCAATGGTTGCCTCCTAATGTAAAGATTGATATAAAACTCCAACTCGCATCGTCAAACTATAGTACGCGAAAAGTACTGGACGCTGCACCTGATGTAACAGTCTCTCTCACGCCGGTAATGCTTCATGTACGAAAACAACAAGTTATGAGTTCTGTGGCTTTGGCCATTATAAAATTAAGAGCCTCTGGAAATTATATCGAATTGCTTGTGCCTCAGACAATCACAAATCAGCGTTTTATTGCTAAAGATACGCGTAACTATACCGATTCGTCATTTATAAAGGGTGAAATTCCTTCAAAATTGGTATTGGCTTTTCTAAAAAGTGCTGGCGCTGTTGGATCATGGACAGATTACCCACATAAATTTGAATTATTTGGGCTTTCATCGCGTGTGTGTAAATTAAATGGAATCCCTCTCTACAATTTATTCTTTGATAAACCCTAGAGGACCCTTTACGAATTGACAATGCCATCTCTAGATCGAGATTTGCAACTGTTCAAAAATGGTATAAGTGAAGAAATGTTTGCGAAAACGCATGGCATTATTGTATAGGATTTGTCTATTACTCAAAATATGAGTATTGTCCGGACAGGAAATGTGCGGTTAGAGTTTACCTTTGCCAAACCGTTGGAGGAATTGCATTAATCTCGTTAAATCAATTTGAAACCTATTGGGAAATTACTTCTGACGGCAGTGTTTTATTAGACTTGGCGCCATGAAAACGGAACAAATTAATCGATGTATTTAACTTGGACCCCTACATGGCCACATATAAATCCTATTGCATACCTTCAGATTTCTTGGAGCAAATTCAACATGTTGACAATGCCCTTATTATTGTTAATAGCAGTCCGTCGAGCATAAAGACGGGACATTGGTTATGCATTTTTCAAACAAGAAGTAATATAGAATTATTTGATCCGCTTTGCTTGCCGTATACATTCTAATGACCTCATATTAAAAATTTTCTTGAGCAGAGCGGAATATCTGTTATTCAAAATTGGAAGCGGGTATAAGATCTATCAACGAAAGCTGTGGTTCTCATGCACTTCTATATTTTATTTTTCGAAGTCGTGGACATACTTACGTGGAATTTATCAAGATTTATGAAGACAGTCCTCGATTGAATGACTTTCTAGTTGAAAACACTCTTTCTCACCTCTTTAATATAAATTTCGGTGCCCTAAAAGTGAAATGCTTTAAAAATGTATGTAAATTTATTTATAAATAAAATTTTGTACAAAAATACTGTTTCCTATAGATTTCTTCTTTTACGTATAGGTAATCATCCGATACGATAAGTGGTAACAGCTCGTCAGGATTCAACTTGTATTCGTCTTGACGTGCAAAGTCCGGGTCACATTTTCTACAATATAGGGTACCTTCATTTCATTAAATCTCTTTGTAAAGTCTATAATATAAGGGTATTGTCAACATGTTGAATATGCTCCAGGAAATCTGAAGGTATGCAATAGGATTTATATTTGGACATGTAGGGGTACATGTTAAATACATCGATTATTTATTCCGTGTTCATGGCGCCAAGTCTAATAAGCACTGCTGTCATGAGTAATTTCCCAATTGGTTTCAAATTGATTTAACGATATTAATGCAATGCTTTCCACGAGCGGTTTGGCAAAGGTACACTCTAACCGCACATTTCCTGTCCGGATAATACTCATATCTTGAGTACCAGACAAATCCAATACATTAATGCCATGCGTTTTCGCAAACATTTCTTCGCTTATACCATTTCCGAACAATTGCGAATCTCGATCTAGGGATTGCATTGTCAATTCGTAGAGTGTCGTATAGGATTTATCAAAGGATAAATTGTAGAGAGGAATTCCATTTACTTTACATAAAAGCGATGAAACCCGAATAATTCAAATTTATGTGGGGAATCTGTCCATGATCCAACGGCGCTAGAGCTTTTTACAAAATCCAATGTCAATTTTGAAGGAATTTCACCATTGATAAATGACGAATCCGTATAGGTACACATACCTTTAGCAATTTGAAGTTGATTTGTGACTGAATGAGGCACGAGCAATTTGATATTATTTCCAAAGGGTCTTAATTTTTCAATGGCCAAAGCCACAGAACTCATAACGTGTTGTTTTTGTACATGAAGTATTGCCGATGTGAAAGAGACTGTTACATCATGTGCAGTGTTCAGTGCTTTTCGCATAATATAGTTGGACGGTGCGAGTTGTAATTATCTATCAATCTTTACATTAGGAGGCAACCATTGAGGTATATTAAATAGCTCATGATTTAGTTTCCCAACTAAATGTAAATCTTTAGTTGTTGCCTCTCTAAGAATATTGGTATTGTCAGTATTTGTTTTATATTCATATCCAATAGTTCAATCCAACAATTTATATCCCTCAATTGCTTATAGGACATTGGTGCCATCAACATGAACTGTATATTGCTTGTATAATTTGAAAGATTATTGCTCGTCCTCACCAAAGTTCCATTTATGTAAACGCTAAATTGTCGAAATAAATTATGTAGTACACAAATTTTTGTAGGATAACCCCTCGGCGGCACTTGGTTTTTCATTGTTCGAATTAATAACAATGACATTTAAATCTATAAATGTCGAATTCATATCGATAAAGTAGTCTTCATTAGAATAAATTTGAAAATGGACATTTTCCGATAGCGGTTGTTGCGGGTAAAATCGTTCATAGTGTCCATGTTTTACACTGACATCTACATTTTCTGCTTTGAAAAGATATAGAGATCAGGTGACTGAAGGGTGAGAATCTTTATATGATAGATAATCCATTTTCTAGGAAAAGAAATCCTTTTTGGATCTTTTTACTTTCTTTGATGCTTTACGCTTCCCAGCTGACTTGAGACTGATGAGTGATGGGGTCTTTCTCCTCCTTTTTAAACCTTGTCTGGTACTCAAGACATGAGTATTGTCTGGAAAGGAAATGTGCAGTTAGAGTGTACTTTTGCCAAACCGTTGTGGAGAGTATTGCATTAATGTCGTTAAATCAATTTGAAACCTATTGGGAAATTATTCCTGACAGCAGTGTTTTATTAGACTTGGCGCAATGAATACGGAACAAATAATCAATGTATTTAACATGTACCCCTAAATTTCCAAATATAAATCCTATTGCATACCTTCATATATCCTGGAGCATATTCAACATGTTGACAATACCCTTATTATTGTTAATAGCAGTCCGTCGACTGTAAAGACAGGGCATTGGTTATGCATATTTCAATCAAGAACTAATATAGAATTTTATTATCCGCTTGGCTTTCCGTATACATTCTACAGACCTCATATTAAAACTTTTCTTGAGCTGACCGGAATATCTATTATTCAAAATCGGAAGTGGGTACAAGATCTATCAACGAAAAGCTCTGGTTTTCATGCACTACTATATTTTATTTTTTGAAGTCGTGGACATACTTACATGGAATTTATCAAAATTTATGGTGACAATCCTCGATTAAAGGACTTTCTAGTTGAAAATACTCTTTTTTTACCTCTATAATATAAATTACGATGCTCTAAAAGTGAAATGCTTTAAAAATGTATGTAAATTTTTTTATCAATAATATTTTGTACAAAACACTGTGTGCTTTAGATTTCTTCTTCTACGTAAAGGTAATCATCCGAAACGATTAGTGGTAACTGCTCGTCAGGATTCAACTTGTATTCACCTTGACGTGCAAAGTCAGGGTCATATTTTCTACAATATAGGGTAACTTCGTTATTAAATCTCTTTGTAAAGTCTATATTACTACTCTGATTCATATTATAAAATTCACGTGTTTTCAATTTGCTTATTTGAAGCAATGTCACATACGAAATTCTGATATGAAAAATCGCTTTCTGCAACAGCCAAATAAAAGTCTGTCGGTATGTAATCATAATATCCAGTATCTTCACAGCGATGTCGTAAAAACCAGACTCTTTTATTATTCCAGCAATTGAAGCGTAGACCAGGTTCTTCTTCCCAAAACAATTTAAAGCCAAGACGATACCAGTCTCTTAAAAACAAACTGAACTCACGTTTAGGTTTTTTCGCAATCAAGCCAGGATAAGTATTTTTCCGATTGATCACATTCATCATAGTGACAATTGGAGCGTAAGAATCCTCTATTATGAGAGTCACAAATCTCTTCAAGACTTGAATTACAGTCTTTAATTTGCACTGCATATCCTCAATGCAATTTACATGGATTGCAAAATTTCCACTTCATTATAGTCTTCAGCAAAAGTACAATTCTCACAGGATGACCAGCTGCCCAAAATATACAAGCATAATGGGCTGTTGTAAAACCTTTTCTCGATGTTGACACTGTCACTTCCAAAAAAAACTGACTCTCAAAATAAAAAAAAACTGTCTCCTAGGAGCGTTACAAAATGGCCGTCTATGTAATGGTTAAGAGCAAAAAACCACAATATCATTTTGTTTGTCGCAATCAATATATCTATAAATTGAGTAAAAGCCTGGGGACCACGACGAGAAAGTTTCATACAATAGTCCAATGAAGGGGAATCGGTTCCCATTATATCGTTAAGCATTTCTTGAGAAAATATCTTTTTTTGAAGAGATAATTCCAGAAAGTCATCATCTAAAACTAACCGCTTTTCCTATTTTACTAGATTATGCATAATTTTCTGTTTCTCAAATCTATCCATTTTAACACCCTCACCAGCAAATACAGACTGTTTTCTATTAATTGTTCTCTTCAATATATTTCGCCAGTGCATTTAATCCGTCTTGTAGTCTCTGTACATGCACTATATTTACCTTAGCCGCGAAGCACAATAGTTTTTTCGACTTGAATTTCCTTAATGATATAACATATCCATTATACATCGTTTCCCATTCAAGGGTTAGTCGAGAACCCCTTGTAATTTCTATTGCCACCTTAGGCACTCTAGGTCCCGTTTCATCAACACTTTTAATATTCAATAATGTATAAGCATCCATGTTGACTGCTCCACTTCCAGAAAGAAACTGATCCTCGATCAATAGTTTCAACCACCTGGGAACGTGTCTAGACATGAGTTTGCCTAGAAACAACGCGGTAATTTTGCCTAGTAACACAGTTTATTTCAAACATGTCCTGCAAACATAACAAAAGACATAGCCATCGCATAACCAACAACATCGACATAACAACATAACCAACAAAAAACATAACCAACATAACCATCAACAAAACATAACCATGAAACATCATCAACATAACATAAAACTCATAACCAACAAACAATGTACCCATCAAACATCATAACCAACAAACAGCATAACCAAGAAACAACATCAACATAACATAACACAACATAACCATCAAATCACATAACATAACCAACAAACAACATCAACATAACATAACATAACATCAAATCACATAAACATCACATAACCAACAGCATCAACATAACAACATAACCAACAAACAACATAACCAACAAATAACATAACCACCATAACCATCAACAAAACATAACCATTAAACATCATCAACATAACACTCATAATCAACAAACTTTATAACCATCAAACAACATAACCAACAACCAGCATAACCATCTATAAAACATAACCAAAAAACAACATCAACATAACAGAACATAACATAACCATCAAATCACAAAACATAACCAACAAACAACATCAACATAACATAACATAACATAACATCAAATCACCATCAAACATCAACATAACCAACGAACATATGTTAATTTCCCTGTGTTAATTTCCCTATCTGTCTGCTTGAATTTATAGAGGTAGTACTACTTTTCAGTCTTCATCAATCCCTTCTTTTTTGGATCTTGATGGCAAAATTATCGAGGGTGAACTGAATGTTCAAGATGTATTTACTTCATATTTGGCGAATATTGGTAAAAGGACATTTCTGCTGATTATTTTTCTCCTTTAAGATCCAACTTCAGGTCTTATCTTGCACCTCCTTGTATTAAGTCAATGTTCTTGGAACCAGTGACGGAGATAGAAATTACTAAAATTGTTATGGGATTGAGATATTCTTCGTCGTCTGGCCCTGATAATATTCCTACTAATGTAATTAAGTTCATAGTTCCTTCCATTATTTCTCCCTTAACGAAACTTTATTAACCTCTCCTTTCAGCATGATATTTTCACGAGTAGTCTCGAGCGTGTTCGAGTCATCATATTATATAAGAAAGGGGGAGGGGGACACGAAATAATCCAGCCAACTATCGGTCAATTTTTTTGTTGCCTGTTTTTAGCAAACTGCTTGAGAAGGCGATGCTTTCTCGTCTGAATAATTTACTTACTTCTAAAGATTTTTACATGATTTTCAATTTTGTTTTCGAGCAAATCATTCAACTGAGCACACTTGTGCAGTTTTACTGAATAATCTTCACTCTGCCCTAGACTCCCTTTTGATACCTGCTCCTTTGTTTTTGGATGTTCATAAAGCCTTTGATTCTTTGACCCACACTGTTCTTCTATTTAAACTTCCTCATTTTGGCGTAAGAGGTAGTGCGTTTTTTTTGTTCAAGTCTTCCATGTCTGGTAGAATAATTTCTGTTGATCTGCTTTTTCGCTCACCATCAAGTGTTGACCAGGGGCATCTCAAGGATGAATTTCAGGACCAGTACTGTTTTTAATTTATGTAAATGACCTAATTTTTGCAGTTAGAAATAGTAATCCCCTTTATTGTTGTCGTCATGTCGTCCAACATTCCCCCATACCCATAGCCTTAGTTAGAATACCTAGGATTCTCTTGTTACTTTTGCCAATGATACCACCGTTATTCCTTCTGAGAGAACAGAGGATGAGGTTCTTACAAAGTTAGTAGACCTCTTCTAGAGAGTTTCAATTTGGTTTGATGCTAACTCTGTTGCCTTAAATGGTTCTAAAACTAGTTTTTTTAGTTTTTCTCGTATATCTCAGGCTTGTCCTCAACTATCCGAAATTCATATAACCAAGGACTTTATTAGTAGACTAAAGGATGGCTATGTCCGTTTCCAAGGTATCCTCCTATATGAAAATTTATCTTTTAAACACCATATTCATTTGATTAAAATAAGGGATGCAAAAACCTCGGTATTCTCAGAAAACTCAAAGATATTTTTCCTGGACCAATTCTAATAATCCAATTTCATAGCTTAATTCATTCTTATGTATTTTATTGTACAGTCATATGGATGTTTACTTTCCCTTCTTTTCTCAAACTGCTTTCAAATACTTACGATAAAGCTATAAGTCTTATTCAGGATGTAATTAGTTCGGCAACTAAACCGTAACTTGATATTGATAAACTTTATATTCTTTCCTGTGCGTTTTTCGCTTTTCATCAGCTCCATGGTGATATTCCTACTTCCCTTATATTTACGTCTTCTTTTGTATCTGATCAGTCAAATTATCAGCGCCGTAGTTCTCTAAATATCCAAATTCCGCATACACCAACGATAAGATCTGATTTTAATTCTTTTGTTGCGTGTCATTTGACATGGAACACCCTTCCCGATTCTGTTCGAGAATGCCACTCGTTTGGCACCTTCAAAAGACTTCTAAAAAAAGTATGTTTCCATATTATTAATTTTTCCATGACATATATAGTGCTAACCATTTATTAGCATTATTATATATGTATATATATATATATATATATATATATATATATATATATATATATATATATATATTATATATATATATATATATATATATATATATATATATATATATATATATAATATATATATATATATATATATATATATATATATATATATATATATATATATATATATATATATATATATATTATATATATATATATATATATATATATATATATATGTATATATATATATATATATATATATATATATATATAT
Source organism: Artemia sinica (assembly GCA_027921565.1). NCBI lineage: Eukaryota > Metazoa > Arthropoda > Branchiopoda > Anostraca > Artemiidae > Artemia > Artemia sinica. The sequence continues at coordinate 60,407,437 of CM051258.1, read as the reverse complement.
ATATATATATATATATATATATATATATATATATATATATATACATATATATATATATATATTATATATATATATATATATATATATATATATATATATATATATATATTATATATATATATATATATATATATATATATATAATATATATATATATATATATATATATATATATATATATATATATACATATATATATATATGTATCTATTTATCTACCTATCCATATATATGATGATCTTTATTTCTTAAAATGTTAACAATATTTTATTTATTAAAGTTATAAAAGCCAAAACATTAAAAAAAAAATCCGTAAAATGTCAATTATATTCTGACCTTGGGAAGGTAAAGGAGTTTTGAGCTCTACTCATTTTGAGTTTGACTCGGTTATTTATTGTTATTTCTGGTTTGCTTTGAGTTTCATTTATTTATCGATGCTGATTTGTGGTAGCTTTACGCTTGGTAGATTATTTGATTCTAGTTTGATCATTTTTTGTTTAATGGAGTTCATTACTTTTCTTTTAAAAACTTGTTTTGTGAAAAAGTTTGTTTAGTTAATCTGTAAGAAAAGCGTGGTTCAATCCCACTTTCTATTGTTACAATTAGAAAATGGTTGATCTGATCTATGGCGAGATTTCGTTCTGCAGATGAAATGACAGATTGCCAAGGATTGTCCTTGTCGGCCAACCGTCTAAGACTAAATAATAAGCAGTCCGTCCCCTGTTGGTCTGGGAGGATGTTTTAAAAAAGAATTAAACGGAAATGAGAACTTCCTAGGAGGGTGCAAAGATGGAGGCTTTGTATAGATTGAGATAGATGAGGAGCGTACGTAGCAACATTGGCCTCAGGTGCTTGGTGCTGTAGTGAATTGTTAGTAGTGGTAGTAGTAGTATTAGTAATTGTAGTAGTAGCATATACAGTGTCTCAGGAGCAGCTGGGGGACCAAGTTCAATTAAAGCTCATATATTTACTAAGGGGGGGGGGGAAGAAAATTAAAAGATACAATGCATCCAGGCTATCAAAATATCATATCTGCAACCTTCTTTGGAACACTCTGGTCACACCCTAACCTTTAACATCTCGCAACATTTCCCGTAATATCTAGGGGGCACTCTGGCCTTCAAACACTTATTGTTTTTTGAAAATTTAGGAAACGATAGCACGATATTACTTGTCAATGCCGCCAGACTTGTTTCCTTATATTTTTTTTTCTCTCTTGGCCTTGTCTACAAGCCCTGTAATTTCCATACGGATCAGCGAACGAAAAAAGGACTTAACCAAATTTTTATTCCAAATACTTTGCTCTCGTTTAGGTCCTTTTGTTCCAGTTTTCTTACCCTGAATGTCTCAGAGAAAACAATGTTGGCCAATTTTGGCTTTCCACAAATCGATGTAGCCCTTATTTCCAAGTATTTCTTCTCTTTGATGTGTTTTTTAGTAATTTTTATATCAATCAGAAACAAAAGCAAATTTCGGCTTACAATGGGCGTCAAGAATAATATAGAAAATCGTTTTCAAAGTTCTTAGATCGCTTGTTCCTGTCAACATCCCCTGTAAAATCAGACCAGTAAGAAAAAAACAAATTTACTGGCCAAGTTTAACATCCAACAAATCGATGAAACTAAGGTCTTTCCAGCCCTGTGTACATGCACTTAAAATTTCAAAGCTAACAGAGACGCAAGAAATCTTAGACCCTTTTTTGTCTATCGAGAATCTATACTGCTGAAAATAGTTTGAAACTTTTGTCTGCAAAGCGGAAGACCCAAGGGAGGTCCACCGGTTTTGAACACCCCCCCCCCCCCTCGTACAAATTTATGCCTGACTCGTAAAAACGTAGAAAAAAGGCATACAAACAACTTTTTGATGTAGTTTTGGAGTTTTATTTTTTAAGCCCCTTCTCCCTCCTAAAAAATAACCCCCTAAGAAATCCTGGATAGACCCTTGTTTGTCTAAATAAATTATGTTTCTTTTATTTATGTGAAGCTATTTCGCTAATACTTACTACATTGTTTTTTTGTTTTGTTTATAGTTTTTGTTATTTTCGTTACTCCTAACAGAGACCTGGTCCCCTTAGCCAAGGCGACGTTTCAAGTAAACACTTCTTGAAAGTTTCAAGTTAGTAACTAACTAAACTTGTGGCCGAAAAAAAACTTAGTGGCCATTTTAAGGCCTTAAATTGGGGAGGGGGGTCCCCAAACGAAAAAGATCTTAGGATCTTCTTCTGGCAAATGTCCTGCAGAGCCAAATTTCCTTTCCGATTCTTCTCTTGCATTCGGGTTTCCATAGCCCAATGAATTGGGGATGTAAGTTTCAAGTCAACCGAGAAAGACGTTTTGGCCTTTTTTGGGCACCACTGTTGTGAGATCCAGATCCGCAAACTAATAGATATTTGACTTTGAGTTTCAATCTGTGAAGAAAAAGTAACCTTTCTTGGCCCTTTATTGACACTTTTTTATGAAATCGAAGTCTTTGTACTTTTTCTTATGCCTTGTGGTTTATTTAGTCCATGGACTTAAGAATGTCACTTTAAAGAAAGAAAACTCGGAACTTTTTATTTACATAGTATAAAGCCATTACACTTTTTGGGACGACAAAAAAAAAAACACTGGGGCTTTGTTAGACTACAGAAAAAAAAATACGAAAATTTTTACAATGGCAGAAGAAAAACGATGGCACATTGTCCGATGACAAAAAATGACCCTTTTTTGCAACAAAAATCAATGAGGCTTTGTTCGATGACAGGAAAAAGTGAGGATAATTTCTATATTTGCAGAGAAGAACAATGACAAGTTTTAAGAAGGTAGAAAAAATTTGCACTTTCTTTGATTAACATAAATAATAACATGATATATTAAAATAAACGGCAAAATAGTTTTCGGAAAATAGTCTTGACACCATACAGATTACCTTTGAAAAGTACTGTTCCCGAATAGACTCGCTTCCTTGAAGTTCAAAAAGCTGAACATCGTATTTCCAAGAAGAAAATAAGCCTTCTTTGGGCCCTATTTTGGGGTTTTGAGGGAATAGAATTTCTTAAGTTTGAAACTAATGCCCAAGGGCACAATATAGCTTTAATTCAATAGGAAAAAGACCAAACTATATACTAAGTGGAGGAGCAGTAGGAGTTGACTAATCTATAGAGAAAGGCTTTTGCTTGCCTTTAAATAGCCAAGCGTAACTTCTTATAGTGATTTTAGGGGGGTTTTAATCCTGACTGCCGTCCCAGGGCTAATCCATTAAAAGCATTTCCATTACTGAACATAGATTAGGTGCAAGCTATTAAACATTTATTACATAGTTGGTTATGAGCAACCAGCTACGATTCTTAATCTCAGCTGGCAATGGGTGCTCATTACAAAAACATTATTCATCTGCATTGAATAATACAACGACTAAAATAATAAATTGTAGTTTCAACTGCTACCTGTTACAAATATATGCATTAATTCCGCCATGTTTAACCATAGGTTATATCACAACAATAGTATTCATGTTTTGGTTTGTAGCGTCTCAAGAAAGACCTTTAAAAGGCTTACAAACAAAGACGCCATTTAGTAATGAGCCTCGTCCTTGTCCTAGTTTAGAGAAGTAGCAAAACTAATGTTGTAAAAAAAAAAAAAAAAAAAAAAAAAAAAAAAAAAAAAAAAAAAAAAAAAAATGTTGTTCTGACAAGGAATAGAACGATGACAGAATAGATGGTCCATATTTCATAGCTTTCCCGGGGGAAGAAAATGTGGTATGGCGCGGTAGGGTAAGACACAACGATAATGGTCAGTGCTAAATGAAGATGGTAAATTTCCTCAAGTAAGAATGATCGAACGAAATGATTTTCTAATTGCCGATTTATGTCTCTGATTGACATTGAAATTTAATGAAAATTTGTCATACAAAATTAACTGCTTCAAACTTGTCTAAAAAAGGACATCAATTGTATATTTTTTAGATTGTTTAATCAGGAAAGTGTAAGTTATTTTAGATATATTTTTTTTAGTTTTAATATTTTTTTTTAGTCCCCAACCCCAAAAAAACCACCCGAGGAAAATTGCCACCCCGAGGAAAATACTCCCTAGAAAATCCTCCGAAAAATACCCCGTGGAAAATACCCTACCCCCGGAAAATACCCCCATGGAAAATATGATCCCGGTAAATACCCCCCCCCCCGTGGAAAATAAGGCTTTTCAATTTTAGAATTTTGTTCGAGTTTTGGTTTTTTTCCGTAGGGGGAAGGAATTTTGGTACTTTTAAACCACTCACTAAAGTTTACGCCGTGTAAAACTCGAGAAAAAACCGGTTTCTTCGTTAGTTTCTTTCAGCTTAGCGTGAGAGAAGACAAAGACAAGGGACAGAATAGATGAGAAATATATAATTTGGGCTATATATTTGCACATAAGGGGGGGGGTAGAATGTTTGGACAGTTTGAAGTCTGAAAACAATTCTTACTTCAAAATATGCAGAATAATTGTACCTAACACATTTTGCATGCAGACCCACTAACTTTACCCCCGCCTCCCCCCCCCCACAATGTGCAAATATACAGCCCAAATTTGTTTCTAAAATAACGAAGAAACTAACAAAGAGACCGGTTTGTTCTCGAACTACACATCGTAAACTTGAGAAAGTGACGTATAATACACAAGTACCGAAATTTGTCATGGGGATAGAGGCTGATTTCCCGGTATTATATAAAAAAGATCTAAAATCAAATTCAAAGAACAAGTTCTTTCAACTGAAAGTAAGGAGCAACATCAAAACTTAAACCGAACAGAAATCATTACGGATATGAAAAGAGTTTCCCCTTCCACAAGACCTTGCTCTTCACGCTAAAGTTTTGACTTTTTGTTTAATTCTTTAAGAACGATTCCTGAAATACAATGGCCGTTTAATTAGAATAATAAACTTTGTTTTAAAATTCAAAAAAAAAACTTTAGTGTATAGAGCGAGATCTGGAGGAGAGGCAATAACTTTCATATACTTAATAAATTTTTTTTATAAGTTTTGATGTTGCTTCTTACTTTCAGTTGAAAAAAACTTGTTCTATTTAAATTTAATTTCTGATCGTTTTTTAATAACACCGGGCATAATTTTTTTTTTTTTTTTTTTTTTTTAACAAAGCCATAAATTAAACAAGCTAAATAAAAAAAAAGTTTTTTTTCAGCTGAACGTAAGAAGCAAGATTAAAACTTAAAAAAAAAACAGATCTTATTCAGTGTGTGAGGAGGATTGCCCCTACCTCAACCCTTGCTCTTTACGCTAAAACCTTAAAGTCCTTTAAGAATAATTTTCATTCAAATTCAACGGCCCTTGTGTTTGAGCAGTCTTCCTTAAAAATTGCGACGAAAAGGCAGACTAAAGCTTGCCTCCTCGTAAACGAAATAATTTCTGTTTGTCAATAGGTTTTGATGTTGCTCCTTACTTTCAGCTTAAAAAACTGTTTTTACTTAATTTCTGGACGTTTTTCAGATCATGTTAGGATATTCCCCACATCCCCCTAAGTGAAAATTTCTTATGGGAGACTTCCCCCGCGGGATATTCTCCTCGTAGAACCCCCTCCCCCCCCGAAAAAAAACAAAAAAACTCATATTTCCTAGTAACAAACACTACATGTAAATATTGGTCAAACTGTGTAGCTTACAACCCGTTCTCCAGGGACTGTAGGGGATGATGTCACCCTCAAAAGCATGTTTATTGGACCTTCCAACTATGCTGAATCAAATGATTATCTCCAAATATTGATAGGAAGTCTTTGGGGGAAAAGAAGCGTTGGAGGTGGGACAGTTTCCCTCCACTCCTTTTGGTTACTTAATAAGACCAGTAGAACGTCCGATTTCCTTTTGAATGAGCCGGCTACCGATCCTGTATGACAGTTGGTTTGATAACACCACCCTTGGGGAAAAAAACAAATGAGCACGCAACCAAAACTTAAATTAAAACTAACCGTTGTTCGTCCCCATACAAATAATTTCAACGTCAAATACATTGAATAACAACACTGAGTTACCGACAAAAAAAGCTAGAACAAAGTAAATTACACATAAGGGTTTAAGTTTTACATGTGTATATATTTTCCAAAAGTAAACTACATAATTCTCCGGTTTTTAAAGCCCTAACACTAAAATATCATAGTTTAGCTTCATCGATTCCTCGACTTAAACTCGAAGTTTCAACCATTAACTCAATCTTTTTTGTGTCAACACTTAAACTTCTATTGCGTCTTATTTCACTATTTTCAGTAAAATTAATTCTAATAATACTTCGCTGGTTAATATCCCGTGTTCTTTCGACACAAAAAATACACAATAGAGTTCGTCTAAAGGCTTCTCTAAAATCTCGATGAAAGTAGGCGTAAATGATTGGATTCAATGTAGAGTTAAAGTATCCGATCCAAAACAAAACATCCGTTAATATAGGTGGACTAAAGCACTGCTGGCCACAAAGCGACATTGTGATATACCACGTAAAAAATGGAAGCCAACACAAAATAAACGCTCCCATAATTATACCCAAAGTCTTAGCAGCTTTATGCTCTCGTTTTAATTTAGAAAGTCGTTTATCTTTTAGCGGCATTAATTGGAGGTCACTTCCATCAACCTCAGACGTTTTGGAATTTTTCTTAGGATTAACTAGCGGTGGTTTTGGATAGCTTGCAGGTGATAGATTATCCACGTCATTGACATATTGTCTCTTTAATACTTGGGCTGTGTCAGCGTCCTTTGATAGAAGTTTCTCTTGGTGATTTGCCATTCTATAAATTCTATAGTAAGTGAACAGCATTATTGAACAAGGTATCCAGAAACTCATACTAGAACTAATAATTGCATATACTCTATTCACAACAAACTCGCATTCCTCTAAATGGCTTAGTCTATGTTTCAAATGTTCTTCAGTCGTGTACCAGCCCAGAAAAATAGGCAAAAAACTTATCACGGCTGGCCATAACCAACAGTTGATTACCATAATTACTACCTTTTTTCGTGTTATTCTTTGCAAGTATAATAAAGGCTCACTAATGGCATAATAGCGATCAACACTGATGCAACACAAATGTAGAATAGACGCAGTTGAAAAATATACATCAAAGCTATTCCAAGCATCACACATACGGAAACCGAATAACCACTTTCCATAAATTACGACACTTGCGTTGAAAACCATTGCTACCAGAGCAACAAGGAAGTCGGCAAATGCGAGTGATACTAATAAGTAATTAGTGATGGTGCGCAGCTTTCTGTATCGACTGACACTAATAATTACTAAGAGATTTCCGAAGACACTAGCAATTATAATAGTTCCCATTAGAATGGCTTTCAGGATCACGATAAGAGTATCTGACATTATCAGGGCGAGAAAATCAACTCTGGCATTCCCCTCGGCAGCATTGGTTCCGGTTGCGTTGTCCATAGAATCATTAGAGCACCCTAAAATGAAAACGATATTCACCCTTAAAAAACTGATAAGGAAATAAAATAAATAAATTATACGGAAATAACATTAGTCGAATGATACTAAAATATATGTTCAAATAGGACATTATGCCAATTTTTCATTATGGGAAAAGATACGGGGGATGGGTCTAGCATACCAAATGAAGTATTTTCAATCATATCAGTTATTAGCATAAAGTGGTCAAGAAATAAACCGTTCCAATTTAAAGGACAGCTTCCAAGTCAGCATTGTTTTTCTATACAATGGGCAACATAACAACGCTGCCTACTTAAAGAGCAAGATGGTTTCAATATAATATTTTATTCCCGGGCCACTTCATGTAGAAGGAGTTGTCGTAGAAACTTCAAAGGGGGCTCATTCGATAGGAGATTAAAAGATCTTGTTCCCTTTGTAGGAGTGAAAAGGGATTGGAGGGTGTCCTGCGTACCTTCCAAACCCTGTTTAGCAGCCAGTCACCCAAAGAGATACGATCGAAACTTTGAGATAATCAGTTTGTTAAAAATAATCCAAAGGTCCGATAATTATGCCTTTGGGGATTACCTGAACCCCAAAGCCCTTTGGGAAATGGACTTAAATTACGTAAGTTGCTGTTGTTTTTTTTAGGTTATATAGTTGGCTAAGGGGGGAGCGTATGATCTGTGGCGTCCAAAAAAGCTAAGGGTACTAAGGTAAACTTTCAGGAAATGTTGAGAGAGTTGTGGAACTGAAACAATAGAAACTATATGCACTTAGGTTGTCAGAAGGGAGACGATTTGCAATGTCTCAGGAAAAGCTAAAGGTATTGAGTTGGAACTCTTAGGTAGATTAGGGCAAGGGCACCCGCAGAAAATTTTCCGGGAGGGGGGGGGGGCAGACGCCAAAATAGGAGTGGTGGTTGGGTGACACGGAATATATTTCAAGATGTTTTTTCGTAGGAATAAGTGTATTCTTAAATACTTTAAGGAAAAAACTCTCAAATAAAAAGAGCAATTAAACTGCATGCAAAATAAAACAAATACAGTAAATTTTAAACGACAAGAATTCCTGCCAAAGGGATCAATTTATTTAAACAATAATATATTTAATTATTATGCATTTATTATTAAAAGATAATCAAACTCAAGCCAAGATTACAGAAAGATTTATTGCTTTGGTAGATTATAACAGATGCAGTAGACTTGTCTTTATGCAATTTCCTACGCCTTAGAATAGTCTACAGAAGGAATCGGGATATTTAAAATCATCCTGCCTGCATAGATACCACGTTTTGATTTCATAAGGGTCATCTAAAATGTACCTCTTTCCTAACACGATAATTATCTCCTTCAAACTTAAATCCCTTATATATTCAGACATAAAAAAAAGCGAAAGAAAAACTATCCAGCTGTCTAATTAACCCTCTTTCTTTTTATTGTCCTATTCAACTAAATAAAATGAACAGGTTCAAAAAGATTTTTGTCACGAGAGCATCTTATCAAAAAGTTTGTGATAAAATACTGGATGTAAAAAGTGACTTGGGCCAATATTCACCAAACTAAAAATACAATTCTCATGACAATTGCTACACAGGCAGTATTGGCTTTTTATGCTGATTCTTAATAAATAAAATTCTTTCAGTTTAATGTTACCCACCCAAAACCAAAAATCTGAGAAAATTTGCCTGATTTTTGAAAAAAGGGGAAACCCCCACCCCCAAAAAAAGCCAGCGGTCTTATTGAAAATTACTTTATTAGATGGATGCATCATATCAGAGAACCCTGCCGTAGAGATTTCAAGCTCCAAATTTCAAAATGTAGAATTTCGCAAATTTTTTTTCAGAAGGAATATTGTCGATGCATGTTTATTTGTTTTACTTTTTCCCAGGGGTGATTGTATCAAACCGAATGTCCAAGATAATTGGGAGGGAGCTCGTTCAAACGTAGATTTAAATCACTTTTTTAAGTGACCATACAGATTGGGCTAGGAGAAAGTCTTGTTTTCTGTATCAAATCGAATGTCCAAGATAATTGGGAGGGAGCTCATTCAAACGTAGATTTAAATATCTTTTTTAAGTGACCATACAGATTGGGCTAGGAGAAAATCTTGTTTTCAGCCATTTTATGGTACCAAACTACGACTTTACCCCAAAGAGGACGAATTTGAGATCAACTTAAAATTCTGAGAAGCTAATTGATTTAAAAATATCAAAAGCTATATTTTAGGATTCCAAGTTGCAAAAGAAGTAATGCCACATGGAGTAATGCCAATACTGGAGTAAAACTTGGTAGAATCCTGTATGAAAATAGGCTATGTTTGGTTATTTGTAATTGTGTATCAGCTATAATGAGGGGAGTGAGTCATTGTTTAGGTGGGGGTAGGGTAGATTCATAAAAACATACATTTTAATGGACCAACTGCTTATTCCTCATGAGGCTTCGGATAAATGTTTTAAGAGGTATGGGGGAGCAGGAATTAATCAAAATGTTTCTCTATGCAGCTAAAATGTTACATTCCAATATCTACCATCACAGACGTGGAAAAGGCAAGGAAGGCCACCATCAACCCCGCCAGGAAATTTCTTTGGGGTGGCGAATACTACTAGGAACTTATTTTTCAGCAATTTTAAATGTTAATATTTTTCTTTTCTATTTATATGAAGTACTTCAATGATTTTAAACAAATGTATGTAATGTATTTATCGATAAGAAAATACTGTTGTAGAGGTTGTGATGGCTTCAGTTATGTAGAAGATCAAAAGTCTCACAGAATTTCCATCCATACAACAATAATACTCCTTTTCATCCAACCGAAATTCTTTAGCAGTAATATTAACAAGGCCTTTTTACCAAAATTGTTATTCCTCACCAATTTTTTAAGTATGTTCAAATTTTATCCAAAATTGAAATTGAAAATTTAAACGTAGGACAGTAGTAATCAACGTATAATTATTTCTTTGCACATTTTAAAAGCAATTAACCAAGGATTTAAGGGACCAGTACATCAATTTATATCTTGGTTTGGCCTGGGTATGATTTGGAAAACAATCAGAAGTTAAGTATAAAAAAGGAACTTATCAATTGAAAGCGAGGAGCAAATTTGAAACCTATTTGAACAGATTATTCTTTATACGAAGGGAGCTGTCTCCTCCTTAGCTCCTTACTCTTTACTATGAAGTTTGGCTTTTGTCCCACATTTTTAAAGAAAATTTGCAATTGGAAAAAAAGATTATTCAAACAAACGAAAAAAATTTTGTTTAATGAAAAAGGTGTTGAGTAGGGTGAAGTACTTCTTATGTATAGTTTAATTTCGATTTGTTTTAAGTCTTAAACTAGCTCCTTACTTTAGTTGAAAACCCTTTTCTATTTGTTTAACTACATTTCATGAAGCTGTAAAGTTTAATGAATGCAATACTATTGATAAAGCACAAAAAGCGATCAATATTTCAATAATCTCTGTTTGGATTTTGATGGGTAATAAAACAGTTCGTGGAAACGAAATTTGAGCAAGGAGCGAACCAGCTCAATATAAACCGAAGCTAAAAAACGGAATTTTGATACCAATAGATATATCAAAAGAATTGGTTTATTGTGCTGATTCTAAATATATAAGTTTTTAGTAAGTTTAGTCTTACCCATCAAAAGCTCAAGCCTGATAAAATTTGTCTGATTTTCGAAAAAAGGGGGAAAGATCACCTAAAAACCATAGAATTTTAATCAAAATCACATCATCAGATTCAGCGTATTAAAGAACTCTGCTGTAGAGGTTTCAAGCTCATATCTGGAAAAATGTGGAATTTGTTATTTTTGCCAGAAGAAAGACCGCGAATGCGTGTTGTTCTTTTTTTTCCAGGGGAGATCGTGTCGACCCGGTGGTTCTAGAACGTCAGGAGAGGGCTCACTTTAACTGAAAGGAAAAGACCTAGTGCCTTTTTAAATGACCTAAAAGTTGGAGGGCAACTAGAAAATTAAAAAATTTAAATGAATTTACTGAAAAAAAATGTGCATTGTCAGTTTAATATACATATGCTTCTATTTATTCCTTAAAATCTTAATTAATTTTTGATTTTTTAAAGTTATAAAAGCGAAAACATTTAAAAGAATTCTTTTCAGTAAAGTACAAATTATATTCTGGCTTTTAGAAAGCATGGGGTTTAGAACCCTACTCATATTATTTTCTGCTCGTTTTGAGTTTGACTCTGTTATTTGTTTTAATATCTATTTGTTTTTGGTTTTATTTATTTATTAATACTGACTTATCGTAGTTGTATGCTTGGTAGTTTATTTGATTCCATTTTTGTTCATTTTTTGTTCAATGGAGTTCTTTACTTTTTTTGAAAAACTTATTTTACGGAAAAAGTCTTTTTCAATTAATTTCTGTTCGTTTTATATTGACATAGTCTTTTCCAGGGAGAAAAACTGAGCCTCTTCTAAAGTTAAACAACCATCCCTTCCATAAGAACCTTAAATCCCCCTTGGGCATAACTTACAACCCTTGCCCCTAATCTTTGTTTTTTTTTTCAACCCCAAAATTCTGGTTATATGATATTTAAACTATTTTTAACAGAATGACTATCTCAAAATTTCTATTAGATGCATTTCGGGACAATAAGACGTGTATGGGGGGGGTGTGGCTGCCCTCCGATCACTTTGAACTCTCAAAAAGAGCACTAGAGCGTCTGACTTTCAATTCAATGAGCCCCCTCCGAAGTTTATATGAACACACTTTCTATAAAAACCTTATATGTCCCCAGGGCATAACTTACAACCCTTTTCCTGTGGGCTGGGGGAATTTTTTATCCTTAAAAACATAATTTCCAGACCTTTCTGATACGCTGAACCAAATGACTATTTCAAAATTTTGATTGGAAGTGTTTGGGGAAAGGATGGGCATGGGGGATGGCATTTGCCCTCTGATCATTTTCGACTAATAAAAAGGACACTAGTCCTCTCAATTTCCATTCGAATGAACCCTTTTTGAAGCTTCTACTACAAAACTTTCTATGCCCCAAGGGCATAACTTAGGACCCTTGTCCTGAGGGCTATGGGGGAGGATTGTCATCCTCAAAGACATCATTTCCAAACCTTTAAACTAGGTTGAACAAAATGGCCATATAAAATGTTGATTGGAAATGTTTGGAGAAATTAGGGCGTGGGTGATTCTACCTCAGATTACTTTCGACTATTAAAAATCACAATAGTCCTCTCAATTTCAAATCCAGTGGCCCTTTTTTGAAGTTTTACGACAACTGTTTCTATAAAAACATTAAATACCCAAGGGAATAACTTAAAATCTTAGCCCCGAGGGCTGGGGGAGGGGATTGTGATACTTAAAAACATAATTTCTGGACCCTTCAACTACGTTCCACAAAATGGCTATATCAAAATGTTGATCGGAAGTGTTTGGGGAAATGATGGGCGTGGGGAGGGGGCATTCGCACTCCGATTGCTGTTGAATATTAATAAGTGCACTAGCCATCTCAATTACCGATTGAATGAGCCCTCTTTGAAGTGTCTACGACAACGCATTCTATAAAAACCTTATATGTCCCCAGGGCATAACTTACAACCTTAGCCCTGAGGGCCAGGGGGAGGGGTTATCATACTCAAAAACATAATTTCCGGATCCTTCAACTACGTTCCACAAAATGGCTATATCAAAATGTTGATCGGAAGTGTTTGGGGAAATGATGGGTGTGTGTGGGGGAGGCATTCGCCCTCCAATTGCTTTTGACTATTAATAAGGGCACTGGCCCTCTCAATTCCTACTTGAATGAACTCTTTATGAAGTTTCTGTGACAACACTTTCTATTAAAATCTTGTATGCCCCCAGGGCATAATTTACAACCTTTGCCATGGGGGCTGTGGGGGTTTTATTATCCTCAAAGACCTAATTTCTGGACCTTTAAACTACATTGAACAAAATGGCTATCTCAAAATTTTGATTGAATGTGTTCGGGAAAATGGTGGGCGTGAGAGGGGTTACTTGTCCTCCAATCACTTTCGACTATTATAAAGGGCACTAGCCCTTTCAATTTCCAATCGAATGAGCCCTTTTGAAGTTTTTGCAACAACAATTTCTATAAAAACCTTATATGCCCCCAGAGCATAACTTACAACCCTTGCCCTGAGGGTTGTGGATGGGGGGGGTGTCATCCTCAAAGACCTAATTCCCAGAACTTTAAACTACGTTGAACAAAATGGTTATCTCAAATTTTTATTGGATGTATTTAGGGTAATGGTGGGCGTGAGAGGGGGGTTTGTTGGCCTTCAATCACTTTCGACTATTAAAAAGAGCACTAGCTCTCTCAATTTCCAATAGAGCACTTTTTTAAGTTTATACAACACCGCTTTCTGTAAAAACCTTATATGCCTTTGGGGCATAATTTATAACCCTTACCCTGAGGGCTGTGGGGGGTTGTCATTCTTAAAGACCTATTTCCTTTAACTCTCTACAATGTTGAAAAACTGGCTGTCTCAAAATTATGATTGAATGTGTTTGGGAAAATGGTGGGCGTCAGAGGGGGGTTAGCTGCCCTCCAATCACTTTCGACTATTAAAAAGGGCACTAGCCTTTTAATTTCCCAGCAAATGAGCCCTTTTTGAAGTTTCTAAGACAGCGTTTTCTATAAAAACCTTATATGCCCCCTGGACATAACTTACATCCCTTGCCCTGAGTACTCTGAGAGGGTTATCATCCTCAAAGATCTAATTTCCAAAACTTTAAACTGTGTTGAACACAATGGATATCTCAAAATATAGATTGCATGTGTTTGGGGAAATGGTGGGCGTGACAGGGGGGTTAGTTGCCCTCCAATCCCTTTCAACTATTAAAAAGGGCACTAGCCATTTCAATTTTTCAATTAAATTAGCCCTTTTTGAAGTTTTTACGACAATGATCTCTAGAAAAAAACCTTATATGCCCCCAGGGCATAACTCACAACCCTCGCCCTGAGGGCTGTGGGGGGTTTTTCATCCTCAATGACCTAATCTCCAGAACCTTCGAATACGTTGAACAAAATGACTATTTCAAAATTTTTATTGGATGGGTTTTGGGAAATGGTGAGCGTGAGAGGGGGGTTAGTTGTCCTCCATTCACTTTCGACTATTAAAAAGGGAACTAGCCCTTTGAATTTCCAATTGAACGAGCCCTTTTTGAAGTTTCTACGACAAAGCTTTCAATAAAAAGATTATATGCCCCCCAGGACATAAATTACAGTTCTTGCGCTGAGGACTGTGGGGAGAGTGTCTTCCTAAAAGACATAATTTCCAGATCTTTCAACTACGTTGAACAAAATGGCTATCCCAAAATTTGGATTGAATGAGTGTGGGGAAAGGGTTGGGATTGAAAGGGTGTTAGTTGCCTTCCAATCACTTTCGACTATTAAAAAGGGCACAAGCCACTCAAATTTCCCATCAAATGAGCCCTTTTCGAAGTTTCTACGACAACTCCTTCGATACGAAGTGCCCTGGTCTAAAACCAACAGAAAAAAAACAATACATCTTGTCAACATCGTTCTTTACTTAGGCCGAATTATTACACTGCCTAATGATATAGACATTTTGAACTTGGTTATCAAACACCAAGATATTTAATGCCTTTAGACTCAGTGTTTGTAAAAAGTAACGCATTATTAAAGTAGTTTGTTCAAGTAAAACATTAAAACTAAGATTAAGAAAATCTAAAAAAAAAATTAATTCAATATTTCTAATTAAATTTTGAATACAAAAAAAACAATATATTTAACACCTTTATGTTCCATAACTGTAAAATTTAAATCTTTTTCAAAGTGACGATTAGATAATACAATCACTCCTTGAAAAAAATGATAATAAAACATAAAAAACGTATCCATTCAGGGGGAAAATACAGAAATTCCAAGCATTCCGTTCAGAGGAAACAGTTCTGATTATAGTGGCTTCCTATATCAGCTCATGGGTACTCTTGAAATGCAAGAAAAAGTTGACGGCATATTTTTACCGAAATTGCCCCTTATTAAGTTGTTTTCCTTATGTTTTTTTTTATGACTACACAAACTTCCTTGTGTACTAATATCTGCACTAATTACTAATAAACAAATACATATTTAAAATCACCAGAAAAAGCTGATTCTTTGATTTAATGTCATCAATAGTTAGGCTCTTATACTTTCGTTATTGACAAGGATCATTATTTATTTACCATTTGTTACTATGAAGATTTTTTTTTTTGTTATTCCAACCAAATCATATAGAAAAATGTGTGGAAAACTGGAAAGGGGTCACTCAGTCACAAATTAGAACTTATATTTTCCTTATTAAGGGTCAAAATCTATTGGCAGGCAGCCAACAATGGGGAAACACACATTTTTCGTTAATTTTTGCCTATTCTGTCCTCTTTCCTTGGTTTTCTTATAATTACTATATAGTCCAAAATTTTGCAGAGTGGCCATGGCCTGCCGGTGCCCATGGTTTAGGGGGATGTTTGACAGGATCAAAAGACATTCTGTCCACCCTTGTTATCAATAGGGCATATCTGCGATATCTTTGGAACGGATGAAAGCATCATGTTAAAACTTATAGAGTCATGAAGTGGTTTTGAGCTCAGTCAAAAGGTACTATCTGTATTGATGTTGTTAACAGAGCTTATCTGCAATATTTCAGGAACGGCTAACAGACTTAAGTTGAAACTCTTAGGAAGTGCTGAGGGGAGCATTAAACTAAATCAAAAGATAACATGTAAATCCAGGATTTGCAAGATCTCAAGAACTCCTATGGGTTATAAGTTGGAACTTTCAGGAAATGTTCAGGGGGAGGTTGTGGATGAATCATCAGACGCAATTTACGACCAGGTTTTCAAAAGGACAATGCTACAAAATTTCAGGTACGGCTAAGGATGTTATTTTGACATTTTCAAGGCCTTTTGAACAAAACCCCAAAACACTAGGTGCATCTAGGTTGTCAAAAGGCTGTCTCTGCATTGTTTCATGAATCTCTAGGAGTCTCAAGTTGGAGCTTTTAGGGCATGTTGAGTTAAACCAAAAGACACAATGTGCATCAAGAATCTCAAGCTGGAATATCTCAGAAACAGCTAAAAATATACTAGGATGAAACTTTCAGGGTATTTTGAGAGGAATGTTGAACTAAATCTAGAAACACTATACATATCCAGGTTATCAAAAAGGCGTGTTAACATTATCTCGGGAACAGCTAAGGATATGCTAGGTTGATACTTTCGGGAAACGTTTAGGAGGATGTTGAACTAAATCAGAAGTGGCCACTCGGATCCTGACTGGGAAAAGGTTTATCTGAAATACCTCGGAACAGTTATGGGTATCAAGTTAAAATTTTAGAGAATATTGACGAGATTTAGAACTAAATCAGAAAGCTTTAAGTGTATCTGGCTATTCAAAATGGCATGTCTGAAAGGCTTAAGGTATTAAGTCCAATATTCAGGGGCAGTTTAAAGGGATTTTAAACTAACCCAAAAGACACTATGTTTATTCTGGTTGCCATAAGGATGAATCTAAAACATGCTAGGAATATCTAAGGATATCAAGATGAAACTTTTGGGGTATGTTTGGAGAGAGGTGGGCAAACTAAATCAGAAGACACAACGCCAGGCTGTCAAAAGAGCGCATCCGTAATTTTTTTGGTAACGCTAAGGGTACAAATTAGCAGCTTAAGGGACCTTCTTAAAACTTTCAGGAGTATTGAAAAAGGTGGAACAAGTAAATTTTAAATTTTGACTTAAAGGGGGGGAGGCATTTTTTTTTTATCTAAGACATAAATTTGTAAAAAAAAAAAACGTTGTATCTATTTTTAGTGCAAAATATTCTCTTTTTTTGACAGCTATCTAAACATCAGAGTGTCATTTCCGATTTATTAAAGAACACAGTGTATTTTAAACATTTTCTCTGTATATTTGTAAATGGATGAATAAAGGATAAGCCATTGAGTCTCAGTGCTGAGGGGAAGAGAGCTTCCCTCTTATTGCTAAAAAAAAGTTCACTCTAGAGAATTATATTTTATTTTAAAAAGGCAATATACTAAATGAGCTTTTTTTTATCACAGTCTTGTTCTGCTAAACTTTGATTTAAAGAGTTGAGGGGGCAGTAGCTTTCATCATACTTAGGGTAAAAGATTAAAAACAAACAGAGATGAAATAATAAAAAAAACAGACTTTTCTCAAAATGAAAGCAAAGATTGACATTAAAATTTAAAGCGGACAGAAATTGATGAGCACAAGTGTGATAAAACACAATCAGTTGTACACTCGATGCACTCGTAAATGCCAAAAATAAAGAGAATAGAAATCTCACGACGAAGACAACAAACGGGACTACGGCCAGTAGAAGGAAAAGACAATATCAACGCGACGCCGATATTTCGCCTATATGAAACAAGACGTCTTGAACGCTAAGAAAACAAAGATCAAACCAAAATAACCTGAAATCAAATAAAATCCAAAACCAAGAAATAAAACAACAAATATCTATATATATATTTATATATATATATATATATATTATATATATATATATATATATATATATATATATATATATATATATATATATATATATATATATAATATATATATATATATATATATATATATATATATATATATATATATATATATATAATATATATATATATATATATATATATATATATATATATATATATATATATAGTTATATATATATATATATATATATATATATATATATATATATATATATATATATATATATATATATATATATATATATAATATATATATATATATATATATATATATATATATATATATATATATATATACATATATCTATATATATCTATATATATATATATATCTATATATATATATATATATATATATATATATATTATATATATAATATATATATATATATATATATATATATATATATATATATATATATATATATATATATACATATATCTATATATATCTATATATATATATATATCTATATATATATATATATATATATAGATATATATAGATATATGTATATATATATATATATATATATATATATATATATATATATATATATATATATATATATATATATATATATATATATATATATATATATATATATATATATTATATATATATATATATATATATATAATATATATATATATATATATATATATATATATATATAATATATATATATATATATATAATATTATATATATATATATATATAGATATATATATATATATATATATATATATATATATACAATTGTCGTTACTATGACTGAGCATCATAGAAGCTCAATAGAGTTGCTTTATTCAAACATTTCGTGGTAAAAAATTGTAAGTAAGGAGTGACCCGGCTCAATACTAACCGAAAATCGAAAAACTGGAATTTTGATTCTAATAGATATATAAAAAGAATTTGCTCATTATGCTGGTCTCAAATATATAAATTCATTAAGTCTAGTCTTACCGATGAAAGACTACGAGCCTGAGAAAATTCACCTAATTTTCGAAAAAAGGGGAAAACACCCCGTAAAAGTTTTAGAGTCTTAATCAAAATCATATCATCAGATTCAATGAACCAAAAAACCTTACTGTAGAGGTTTCAAGCTCCTGTCTGCAAAAATGTGGAACTTTGAATTTTTTGCCAAAAGAAAGATCACGGATGTGTGTTTGTTTTTCGTTTTTTTTTTTTTCAAGGGTGATCTTATCCACCTAGTGGTCCTAGAATATCGTGAAAGGGCTCATTCAAACGGAAAATAAAAGTTCTAGTGCCGTTTTAAATGACCATAAATATTGGAGCACAACTAGGCCCCCTCCCCCACCCAGTTTTTTTCCAAAATCGTCCGATCAAAATTTTCAGATAGCCATTTCGTTCATCATAATTCAAAGGACCAATAACTATGCCTTTGGATATAATTAAATAAAAAACAAGTTTTTTTTTAACTGAAAGTAAAGAACGACGTAAAAACTTAAAACGAACATAAATTATTCCGTATATGAAAGGGGCTGTCCCCTCCTCAACGCCTCGCTCTTTACGCTAAAGTTTTTTATTGTTTAAAAAAAATAGAGTTGTGAGAAAGTCAAACTTTGGCATAAAGAGCGAGGCGTCGAGGAGGGGACAGCCCCTTTCATATACGGAATAATTTCTGTTCGTTTTAAGTTTTAACATCGTTCCTTACTTTCAGTTAATGTTTAATTAACGTTTTTGAATTAATGCAGGTTTTGATTTTGGCTTACCGTAGGCTACATGAATAGTTAAAACAAAATTTAAACATTAATTTTACTTTTATTTGGTTAAATGGCCCCTAGTCAATACCTTGCTCTCTAAGCTAAAGCTCGAATTTTGTTCCAATTCTTTAAAAATGACCCCTTAATCACAAAGGCCGTTAATTAGAATAAATAGCTCTTATGAAATTACTAAAAAATCTTTGGCTTAAAGAGCGAGGTATTGACTAGGGGTGAACCCAATCATATACGTAATATTTTCTGTTTGTTTCAAGTTTTGATGTTGCTCCTTAATTTCAGTTGAAAAACTTTTTTTTTTTATTTATTTCTGCTCTTTTTTTAATAATGCCGGGAAATCTGGCACCCCCTGCTTAGCAATGTCCCTTCCCCCATGAAAACTTCCTTCGTGGAAAGATCCTCTCACATAACCACCGACCCCCACCCCCCCCACTAGCAGAAAAAATCCTCCCTGAAAACGTCTGTATACTTCCTAATAACCAAAACTATATGTTAACATTGGGTAAAGTTCATAACTTTCAGCCCTCCCCCAGGGGACATCGGGGGATTTAGTCATCCTAAAAGACATATCATATTATCATATTAGTTATCATATTTTCGACCATGCTGAACAAAATGGCTATCTCAAAATTTTAATCGGATGACATTGGAAAAAAAATGAGCGTAGGAGGGGGCCTAGTTGCCCTCCATTTTCTGGTCGCTTAAAAAGGGCACTAGAACTTTTAATTTCCGTTCCAATGAGCCCTCCCATGATATTCTAGGACCATTGGGTCGATACGATCACCCCTGGAAAAAAAAAAAAACAAACAAAAAAATAAATAAACACGCATGCGTGATCTTTCTTCAGGCAAAAAATGCAAAATTCCACATTTTTGTAGATAAGAGCTTGAAACCTCTGCAGTAGGGTTCTCTGATACGCTGAATATGATGGTGTGATTTTTATTAAGGTCTTATGCTTTTAGGGGTTCTTTCCCCCTTTTTTCCAAAATCAGCCGAATTTTCTCAGGCGCTTACCTTTTGATGAGTAGACTAAACTTGATGAAACTTATAGATTTGAAATCAGCATTAAAATCTGATTCTTTTGATGTATCTATTGGTATCAAAATTCCGTTTTCTAGAGTTTCGGTTACCATTGAGTCGGGTCGCTCCTTACTTACAGTTCGTTACCACGAACTGTTTGATATGACCACCGCCTCAGCCTCTGTGGAAAGGTCTTTAAGTTAAAAAATTTCCCCATTGTTTACGCATAGTAGGCCTATTTGGTATTGGAAGTATTTATGCATTTTCGTATGGGGGAGGGACGAATTTTCTGCTGGGGGTTATTCTACGAGGGGATTTTCCATGGGGAGGGAAATTTCCAGGGGGTGAACTTATCAGAGGAAATTAAACACTGGGGGAATTCGCCAGAATTCCAAAACAAAACGTTTTGTCTTGCTTTCTCTTTTCCGTCTCAATTTTACGCGTGGAGTTGTAAAGGGTAATTTACAAGGGTAATTTTTCACCGGGATTGAATTGTTTAGAGGACATTTCCGTGGGGAGTGGGATTTTTCAGTAGAGGTGGGGCAGACTTCCTGACATTATTTAAAAAACGATCAGAAATAAAATAATAAAACAAGTTTTTTTCTACTGAAAGTAAGGAGCAACATTAAAAGTTAAAACGAAGAGAAATTATTACATATATGAAGAGGATTGTTCCCCTCCTCAAAACCTCGCTTTCTACGCTAAAGTTTTAATGTTGCCCCAATGCTTTGAGAACGACTCTTGAAACACAAGGGTCATTTAATTAGAACAATAAGAAGCTTTGTTAAAAGTACTTAAAAAACTTTAGTGTAAATAGTAAGATGTTGAAGAGGGGGCAATGCCCTTCATATACGTAATAATTTCTGTTCGATTTAAGCTTTAATGTTGCTCCTTACTTTCAGTTGAAAAAACTTGTTTTTCTTTTATTTAATGTTAACACTAAAGCGATTGAATAAAATTTGTCATGGCTGGCCGGTTCGACTTTAGATCTTTCAGTCGTAAATGCTTTCACCATAAAATAATAGAAACTTCAGCGTAAAGAGGGAAGGGATGGGGTTTTAAGATGGGTAGTATTCGAATATACGCAAAGCCTACTTTTAAATTTACTGCTATCTTTTAATTTCATTGGAAGAAAGCTTGTTCATTTTTTTTTGTCAATAAATAAAAGATGGATACCATGGTTTCCATTTCTCTGGTTAAGTATTTTTTTTTTTTTTTTTTTTTTTTTTAGCATGATTGGTAGCCATTAGAGATGGAACACCTCTAGAATAACGTTCTTAGAGGGCTTTTCCGAATGGTTGGTTTACTTTGTCACCATTGGACTCTTTTAGGGTTTACTCAACCCACATATACTCATCAAAAGGCTTAGAAATTTAGCCATCCCTGTTAAGATTTGAACCTTTACTCCAGTGTTCCATCTGTATTTAAATTATCAGCGATTCTACACCCATGAGAATAAAAATGGAAAATGGAGGACCTGGAGGATTTAGCTAGACGGCATAATAGTGAAAGATTGTACTGGCATGTTAATAATTGAGAGGGAGTAGTCAATCTGGACTTGTCTCAATTAAAGATAGGAACGGGGCTACGATTTGTGATAAGGAAAAAGTTAAAGAGAGATGGGTAGAACATCTTGAGAAACATGCTAAACCGAGATAGAGTTGCGGGAAAAGATATAGAGGAAAATGAAAAACTTTGTGATACCTTGGGTGTGAAGGAATATTTGTTTTGTAAGGAAGAATTAGCGACAGTACTAAAAGGATTAAGAAATAATAAGGTGCTGATAGTGTGGTAAATGAGTTTTTTTAAATATGGCGGCTCTGAGGTTTGAAATAAGCCACTGAAGATTATGAATATGATTTTTCAAAAAGGGGAAGTAACTAGGGATTTTAGGAAAACCTTAATGATAAAATAAAGGTGATAAGAATGAGCGTGGTAATTATCGAGGCATTAGTCTGGTCTCTGTAGATAGCAAATTACTTAGTAATATGATGCTTTTTAGACTGAGAGATGCTGTAGACAAAGTTTTAAGAGAAGAAGAGTACGGATTTAAAAAAGGTAGAGGATGTGTCCACCAAATTTTCTCTCTTATATTAATAATTGGGAAGTTCCTGAGTTATGAAAGACCTTTGGTCCTCAATTTTATAGATTATGAGCAAGCGTTCGATTCTGTTGATAGAAAAGCTTTAACAGAGGTTTTATCCTTATATGATATACCAGACAAACACATTAAAGTGATTAGTGCTATGTACGAGAATAACACTGCTGGGGTTAAAGTAGGAAATGAGGTTAGCAGCGGGTATCGTATTAAATCCGGAGTTAAACAGGGTTGTGTTCTAACCCCCTTTATATGGATCATTCTGATGGATTTTGTCTTAAGAAGCACGGGAAAGGCAACGGGAGACTACGAACTCAAATGGGGAGGAAAAACTCACCTGAATTTAGATTATGCTGATGATTTAAGCATTCTAGATGAAAGTGTGAGCAAAATGAACGAACTTTTAGAGGTTTTGCGAGTTCAAGGTGAAAGATTAGGTTAAAAAATTAATGTTAAGAAGACTAAGTCACTAAGGCTAGGAATAAGTGAAGATGGAAAGGTGACGTTGGGTAGCGATAAGATTGATCAGGTGGACAGCTTCAGTTACCTTGGTAATATTTTTAGTAAAGACGGTGGGGGCAGTGAAGATGTTAAAAGTAGAATGGCTCAGGGTGTTTTTTCACAGTTAAAAAGTAGTGTCAAGGGTTAATTTAAAGCTGAAATATCAGAAGGGTAACTACCTCCCGGGAAGTTATGATGTTGGTAGACTCCAGGATGAGAATTTGAGAGAAACTTTCCAGGAACAGTTGAATACTAAACTTACGAGTTTAAAATTTGATAATGTGGAAGATGGTTGGAATAATTTTAGAAAAATAATTTGTGAAGTTGGTGAAGGTGTCTTAGGGAAGAAAGCTAGAACTGAAGCTAAGAATATTAGTAA
Source organism: Artemia sinica (assembly GCA_027921565.1). Lineage (NCBI taxonomy): Eukaryota > Metazoa > Arthropoda > Branchiopoda > Anostraca > Artemiidae > Artemia > Artemia sinica. Next base: position 60,383,786 of record CM051258.1, on the reverse strand, counting down.
AAAAGCTTTATGTTTGATAGAAAGGAGAAAGGACTTGTACAAGAATTACCTTAGTAATACATCATATGAAAACAAAAGGAATGTAAAGAAAGTGGAGAAAGCATTAAAATATGAACTAAGGAGGTGTAAAATAGAGGCCATGGGATAAAATTGCCGAGGATCTGGAAGATGCAGCTAGACGGCATAATAGTAAAATATTGTACTGGCATGTCAACAAATTGAAAGGGAGTAGTCAATGCGGACTTGGCCCAGTTAAAGATAGGAATGGGGCCACAATTAGCGATAAGGAAAAAACTAAAGAGAGATGGGCCGAACATTTTAAGAAGTAGCTTAACCGAGATAGAGTTGAAGGAAGAGATATAGAGGAAAATGAAAAAGTTTGTGATACTTTGGATGTGAAGGAAGATTTGTTTTGTGAGGAGGAATTAGCGACAGTACTAAAAGGACTAAAAAATAATAAGGCTCCAGGTGCTGATAGGGTGGTAAATGAGTTTCTTAAATATCGTGGCTCTGGGGTTAGCAATAAGTTACTGAAGATTATGAATATGATTTTTGAAAAAGGGGAAGTACCAAACAATTTTAGGAAAACTTTAATTAAGCCACTTTATAAGAAAGGTGATAAAAGTGAGTGTGGTAATTATCGATGGTAGTCTGGTCTCTGTAGGCAGTAAATTACTTAGTAATATGATACTTTTTAGACTGAGAGATGCCGCAGACAAAGTTTTAAGAGAAGAACAGTGCGGTTTTAGAAAAGGTAGAGGATGTGTCGACCTAATTTTCACTCTTAGGTTAATAATTGAGAAGTGCCTGAGTTTTGAAACACCTTTATTCCTCAGTTTTATAGATTATTAGCAAGCGTTCGATTCTGTTGATTGAAGTGCTTTGGTAAAGGTTTAATCCTTGTATGGTATACCAGACAAATACGTTAAAGTGATTAGTGCTATGTACAAAAATAACACTGCTGCGGTTAAGGTAGGAAATGACGTAAGCAGCTGGTTTTGTATTGAATCAAGAGTTAAGCGGGGTTGTGTTCTATCCCCTTTTATATGGATTATTTTGATCGACTCTGTCTTAAGGAGCACAGGAAAGGCAATGGGAGACCACGGAATCAAATGGGGAGGAAAAAGTCTCCTGGACTTAGATTATGCTGATGATTTAAGCATCCTAGATGAAAGTGTGAGCAAAATGAATGAAGTTTTAGAGGTTTTGCGAGTTCAGGGTGCTATGATAAGTTTAAAAATTAATGTTAAGAAGACTAAGTCACTAAGGCTAGGATAAGTGAAGATTAAAAGGTGAAGTTGGGTAATGAAAAGATTGATCAGGTGGACAGCTTCACTTACCTTGGTAGTATCAAACAGTTCGTGGTAACGAACTGTAAGTAAGGAGCGACCCGGCTCAATGGTAACCGAAACTCTAAAAAACGGAATTTAAGTTTCATCAAGTTTAATCATACCTATCAAAAGTTACGCGCCTGAGAAAATTTGGCTTATTTTCGAAAAAAGGGGGAAAGACCCCCTAAAAGTTATAGAACCTTAATGAAAACCACACCATCATATTCAGCGTATCGGAGAACCCTACTGTAGAGGTTTCAAGCTCCTATCTACAAAAATGTGGAATTTTCCATTTTTTGCCAGAAGAAAGATCACGGATGCGTGTTTATTTGTTTTTTTTTTTTTTTTTTTTTTTTTTTCTTTTTCCCAGGGGTGATCGTATCGACCCAGTGGTCCTAGAATATCATGGGAGGGCTCATTGGAACGGAAATTAAAAGTTCTATTGCCCTTTTTAAGTGACCAAAAAAAATGGAGGGCAACTAGGCCCCCTCCCACGCTCATCTTTTCCCATAGTCACCCGATCAAAATTTTGAGATAGCCATTTTGTTCAGCATGGTCGAAAATATTATAACTATGTCTTTTAGGATGACTTAATCCCTCGAAGCCCCCAGGGGGAGGGCTGAAAGCTATGAACTTTACCCAATGTTAACATATAGTATTGGTTGCGGACGTTTTCAGGGGAATTTTTTCTGGTAGTGGGGGATAGGGTGGGTCGGGGGTTATATGGGAGGATCTTTTCATGAAGGAAGTTTTCATGGGGGAAGGGACATTGCTATGAAGGGGGCGCCGGATTTCCAAACATTATTTAAAAAAACAGAAATTAAATATAAAAAACAAGTTTTCCAACTGAAAGTAAGGAGCAACATCAAAACTTAAAACGAACAAAAAAATATTAGCTATATGATTGGCTTCACCTTCTAGTCAATGTCTCGCTCTTTAAGCTAAAGATTTTTTAGTACTTTCATAAGAGCTATTTATTCTAATTAACGGCCTTTGTGATTAAGGGGTCATTTTTAAAGAATTGGAACAAAATTCGAACTTTAGCTTAAAGAGCAAAGTATTGACTTGGGGGAAACCTCCTAATATACGTATTAAAAATATATGCATATAGAAGTTCGTTACGTAAGTTAATTCGTAAGTTACGTATATTTAGTACTAATAAAAACGTTCGTAAATAAAATGAAACAAGTTTCGAGAAAGCCATTTAACCAAATAAAAGTAAATTAATATAAAAATTTTGTTTTAATTATTCATGTACTGTGAGCCAAGATCAAAACCTGCATTTATTCAAAAAACGTTCAAAAATTAAATAAAAAAACAAGTTTTTTTAACCGAAAGTAAGGAGCGACATTAAAACTTAAAACGAACAGAAATTATTCCGTATATGAAAGGGGCTGTCCCCTCCTCAACGCCTCGCTCTTTACGCTAAAGTTTGACTTTCTCACAACTCTATTTTTGTTAAACAATAAAAAACTTTAGCGTAAAGAGCGAGGCGTTGAGGAGGGGACAGCCCCTTTCATATACAGAATAATTTCTGTTCGTTTTAAGTTTTAATGTCGCTCCTTACTTTCGGTTAAAAAAACTTGTTTTTTTATTTAATTATCAGTAAAGACGGTTGGAGCAGTGAACATGTCAAAAGTAGAATAGCCAAGGCTCAGGGTATTTTTCACAGTTAAAAAAAAGTTTGGAAAAATAGGAATATAAGTCTGCAAACCAATATTAGAATATTAGAAGCTACAGTAATGACAGTGGTCAAATATGGCTCTGAAGCATGGACGCTCCGAAAAGCGGATGAATATTTGCTAGATGTTTACCAGAGAAATTGCTTAAGCATTGTTCTGGGTACACGGCTGACTGACCGTATTTCAAACAATAGGCTAAACCAAAAATGTGGTTCAATACCGCTCTCTAGGGCTGTAATGAAAGAAAGGTTGAGGTGGCTAGAGCACGTTGTGCGGATGAAGTATGACAGATTGCCGAAGATTGTTCTTTTCGACCAACCGTCTAGGGCTAAACGGAAAGCAGGTCGTCCTCGTCTGGGGTGGGAGGACGTCACAAAGAAAGATTTAAAGGAAATGGGAACTTCCTGGGCGGGCGTAAAAAGGGAGGCTTTGAATGGATTTGGATGGAGGAGGAGCTTGCGTAGCTGTGTTGGCCTAAGGCGGCTTGGTGCTGCGGTGAGTTGTTAGTAGTAGTAGTAGCAGTAAAAACAGTTTGGAAGAATAGGAAGATAAGTCTGCAAACCAAGATTAGAATATTAGAACCTGCAGTGATGACAGTGATCAAATATGGCTGTAAAGCATGGGTGCTCCGAAAAGCGGATGAAGATTTGCTAGATTTTTTCCAGAGAAATTGCCTACGGATTGTTCTGGGTACCCGGCTGACTGACCGTATTTCAAAAAGTAGGCTGTACGAAAAGTTTGGTTCAATTCCGCTTTCTATAGCTATAATGCGAGAAAGGTTGAGATGGCTGGGGCACGTTGTGTGGATGAAGGATGACAGATTGCTAAACGTTGTCCTTTTTGGCCAACCGTCTAGTGCTAAAAGAAAAGCAGGTCGTCCGCGGTTGGGGTGGAAAGATGTCGTTTAGAAAGATTTAAAAGAAATGGGAACTTCATGGGAGAGTGAAAAGAGCGAGGCTTTGAATATATTGGGGTGGAGGAGGAGCATGCGTAGCTGTGTTGACCCCAGGCGGTTTGGTGCTACGGTGAGTAGTTAGTTGTAGTAGTAGTAGTAGCGGAGAATAAGTTATAATCTTTAATAGTCCTTTCTAAAGAAAGGAATTCAAACTAAAATAATAATTAGAAGAGTCAAAAGATTTCGGCACGTATTCGTCATAAAAAAAAACAAATACTAACGTTTACACGCAGACATTAATCATCTATTGTTTAAGTGTTAATGCTGGAGTAATTATTTGGCTCAGTGAAGCGACGCATTGATTTAGCTTTTCAAGGATATGAATGTGATTTATAGAGGGGTTATCCACTTAAAAAAAAACCTGCATGCTATACGCAAGGTTAGCGTGGCGGAAGTGCGCTGCGTATGGGGGAACAAGTGACAAGCGACCAGGTGGCAGAGATTGGATAACCACTCGCAATTTATGGTATGCACTATACGTATTACGATAAATAAAAAATAAAAATAGGGCCTATAATCAGCAAAAAAAACAGAAGCTCGAAAAGTTACTTTAAGCAAACAAAATAAAATAAATTTACAAAATTAATTAAAAGAACATGAGAAATACAGCGTTTCCAAGACAAAGACACATTGAAACAGATATGCGGTGTGTTTAAGCTTTGCAGAATCTTTATTTCCTTGATTATTGACATCATTTGGACTATTTTCAAGCGAATAATGACAAACCATGTGACACTAAGTGCCAAGGTTTTCCTGAAGGTTTTGTTCTTAGAACAATTCTTAAATTTTGAAAGCATTTAAATTTTATTTTTATCATTAAGGAGTAAAAAAAGGCTTATGGTTAATTGTAAAAATTTTAGTGATAACAAATCAAAATAATTACACTTTATTTATTTGAATTTAAATTAAGTTGAAGTTAGAATGGATTTCCTTAGCATTTAATTGGATAAGACATTAATAATTTTTGAGATATTGCATTGTTAATATATGTTTCGTTGTTGTTTGTTTTACTTTTTTTGCACACAAACGATTTATCTCTACTTCTAAAATTGCAAATACTGAAGATAATATTCTACCAATAAGACTATAGACAAAATAGGAAAGGGATGAGAGCGAAGAAGAACAGATATGTTCAATCATGAATCCTCAATTGAGTATTTAATCCTTATTCTCTGCACCCGTTCATAGTGGGAAAGATTTGTACACCAAATGTTTTCAATTATTACAGCAAGTTTAAAATTACTTTGACTTGCACAACTACCATTTTATTACATGAGCGGAGTCGGTACTCTTTCTTTTTTATAATGTCAAAAAAAAACTCCCAAATTCCACTGATTTTCCATTTCATTAACTCGTTTTTGGCAAAAATAAAATACAGGACTTTTCTTGTTTTCCTTCTCAAATCAAACAGTTCGTGGTAACGAACTGTAAGTAAGGAGCGACCCGGCTCAATGGTAACCGAAACTCTAGAAAACGGGTTTTTGATACTAATAGGTACATCAAAAGAATCAAATTTTAATGCTGATTTCAAATATATAACTTTTATTAAGTTTAGTGCTATCCATCAAAAGTTACGCGCCTGAGAAAATTTGGCTGATTTTCAAAAAAATGAGGAAAGACCCCTTAAAAGTTATAGAACCTTAATGAAAATCACACCATCATATTCAGCGTATCAGAGAACCCTACTGTAGACGTTTCAAGCTCCTATCTAGAAAAATGTGGAATTTTGCATTTTTTGCCAGAAGAAAGATCACGGATGCGTGTTTATTTGTTTTTTTTTCCCAGGGGTGATCGTATCGAACCAGTGGTCCTAGAATATCGTGGGAGGGCTCATTGGAACGAAAATTAAAAGTTCTAGTGCCCTTTTTAAGTGACCAAAAAAAATGGAGGGCAACTAGACCCCCTCCCACGCTCATTTTTTTCCCAAAGTCACCCGATCAAAATTTTGAGACAGCCATTTTGTTCAGTATGGTCGAAAATATGATAACTATGTCTTTTAGGATGACTTAATCCCCGACGTTCCCGGAGGGAGGGCTAAAAGTTATGAACTTTACCCAATGTTAACATATAGTACTGGTTATTGGGAAGTATACAGACGTTTTCAGGAGGGTTTTTTTTTTCTGGTAGTGGGGGGGGGTCAGGGGTTATGTTGGAGGATCTTTCCATGAAGGAAGTTTTCATGGGGGAAGGAGAATTGCCATGAAGGGGGGGGACTTGCCAGCATTATTTATTGGTTATTGGGAAGTATACAGACATTTTCAGGAAGGATTTTTTTCTGGAGGGGGGGGGGCTGGAGGAGGGGGTGACTCGGGAGAATCTTTTCGTGGAAGATGTTTCTTTGGGGTAAGGGACATTTCTATGAAGGGGGCGTCGGATTTCCAAGCATTATTTAAAAAACGATCAGAAATTAAATTAAAAAAAAACAATTTTTTTCAACTGAAAATAAGAAGCAACATTAGAACTTAAAACAAACAGAAATTATAACGTATATGATGGGGTTCTCCCCCAAGTCAATACCTCGCTCTTTACGCTACAGTTTTTTTTAGTGCTTTCAAAAGAGCTATCTATTCTAATTAAACGGCCTTTGTGATTCAGGGGTTTGTGAATTAATTTTTTTTTTAACTTTTAACGTAAAGAGCGTGGTATTGACTAAGGGGAGAACCCCCTCATATACGTATTAACATATACGTATAAAAAAAAACAATAAAAAAAAACAAGCGATACCGCTCAATAGTAATGGAAACTTTCAAAAACGGAATTTTGATGTCAATAAATGTATCAAAAGAATGAGTTTATGATGCTGATTCTAAATATATAAATTTTATTAAGTTTAGTATTACTCATCAAAGGCTACGAGCCTGAGAAAATTTACCCGATTTTTAAAGAGGGGGGAAACATCCCCTACAAGTGAAAGAATTTTAACGAAAATCACACCGTCAGATTCAGCGTATCAGAAGACCCTATTACTTAGGTTTCAAGCTCATATCTGCAAAAATCTGCAACTTTGTGTTTTTTGCCAGAAGAAAAATATACGAATATAGAAGTTAGTTACGTAAGTAAATTTGTAAATTAGGTCATAACCAAATTTAGAGACATCCATTTAACAAAGGAAAAGTAAAATTTTCATGCAAATTTTGTTTACTTATTTAATGACGGTGAGCCAAAATATATGCTGTATTAACTAAAAAACGATCAGAAATTAAATAAAAAAAACAAGTTTTTTTAATTGAAAGTAAGGAGCGACATTAAAACTTAAAACGAACAGAAATTATTCCGTATATGAAAGGGGCAGTCCCCCCCTCAACGCCTCGCTCTTTGCGCTAAAGTTTGACTCTGTCTTAGAACTTTATTCTTTAAAACAATAAAAAACTTTAGCGTAAAGAGCGAAGCGTTGAGGAGGGGAGAGCCCCTTTCATATACAGAATAATTTCTGTTCGTTTTAAGTTTTAATGTCGCTCCTTACTTTCAATTAAAAAAACTTGTTTTTTTTAATTTAATATAAACATGACGCGGAAGTCGGCAGCCAAAAAAATAGGACTTGTTTCTATTTATATTTAACACACTGAGAGAAGCGTGTACAAATTTACAGATATTCACAGATGATTATAGATGTTCATGTAAAGAGAGAATAATTTTATGAATTACACGCCTTATTCACTAGCGTATACGGTCCTTAACTCAATGAATGAGAAGCGTTCACAAATAATAAAAGTGTTAACCCTGGGTATTACCTTGAAGGCACAATCTTGAAAAACTATTAACAAATAACCAATCTCCATCCCTTTTTCAAACTCTTAGAAATTGTATTATGAGGTCCAAATTAGTGAACATAACCAACTAATATCAACACCGGGGGCACCATTTTACAAAATGGTGCCCCTGGACCATTTTTGGTGCACCATTTTACAAAATGGTGGCAGGACAAGGAACTTTTTCAGTTATTTTGAATGAAGATAAAGAAGGAAGGTATTTTTCAAAATTCAGGAGGAGACAATAGCCCTTTCTTCCTTCATCTCCATTAGTGGCACCTCTAATCTGTTCCAAAATACAAAGCTTCTATAAAATTAATGAAGATGCTTCATGCTTTCTTTCTAAAGAGGAGGATTACGCCATAAGCAATCCACATGAAAACAAGAACAACTGAGAAATCAATTACGCAGGTAACTTGGGGAGAAGGGATATTCTATTCAATTGACTTACTGGAAAGTAATTTCTCTTGTTCTCTTTTCTTATATCTGTCTAATCCGTCCAGAGCTATTACAATAACTTTATGAGTGGGCAACTGTTTTTGGTTGATTGTTTATAATAAAGTGGAATGTAAATTGTTGATATTTATCACATTTTTTCAGATTTTAACACTAGCGTTGATTAATTTCAGTAGTGCAGTGTTTGGACGGGTTTTATAAATATTAACTAAAAAAAAACAAGTTTTTTTGAACTGAAAGTAAGGAGCGACATTAAAACTTAAAACGAACAGAAATTATTCCGTATATGAAAGGGGCTGTCCCCTCCTCACCGCCTCGCTGTTTACGCAAAATTTTTTTATTGTTTTAAAAAATAAAGTTGTGAGACAGAGTCAAACTTTAGCGTAAAGAGCGAGGCATTGAGGATGGGCTGGCCCCTTTCATATACGGATATATTTCTGTTCGTTTTAAGTTTTAATGTCGCTCCTTTCTTTCTGTTAAAAAAAACTTGTTTTCTTACGTTAATTTCTGAACGTTTTTGAATTAATGCAGCTTTGATTTTGACTCACCGTACATGAATAATTAAAACGAAATTCGCATATTAATATTCCTTTTTTGGCTAATTGGCTTTCTCGAAATTTTGTTCTGACGTAACTTACGAATTAACTTACCTATCGAATTTTTATATTTGTATGTTTTTATTACGTATATTAGGGAGTTCACTCCCTTGTCAATACCTCGCTCTTTACGCTAAAGTTCGAATTTTGTTCGAATCACAAACCCTTGAATCACAAAGGCCGGTTACTTAGAATAGATAGCTCTTCTGAAAGTACTAAAAAAAAAATTAGCGTAAAGAGCGAGGTATTGACTAGGGGGCGAACCCCCTCATATACGTTATAATTTCTGTTCGTTTTAAGTTTTAATGTTGCTTCTTACTCTCAGTTGAAAAAAACTTGTTTTTTTTTATTTAATTTCTGATAATTTTTTAAATAATGCTGGGAAATCTGGTTCCCCCATCATAGAAATGTCCCTTCCCCCAAGGATATGTCCTCCATGGAAAGATCTACCCCTTAACCCCTACTCTGGTCCCGAACCACCACTAGAAAAAAATTCCTCCTGTAAACGCCTGTATACTTCCCAATAACCAATGCTATATGTAAACCATGGGCAAAGTTTATAACTTGCAGCCCTTCCCCTGGAGCAGTGGGGGACTAAGTCATCCTCAAAGACATATTAATTAGATGTTCGACTATGCTGAATAAAATGGCTATCTCAAAATTTTGATTGGATGACTTCGGGAAAAAATGAGCGTGGGGGGGCCAAGTGTCTCTCCCATTTTTTTGGTCACTTAAAAAGGGCACTAAAACTTTTAATTTCCTTTCTAATGAGCCCTCTCACGATATTTTAGGACTACTGGATCGATAAGATCACCCCTGGGGAAAAAAAAAATCAAACCAACACGCATCCGTGATCTTTCTTCTGGCAAAAAAAAAAAAAATACAAAATTCCACATTTTTGCAGATACGAGCTTGAAATCTCTATAGTAGGGTTCTCTGATACGCTGAATCTGATGGTACTCTGATACGCTGAAAAATTGATAGAACTTATATATTTGAAATCAGCATAAAAACCTGATTCTTCTGATGTATCTATCGGTATCATAATTTCGTTTTTTAGAGTTTTGGTTACTATTGAGCCGGGTCGCTCCTTACTTACAGTTCGTTACCACGAACTGTTTGATAAACACTTGAGATTCGTTTAGATTAGAAAGGAGTAGTAGAACTCCTTTAAAAAGGAGCGGTAAAACTAAAAGTCCTCATGGAACTTTGGGTAGGCTAATCCACAACAGACAGAGTTTTTATTTTTAGTTTTTATTAGAAATACTAGTGTTAGTAAGACACGCTTTTGTCACTTTTCTTAATATTAGTATTAGCTTAATATTTATATTAGCTTAATATAATAAGGAGCTTTTTATATTAACTTTTTATTCAGCTTTTCATATTGTTCAACTTTTATTCAGCTTTTAGCTTTTAATATTAGCTTTTCATTCAGCAGACTATTTGCTGTTGATAAGCTATGGAGTTGAAATTGGCCTCCAGTTACCATTGATCAAGCTTATGGCTATCAAAACAGTTCGTGGCAACGAACTATAAGTAAGGAGCGACCCGGCTTAATAGTAACCAAAACCCTAAAAACCAGAATGTTGATACCAATAGATACGTCAAAAGAATCAGCTTATTATGCTGATTTTAAATATATAAGTTGCATTAAGTTTAACTACCGATTAAAGGCTACGAGCCTGAGAAAATTTGCCTGATTTTCGAATAAAGGGGAAACACCCTCTAAAGTATTAGAATCTTAATGAAAATCATCCCATCAAATTCAGCGTATCAGAAAAACCTACTGTAGGGGTTTTAAGCTCCTATATGCAAAAATCTGAAATTTTGTACTTTTTTTTGCCAGAAGAAAGATGAGGGATGTGTTTTTTTTTTTTTTTTTAGGGGTGATTTTATCAACCCAGTGGTCTTAGAATATCGTGAGAGTGCTCATTTGAACGGAAATTAAAAGTTATAGTGCCCTTTTTCAGTGACAGAAAAGATTGAAGGGGCTGGCCCCCTGAATATAACCTGACCCTCCCCCCAACAACCCCAGGGGAAAGGTCTTTAAGTAATAAAATTTGTCCATTTTTTACACATATTATTTGTTATTGTGATGTATGTATGCATTTTTGATGATTTTCATTAAGATTCTCATACTTTAGATGGTGTTTTCCCTTTTTCCGAAAATCAGGCAAATTTTCCTCAGGCTCGTAGCCTTTAATCGGTAAGATGAACTTAATTCAACTTATATATTTAAAATCAGTATAATAAGCCGATTCCTTAGACATATCTATTTGTATCAACGCTCCGTTTTTTAGAGTTTCGGTTACTATTGAGCCGGGCTGCTCCTTATTTGTGTATATTTTAACAAGGGATTACAAAACCTATAAAAAATGAAACCCAAAGTTTGAAGCCTAATAGAAATCGTTGTTAGAAATCGGACTTGTTGTAATAATCAAATATCTATGAATAGACCGCAGAATGAAAACAGAAGACACTAGATTGCGGAAGGACCAAAAACGGGTAATTTCAAATTATTTGTCTATATTTTAACAAGCAATTAAAAATATAAAAAAAACAAAAGTTTGATGAATTATATCATTCCCCTCCCCCACCACATGAGTGAATGTATCGTTTTTATATCTGTAACGCATACAACATTACAAATGGGAAGTATTCAAGACATTAAAAAAAAGTCAAATTTTTTTTGTAAGTTCAGTTAAGAAT